>JAJHJA010000579.1:22500-494258 GCA_021202915.1 Heliconius himera
ACCAGAAAATATACTATATTGGCACACTCAAATCACCATAATCAAAGAACCATACCATATCAACAATATAAATCCTTTGGCTATAATTAATTAATTTACTTGAATTTTTTGAACAAATGCCTACTCATTATGTTATTACAATTTATAAGTACTTTAGGCTTTCAACAAAAATTTCTTCATTTTCTTAGTATCATTTTTTTTGTTACTACTAAATATACTTAATTATCAACCTACACTGAATAAAATACCTTATTTAATTTGTAATTAAAATTTTATTTTTTATTTCCAGAAATTCACAGTTAAAGTCATGTGTTTTACGGGTATCAACGGTCTTATGGAACATTTATTAGATATTTTAAGAAACATACATATATCAGAGTATCTGAGGTATGACCACTGAGTAAAAGTGTATTTTTTTTTTTTTTTTTTAATCTTAAATTTTTATTCCTGGGAGTTTAGTCAAATATGGACTATGCCACTCCCGTAAAAACATTATACACATTGACTTACAATTTAAAATTAAACAGAAAATGTTATCTATTAATTTTAGCTAACTGTAATGCATCAGTAGAAAGAGGGTCTGCCAATACACTATTACAAGCCCCTACGTTATAAGATCTAAGCCCATGTGGCCTTAACAGTTCACTCCGCACACACTCCATCAGCAAATGGTATACGTCATCAATCTTGTTACAAAGAGCACACTGTTCTGTGTTTGAAACACTCATTAAGAATTTAAATTTATTACATAAAATATGTCCTGTACGAAGCCTAAATAGTGACACTATGTATTCTCTTTTCATTTTGGATGCATAGAACCACGGGTAAAGAGGAAGACCGCTTATCACTGTATTATACCAAATGCCTTTATATCTAGATCGTTCATCAAAATACTCTTGCCAGTCTTGTCTACACAATTTTTTAACCTCACTCAATATTTCACTATATACCGGGACACAAGCAGAAGGAACACCTTCATGTATAGCCTCCTTTGCAGCTTTGTCGACTGCCTCATTACCCGTAATTCCAATATGAGAGGGAATCCACTGAATTATAATATGTTTACTTTCAGCTTCAATTCTATATATACATTCCAATATATCATAGGCTATCGGATAGCCTCGACTTAACGAGGTAAGCCGAGCCAAATGTTCAAGAGCACTTTTTGAATCAGATAATATAACATATTTTTTTTTGTTGTCCGATAAAATATATAGTAATGATTGATAAATGGCAATTAATTCAATATGCATTATCGAAATGTTTAAATGACTTTTGAATTTTAAAGTTATATTTCTCTGAGGATCAAAAACTGCTGCCCCTCCTCCAAATTCATTTTTAGAGCCATCAGTGTACAATTTATTAAATGAAGCATATTTGATATCTAAAAATTTGTTGCATTCATTATAAAGTTCAGATTTATTCCATGACAACTTGTTTCCGGAAACCCCTTCAATGGATGATGAAATATTCTTAGTAATATCTAATGAACTTATCCAAATAAGCAAAGAATACATAGGCAATTTCTTTTCTGCGGCAATGGAATGATGTCGTAAAGATCTATGAACAGAAATGAGCAAAGGCAATTTCTTTTTTCTCCAATATAGACTATCACACGAACTATTAAGGTCTCTTATTACATTTAAAGATACATTATTAAAAAAAGATTTACATTTCAACCAAAATTTACCTGCCAAATATTTCCTACGTATCTGTAATGGTTGAAGACACAGTTCACTCTCCATCGCATGTATTGGCGTAGTCTTAATAAAACCCCCAATAATTCGGAGTAAAAGTGTATGTTTTAAAGTTTCTTTTTGCCTGAGATGGACACTGATAAATTAAACATATGATATATTTTAAAGGATATCATATCTTAATTATTTCACAAATCTATGAGAAGACAATAATCTATTAGAAGACAATATTCAAGAATGTCTGACATCTCTCTCCTTGTATTATCATAATGAGAAAACTAATTATCTTAATATATAAAATAGGGTACATACTTTTTTATCCACCGTATGACATTAGAATTTAAAAATTCCAAAGTAAATTAATTAAAAAACATATTTAGAAATGTATAAATTTATTAATTAGAATAAAACTAATCTGTTTTCAGGTTCCTCTTTGTAAATTACTGTTACAATAATATAATTACAAAACAACCTTCACTACTCATTATTATTTTAATTACTTATTTGTATGTTAATATTGTATTTAATTAAACATTTAATTATTGAATTTAAATGTTTGTACTTTTGCATTTTAAAGAAAGAATCAAAATTTTAATTTAATTATGATTTAGGAATAATGTCAATTTAAAGTATTGTTTTATATTTTCTTGAGTATTTTTGTAAAACTCTTTAATTTACTTTACAGTTTCTAATTTTATACTGAAACTAAAAATGTTAATAAGATTAATTCTCCCGCTCGCTCTAAAATGAATTTGTCCACAGATAACGATATCATGGTCTATATTGTATACTTTTAAAATATTATTTTCATATTTTATATGTCGAAATAAACGTTCAAACTATCGGTCTTTTATTTACCTACAACAACTAGCGACATCTGTAGAACTCTTTAGTCCTTGGAAATTGTCTCCATTGAGTTAGGTTATATGGAGTGATTAAATAAATATTCTATATTAGGGAGGACTTACGCACATTTTTGAAGCACATGCAATATTTATGATTTGTACATATAATATTTTCTAATCAAGCTCCTGTTACATCTCTGGTCATATGATAATGGTTTTGTGAAGTATGTAATTTTATTAAATAAATAAAAATATATACTGCTATATAAATGTGAAACAAAAAATAAACTTAATAATTAATATATTGACTGTTTGGCAGTTCTCCTAAAATTGTTATTTTTAACCAAATATTATGTCCTTTTTAAAACCAGCGTGTAAAGCCGTAATTTTGCTGTTTTTTACCTATTTTAAAATCAATTGAATTTGAAAAAAATCAAAATGGCACAGAAACCAAAAAATATAAAAAAGTGCCATCTGTCCATAACTGGATTCATAACATAATTACATTTAAAAAAATGTGGAAATACTTAAATAAGAGATTTAAAATTAATAATATTATAACAAAAAGTTTTAATCGAGATTTCCTTGAGAACTTTTTTCATTGTATTCAAAGTATTGGTATTAGGAATGTTAAACCTACATGCATGCAATTTATGAATGCCTGCAAATCTTTGTTGATTAATAACATGAATTCACTTCATTCCATTAATGCTAATTGTGAAAAAGATGATTATCCACCATTACAATCATTGACCTTTTTATTATCAGAGAAATGTGATTCTGAAGATCCTCCCAATTTTGGGATTAAGGGGATCATCCCATAACGGTCATCCCACGTTTTATTTTTTCAAATGTCCATTTTTTGGTATATTCATTTGATGATAGTTCATTCCATGCATTAAGGTTCACAGATTAAAATGCCGCTTACTTTTTTTGTTTCTGATAAGCCAATCAGCGAGAATCGTGGAGGAAGTGTGAGCCCATTTTTTCAAAGCATAGTTATATTATATTTCTAACTACAAATTTATATTGAAACTGTCAAAATATGTTAATAGATGATAATAAACTTAATAAAGCTCTATCTATTTACTGGTCGGTAAAAAAATCAAAATCCTAAAAAATGCCTAAAAAACAGGCCTTCACATGGGGTGACCCCCTCAAGGATAGACCAAAAAATTCTAATAAAATTAAATATAATTCATAGTACTGGCAACTAAAACAGTTGTAAACTAAAAAAAAATTGAGATTTCATTTCAATTTGTTTTCATGGAGTTTGTTATTGTTTTCGCATATTATTTAAGTTAGTTGATATTTTTGAAATTACGTTATTTAAGTATATATTTTATTTCCTGTATTTTACTACGTAGTTTAATTTTAGCTATTAAAATGTCTAAAAACAATCATAGCAAATGTGCTAAGTGTGGTAAAACACGTACTCGTACGTAAGTATATGGCCATTTCCTTTCACAGATTTCCTAAGCCAAGTAAGGATAATAGTAACAAGTAAATGATTAGACTCCAAATCTTAATTGATATATTTAATTATATAGCCAAAAATAATAGGCACTTTATTCATGATATTAGTTAATAAAAACAAAAGTGTGCAATGGCGGCTGCGGTGCCACACCCAGTTTTAACTAAGTAATGTATAACTACTCTGAAGCTGTAAATAAATGAGCTTCTCGTTTCCCGCACGCAGGAGGGTAGACAGAGGGAACGTAGTGTTACGGTACTCCGTTTGCTACTTTCCGCTGAATTCTGGAGGCTTTGCTTGTTGAGTGACGAAACTCAATACCTAGCTGTGTATATTTTCAGAGCACAGGCTTGGGCCAAATATTGTTGACCTACTAAACATTGGATTTCTATGGAATCATTACATTCTCTATTTATTGCCAATAAAGTCCTATGTAGAAGACATTTTATGATATTAAAAGACAAAGATTTACCTATAAATAAAGAAAATTATATTAACCAGGTACAGTTATATTTTGCAATTAAATGATATATTGTTAGCTATTCTGTATATTTCTTGTAGCTAACTATTTTTAATATTTTCTATATTCTTGCAGATTAATAATCAGACAAGTAAAATAATGCAACCAAAGCTTCAACTTCTGGAATTCCATTCACACCAATTGAAAATGTTAATGAGCAAATTACAACAAATTATTTTCTTCAACAACCCGCAGAAAGTAAGGTCACACCTAAACTAACAACAAAAGAAGATGTATGTTATTATTTTATACATACTTAAATATAACCGTCCAGCCATTGTAGCCCAGGGGCACAATGTGTGACTGTAACATGACGGTTGTGGGTTCAATCCCTGCTTGAGGAAATGAAATATTTATTTAAATTGATATTTCCATTTCGCTCTAGTTTCAAGACAGCGCGGTGTTGATTCATATGTCCGCCACTCAACACACAATGCCTCTAAAAATTCGGCGGAAAGTCGGGAATGAAGTGTCTTATAAATATAGCTACAGGCTGCAAATGGAGTGTCTTATACATACAGCTAACTAGGATACAGAGTGAAGCTGATTTGATTTTCGTAAATGTAACACATTTTATAATTAATAATATATTTTTATATAAAATTTGTGTCAGTAATTTATCTAGAAAAAAATATTTATATATTATTGTAAAAGTATACAAAACTCTTTGTATTTCAGAATGCAGATTATATTGTGGTAAGTCAAAAGTCTGAAGAAACTTGTTAACTGATCCACTCTTCTAAAAAAGAAAAGGAATGCTCAGTTATTTAAATGTGAAAAAAATATGATTCAAAAGAGAATAAAAGAAGTAATGAGATTGAGGAAAATAAGAAAATTACAAATGTTATTGAAGCATTAACAGAGGAAGAAAATGTGCAGAATTTGTGCAATTTAAATATGAGCTGTACCTTTGCTATATTATTGCAAAGCCAATTTAAAAATTGGCCAAAAAAACCAAGATGCAGGAGATTATCTAAACCAAAAAAATATGGCTTTGGCTATTTATAAACAATCACCAGCATGTTATAGACTTTTAAGAAGAATGTTTGCACTACCAAGCCAAGGTAGCCTGCATAAACTGCTGAACAGAGTGCCTTTAAAACCGGGAATAAATGGACATATATTTTCTGCTTGAAAATAAATGGCCCAAAATCATGATGATCAGAACAACATTGGTATTTTATCATTTGGTGAAATATCTGTAAAAAAAATATTATAATCATCAACTTGATAAAATTCAAGGTTTTCAAGAGCATGGTAACCGTTGCTAAAGTAATGAGGTTGCAACTCAAGCCCTTGTATTTATACTTTCTGGTATAAAAAAAATGGAAGCCACCTATTGCATTCTATTTTTTGCACAGTTTAAAAGTGGATAGCTTGACTGCGATTTTAAAAGAAGTAAAGGAGAATGAAACTTTTGGGCCGTCACGTAAAAAATTGAGATGTGATCTAAAAAATTACAATTTTTTTTTTATTTTTAGAATAGCAAATAATAAATTAATTGACAATCTGGAAGTGGAGAAAAATGAAAAAAATAAGATTTAGATCCTTAATCGATTAAAATCAATCATATTTTAAGTCAGAGATGTGACAGCTGATTGACAATCACACCTTGTCTAATGATTTTTTGCATTTTTGCATCTGTTTGTCATCGCAAAATCAGGCCATTAAATAAAAAACATTAAAAAAAAACATTTGCTTCTGTCATTACGTTCGTGTCATAACGCATCGACATTTTGAATGTTTTCCCGTTTGTTTGATATTTTCAACGACTACTGTTTTGTTTTTCTCGGATTTTGACTCTGACTACTTTGTACGACCCTCGCTTCCTCACTGGACTCTGAAATCTTTTGGATCTTACGACCGCCACGCTATGGATATGAATCGCTGTGTGAATTGTGGGATAGCCAATGGACACTGCAATACCCTAGTCCGACTACCTTTAGACGATGAAAACCACCACAACCTGGTTACTTAGAGGTGTGATATAATCCCGATATATAAGCAGGAAAATATATTTCTGTTACATTTTAGTTGACAGCTTTCGTAGAGAAAGGGAAGCTATTGCTATGAAATACTGCAATTGTATTGTAGGAAGACGAATGGTAGGCTGCTGTGCTCATGTTATGAGTATTATTAAGAAGAATAAAATATTCATTAAAATGTGTTTTATTTATAAATAATAAACATTAATGCTTAAACAACTCAGTGATCACATATTTTATAGAAGTTGATATTCAAGAAATTGGTCTGCGAACTTAACCTCACTTTTATCAAATCTCTAATAACTCAGCTCTCAGATTGCCAAAATTTATATAGTTTTCAAGGAGGGAATGATGTACCTAAATCTATTAAATCATACCATTTTCATATCTTTACATTCTGGGCCCAAAAATGTATGGAATAGTTTCAGTCTCCTTTATTATTTAATTTTAAAGATTTATTTAAGTTTTTAATTTTGAGTTGTAATATTTTAAAAAATATAAAAATTTATGGAATATGGATGTGTATACTTTTTTCAATTGATGACAACACATTTTTTTTTTTATGGAAAAGATAGGGCAAACGAGCGTGCGGGTCACCTGATGGTAAGTGATTACCGCCGCCCAAGACCCCGTGCAACACCAGAGGAGCTACAGGTCCGTAGGTGCCGACCGCCAAGGAAACGCAGTAGCATAAAGCCACTACTTCACGCCGGTTTTAAATGCCGGGGATGGTCACGATCCGGTCTGCCCATGCGTGTTGCCATTGCTGGCGACGTGACTCTACCACACGTACTTTAGTCGCCTCTTAAGACACCACCAGTACCAGGATGATTTTTTAGGTACTGAAGGAATGGTTTGATGCAGTTATGAATGTACTTGCAAGTTGCAACTGTATGCGACTTGCCTACTGTTAATATAAAGGCTCTTAAAACATTAAGAGCTACAACACAGGAGCCATTTTTTACTTTGTGTAAATGAGAAATTATATAAATTTTAGATCCACCATCAAATTTGATTAAATGTACAAGAAATTTGTTCATGAAGCATGATGTTGAGTGCAGTACTGATATTTATAATAATGAAAACCCTGTAATGGGTAAGCATATTATTTTTATTTTATTTACTTATACTAGGTACTTTTACTAGGTTTGATTCCCACTTGATGAAATGAAATATTTAATATTTTCATTATTATTACTATCCACAGTCGTGGATCAGGGGATCGAAGTGTGCTGCAAAGTCGACTTCTTGTGAATTTGATCCCCACTCGAGAAATGAAAATATTTATTTAAATTTATATTTAAGATATATTAAGATAATAGAATTCAGCGGAAACTGGAGGAAGGGAAGTAGTGTTTTGACAATAGGCTCCCTCTGACTATTCTGCTACAAGCGAGATACAGCGTGAATCAGGCAAAAAAAATATTGGCTTTACACTAATACATAACATTTCCCACTTTCGTAGACCATTTATACAGCCTGTACATCATTTTAAAACATAGCACATGTTTGAACAAAGCACAAAGAAGCATTTTTAATTTATTAATATATAGAAAACTGTTTTATTAAAGGTATTGCAAAATGGAGTCATATTAAAGTATTTTATAATTTAGAGAAAAATAATACTAACTTTATATTTGCTAAAGCTCTGACTGTTATCTGTTGTGAAACAACCATGTCATGTTACACTTATATCATAACAATTCTGTAGCTCCTATATAAGTGATATTTAAGAAACGAATATAAAAAAGTGCATGTATTAATGAAAATGTTCATTATAAAATTAGATGTAATTAAGAATAATAAAAAAAAAAATTTTTTTTTCAAAATATGTCTAAAACAAAAATAACATCCAGCAATACGAATTTTATATGAATTCTTTTATTTCAGATGAACTTTCCTCTGAAGCTCACGCGACAGCAACATTTTGAAAAAAAATTGATACCGTATTTGATGGTGTTAATGAACTTGCGCCGAAGGAAAAAATATTTAACAATTATGACCAAAGAAGTCCTAATTTAGCTTTATTTATTGAGATGAGGAAATTTATTTCCTCAATAAAATATCTTAACACTCGTTCCATCCCTCCTTCCCAAGAAGGTTGTATACACACTCTAAACGCAATTGAAAAATTGTATTGTAATCTTAAAAAAATCAATATTAACACGTTTTCTACTCGTCAATTAAATCAAGATTCCTTAGAAAAATTCTTTTGTTGCGTCAGATATAACTGTGGGTCAAATACAAATCCGACAATACCGAAATTTATAGCAGGGATAAAAACGGCTATAGTAAGCAACTTGCGACACACGTTGACAGGACAAAAGACAAATTGCGAAAATGATACTGCTCAGATTGCAGATAATCTAACTAGTTACCTTAAAGTTAAAGAAAAATCTATCATTGAACATTCTGATATGTCTCAAGTCACTTATAACATTGATTTTGAAAAGATGGCAGCTGATGCAGTTGAAGAAGTACAGAGGGCGACACCAGAGACTCAAGCTTATGCATACGAGTACGTGTGTGGTTTCATTTTTAAAAAACTTAGGAATAACAAATGCGTCCATTGTAAAAATTCTTTTCTTACAGCTTCTGAAGAAGAATATATATTTCATATATATACAAGTTTTAAAGAGACTAACTTAAATACTACATCATTAAATTATGTCCACAAAAATGTTGTAACAAATATAGAAGCATTAGCCACAGAAGTTACGTAGGCTGCAGTTGGATGGTTAAGAAAATACGATTTTTTATATAAATTTATATTAATAAAAATTTTAATTGAAATACATAAATTAAATCTAACTTATATATAATTGTCCTTCCTTGTCAGCATTTTGTGGCGCTCGGCCGCCTATCAGACGGACATATAATATTAAATAAGTTTTCCGCCTGTGACACCGAGCACTATATAACACAGGCATAAATAAGTATTTAAAGATATCAGAATGGAAACCACACTTAAAAAAACATTCTGCTATCACTTAATCGAATAAACTTTGATTATCTCTAAAATTGTACAGATCATTTAAATAGAAATGTAGAGCATATAAAAAACTGTACATTTTATATATGTCTTAACAGATTTATAACTTTAAAAAATAGAGAAATGATTGAAAATGACAAACTGAAAGAATAATTAGGAAATTAAAAATTTTAAGAAACAAATAAAAGTATGCATTGCTTATTAATATTCGATTGTAAATTTATTTGTTTGTTTCTAAGTACTAAAAAAAACGAAATCCCCAGTTCAGTGAATAATAAATCATTAGAAGTAAAGAAGCCAGTTGTTATAAGTGTGTGATATAAAAAAACGTTTTTACATATTTGTTTCTTTTAATATACCTATCAAAATTTTATTAATTACACCCTCAATAATTTAGTTCATGGGATAAATTTGATTGCAATTGACAATTAAATATTAACATATTTTGTTTGTACGGAAATCACAATTGTTTATTTTTGAATAATTATAATTAATTGGTAATTGTGATTTCTGAATACAAATGTCTATTTGTTAATATTTAATTGTGAATTGCATTTTAAATTATCCCAATATTGCGCAATATTAAATGAGTCTCAATTTTAATATTCATTTTTTTCTAAAAGTTTCTTGGTGCTTGCCCAGAGGGCGCTAGTAGTATAAACGTGTAAAGCTACTTTCAGTTTTAGCTTCACGCTGTATCCCGCACACAGCAGGGTAGGCAGAGGGAACCTAGTGTTAAGACAATCCGTTCCCCACTTTCTGCCGAATTCTGGAGGCATTGCGTGTTGAGTGGCAGAACTCAACGCCGCGCTTAACCTCGACACCAGAGCGAAGAAATGGAAATATAAATTTAAGTAAATATTTCATCTCCTCGAGTGAGGATCGAACCCACAACCAGTCGGTTTTGCAGTCACACATCGTGCCGCTGCGCCACGACCGGCCTCAATTTTTATAGTCAAATTTAGTTAATAAATAAATATTATTGCTCATATTCAATTTGTGGCAACATTTATTGACGTTAATTGAAATATTCATATCCAGAGCGACCTCTGAACTTCAGTTGGCGAACTTATGTAAATATAATGCTACAAAATAAAATATTATCTATAATGGTCTAAATTTTCCGTATTCCATATACTTCTGAATTTAATAATATTATACGTCAAACGTTTCCAATCTCGTTGTACGCCGCACAGAGTACATTCTAATATACTATAATAGAGACCAATTTTCGGCATCAAGTGGTAACATGGATCAACGCCATCTATATGTCAGTTGTTGAACTATACATATCAGTTGCCAAGGCCAGGAAGAACAAGACAGTTACATACACATATGTAACTATATACTACATTGTACATGTAGTTGTAGAAAGTGAAAAAATAAAATACATCTCTAATTTATCGATTTTATTGAATCGCACATTTATACAATAATAGATTTTAGGGTTATAAAATATGTTATATGTTCAGGCCAAACGCCTATTATAATTTAATAGCAATAATTTTTAAATCACATATATTCTCTTTGCATATTCGTTTCGTTTATTATTAGGTTGACTTTTTGGAGTAATCATTAAAACAGCAAATTTACCTGTAATTCTCTCTTGAACAAGAAATTTCTAATATTTCAATGCTATGGTAATTGTATTGCAATGGTATGGTAATTGTAAGACAAAATAAAATACATGATTTATATCACCTATGAGCGTATGTGTGATTTAAAAATTATTGCTATTAAATTATAACAGGCGTTTGGCCCGAACATGCCCCCGGACGTTGAAAGCTCGCCTTTTAACCAATTTGATCAAACAAGGGACATATTTTACTAAATGCTAACCGTTTGAAGTTTTGATGTCAGCCACACGGCTGATGCCATCAGCTCCAGGATGAACAGCTACAATTCAGCCCATCTTCCATTTTAACGGCGAAAGATTGTCATCTTTAATGACAACTAAACTATCAGGTACCAATAACGTTGAATTGTTTGAGCGCCATTTTACTCGTTGCTGTAGTTCACTGATATATTCGTTGGATCACCTGACCTCCAACTTTGAAATCTGCTCAAATAGCTGTCGGTAGGACTGTCTTGACAACCAGGAGTTGGCAGGGCCGTTAGAGGCTTCCCAATAAGAAAGTGGCCTGGCGTGGCGTGGCGCGGCGTTGAGTTCTGCCGCTCAACACGTAATGCCACCAGAATTCGGCAGAAAGTGGGGAACGGAGTATGTTACACTAGGTTCCCTCTGCCTACCTAGGTACCTGCAGTGTGCAGGAATACAACGTGAAGCAGATTTGATTTGATTTTATAAGCTTTATTTATAAGTAATTGCAAGTAATATTTGTAAAACAGTGATAGTTTAAAATTTTACTTGTTTATTACTTAACTAGCGGCCCGCTTCGCCCGCTTAAGCTACATGTTAACACAAACAGTCAAGTTCAAGTCGTAATTAATTCAAGACAGATAAAGGAGGTCAGTCGTGGCGCAGGGGCACAAAGTGTAACTGTAAAACCGACTGGTAGTGGGTTCGGTCCCCGGTCGAGGAGATGAATTGTATTTACTTAAATTTATATTTCCATTTCTTCGCTCTGGTGTCGAGGCAAAGCGCGGCGTTGAGTTCTGCCACTCAACACGCAATGCCTCCACGATTCGGCAGTGTCTTAACCTACCCTGCTGTATGCGGGATACAGCGTGAAGCTGAAAAAAAAGCAGAGATAAAGAACTACTTGATCTTCAAAGAAATATTAAGTAAATAAATACATAGACTCTTCGGTTCATTCGTTCGTTTGAAATAAATCTATATAAAAATATCTTAAAACATTCTTTCTACGTGCACTCTGTAATAACAACATATTTACCGATTGTACATTCACCTAATAATATATGTAGCTAATTTAAAAACTACAGCAATCATTTTATATAGAATATTATTAATTCGTACCCAAATTAATAATTTAACATTTAAGGCTGTTTCTGATCCGATCAGAACATTTAACAGAGTTTTAAAATTATGATAAGACGTACATAAAATAGGTAAAAAGAATGTATTGTTACAAAAATATATATGTTTAATAAATAATTAGCTTTATGTATCAATGCTCAAAGTATATTATTATAAATATCAAGTATCAACATTGCACAAAACAATCATAAAACCTTATAGAAATTACGATAATGTAGTGAAAAAATCATATTGGAAGATTATAGATTAAAGTAATGAAAAATCATATTACATATAGAACTCATTATAATTGTCGGTCAATTCTGTTTATTAAATGAACAATCATGTAGTTCAAGCGAGCGAAGCCGCGAGCGGACAGCTAGTATAATATAATTCGTCAGTATGTAAAGATTTTTTTTTATATTTTATTCAATAAAATTATTGTTATTCTCTCTTCCTGGTGTAATTCTTCTCTTACTGCTCAATTTTCGTTAATGACAAATTATAGGAGTGAGGATATTAGGAGTGAGTTAATTTTTTCAATTTTTTTTTTCAACTATTTTACTAATTGAATACATCTTGGATATTTGAAATTAATTTAATTAATTCTTTGCTCGGAATGCAAAGTTAAAAGTAAAGTTCTCTATATTTTATATATTCTGCATGATTTAAAAAAAAATAGTTTTTGTTCTTTTTTAGAAAATATCCACACATATACCGCAGAGGTGCTTGCTATAATACGAGGATCGGTTTCGTCGAATTCCATTCAGTGTCCACACCCAATTTGACACAGAGTGGGAACAGATTCTACTTTTTCACTGCTTGACGAAAATTTCATGGAATTAAATACATATTTTGCTTCCGACTTGGGTGTGGCTGAACAATTTTAAGTTTTACTCCCACCTATTGAGTCAAAAATATAGAAATCCTTTTATTATTTCGTTGCATTCTAGAAGTAGAATTCCTTTATCTGAAAATGATGGTAATAAAATGTTAATAATTTAAACTTTACATGATCAAGAATGGGATAAACTATGATAGAAATATCATATTGGAATCTTACTACTGCCATAATGAGCTGTTGACTAAAGATATATTTTTTATTTTCATTCAGCATAGTATTATACAAATTGACTATAAAAAAAAATTATTACAAATTTTTCAACTTTTTAAATGAAGAATCCTACTGTTGTTCTATTAATTTGTTTCATTATTGAATGATATGTTAATAAAATTAAAAAATAATCAATGTTTATATCTTTTCTCTCTTGATATGCTACACTGACTTTCAAACTTCATCAAAAAGTATTTAACATTATACAATTCTTTGAAATTTTGATCTGTGTGCCATTTGTTTTTTCAATTTATTCTTCATTTTGCTTAATTTTACTCTAGCTCTAACAATTCTTTTATAAATTTCTTTGTCCGCTTTGGAATTGACTTTAAAAAATTATGGACAAACTGCTCTGGAACAACAAAATGTCAGCAAAATAATTTTATGTGCTAAATTAGATATAACAATTGGGTAGGCAAGTACTATCATAAATCCCAACTCAACTGTTATATCTTAATCAAAATTAATTGCTGTTACAAATTACGATAACTTCGTGTTGTATTTCATGTTAATGGTTTAAAACTAATAGCAAAATATGAAACTCGGGTTAACTTTTGAATTCAAAACATTCAACATAACACAACATAACAATAGGTACTAATGAAAATATAAATTGAAATAAATATTTCGTCTACATATATAAAGAAATTCTTACACTGCATAAAATCATTTTTTAGCAGTACCTTGAGTATCTTTGATATTATTAGATCAAAGCCCGGGACCTTGCCGGAATCCAAGGACCGAATCATGTGTGCTATTTTTCTGGGTGCTGTTGGTCGAATAGGTAGACACAGTTGGATGTCCTGGTTTAGAATTATGTCCAGTTCATTCTCATCATCATCTCAGCTTTGTCGTCTAATTGGAATACGCGAGATAGATGCGATGCAAAAGCTTCGCCCTTTTCATTGTCTGTCCTTGCCCAGGAAGACTCGGATTTTATACGAGGACAATGCATCTGTGAGTTATCAATATTTCTGGATGCCTCCCAGAGAGAGTACTCGTTTCGGCCAGTGGGTGACAACCGCTTTAGCGTGCCTTTTATATGTTTGTTTGAAGATTCTTTAATCAGTGTTATTAGTTCCCTAATTCCGCGGTTGAACTTTGTTTTATCAGCCGGGTGATGTGACTGATGCTATTGTTATCTCAAGCTGCGTTTTTCCTCAAGTTTCATTCTGATTTCCAGGAGAGTTGGGAAAGTCTTGTTAGAATTGGGTAGGCTGGGCGTGTTTATCCAGACAGCTGTTTGTATTACGTAGGTAATATACACACTAGCCTCATCTACACCACAACAAGACTTGAGTGGAATACGAAGATTAATTTTATCATTAAGATTAATTTTATCATCAAGTAGGTACGGAAACCATCCCAGTCAGTTTTATGATTGTAAAGAGCCTCCGGTTTCTCTCGCTTGGTAACACTAGCTTCTAGATTAAGAATGACAGGAGTATGGTCGGATGATCCGTCGAGGCAAAATTCAACACTTGAGTACTCATGCCTTTGACGATAAAGAAGTCTAAAAGATCAGGCACCCTTTTGGGATCAGAAGGCCAGTAGGTGGGACTGCCCAACGACCATGTTTGCAGCTTCATTTTATCGATGCAATTCTTAAGCACACGTGCCCTGGTTACTGTACAACGTGAGCTCCAATATATGTGTTTAGCGTTCCAGTCGCCATCAGAGATAAAGCGTGGACCAAGTGTCTGGAAAAAAATGAAGGTATATTTCTTCAGAGATCCGGTGTTTCGGTGGACAATAGACGGCAGATAGGACAATAGTTCGCGTGGTCTCCTAATCTAATCGAGGTGGCTTGTAGGAAATTGGTGGAATAGGCGTTCAAGGTTAAATGCTTCAGATTCGACTTTATAAGGAGAGCTGATCCCGCGTGGACGCCGCCATGAGGATGAGGTGTACTGTACACATGGTTTCCTCTGATAAAGAACGAATTACGTATGGTTGCGTGGGACTCTGATATCAAGATTGCAGCAAATTTGTTACTGGAGAGTATAGTTTCAAGTTCTTGGACATTTGGAGATAGTCCATTGATATTCCAAATTGCCAGCCTTAGACCAATCATTTTAGGACCAGTTTGGTGAAAACTGTAGTCAATAGTCCCATAAGGGAGCCTATTTGATGTAGGAGTATGTCAATTTTCTCACTTTGCTTTATCAAGAGTATTTCTACTTTAGTGAGTTGTTGATGTTTTATGTCAGTCATAAGACTGACATAAAACATCAACAACTCACTATACTATACTAATAATAATATTCTCGGTGCCCTTTATTTCAGATCGCGATTCCGTCTAGCTACTGCATCTGAGTAAAGATCTTTTAATTTACTCGTAGCAGATTGAGTACTTCAGTATCATTGACTTCAGCAAAGTCACAAGCAGGTTTTTTCTCACATTAGGTATTAAAAATGTCCGTGGTCTTAGGCGAGTTTTATTTGCTTTGCTTTCCAAGATCTCCTTGTACACCTGACATCCTTCATAGTTTGCAGGTTGATCTTGAAAACATAAAGTGCATTTTGCAGGTGTGCTTCCGTCTTTTTTTGGACAATACGTCCATACTGCAACGGACAATTGGTCCATATTATTGACAACGTTGACATTGAACTATAGTGGTTGTTTTGCGCGTGTCTTCAATTTTAATACGTTGAATCAGTTTCATCTACCGGTGGTTGTGAGTCATTTGTACCTTCTGGAGTTAGAAGTCTGGTTTCTGAATGCGCTGGTTTCTTTCCAGTAACATTCACTGATGTAGATGCCTGGTTACTCACATCTACATAGTCTTCGGTAGTACATTTCACCATGAGGCCCGGGCACCTCATAGCGCCGGATCGCAAGATAAATCACTCGTATCATTTTCCATAATTCATAAACGGGTTGAGCAAAGTAGTCACAGTGCTTGCTCAGGGCACTGCACACAGTCTTTTGGAGGGGATTTAATTGTTAATTCCCTCCCGGCTTCTGTTAGCCGACATATGAAGTCAGGTTAGTTACCGCCGCTTAAGACTCAGTGTGCTACTCGTTTCGCACCACCCAGGGGACAAGTACGGACGCGAGTAACACCGTCCCCCGAAGACTGATGTGAAATAACTGAATTTTTCTATTAAATACTTCATCAAATTAACTCCCAAAACTTAAATTACGATTTATTTAATACATAACCAAACTAAAATAATTAGTTTTTAGGGTTCTATACTACAAAAGGGAAAACAACAAAACCCTTATAGGATGACTTAGTTGGCCGCCTTTTTGTCTGTCAAGACTATTGTACTTGAGATTGCGTTGAGATATGAATCTCAAATTAGTATCAGATATTCAGTAGTTTAAAGTTCCTTGGAGCACCAAAATTAAGCTTCTAATACAACGCAAGCATAACATATGAGCATTTATGTATCGTTTTTGCTTCAGTTTATATAAAATTCACTGCGGTATCAAAACCTATAGTGTATGTACTTTCCGTACGACGTACGTTTCCTCTAGTTGTTTTAATATAAACTAGCGGCCTGCTCGCAGCTTTGCCCGCTTCAATTACATGATTATTCATTTAAGAAATATAAATATTACAAACAGCCTTATTTATTAATTAATTGATTTGGATAAGTACTACTCACGATATTATTTGTAAAATAACTTATACTAGCTCCTGTACAGTTTTTAAATTAGTAACATTATTAGTTAAATATATAATTGGTATACAGAATATACATAGAAAGCACGTTTTTAGGCATTTTTATATAATCTATAAAATAATCTACATTTTCGGGCAAGTTCAAGTCGTACTCATGCCCCGAGAGTGTCCGTACCAGTTTCATGAAAGGAGATACACCAAAAGAATAACTAATTAAGTTGTCATTTTGTATCAATTTAAGTACAGATTAAAATTTGTACTTAATGGTTTTTTCTGTGACACAAATACAAATAAGTAGTAAATTTTCGAAAAATAATTTTGGAATTTTCCTTTATACGTGCCGTAAGTTTTAACTTCTTAACAAATTTCGAAATTGTATATCAACGGGACGTACCCTATAGTTATGATAGAAAATGCGACAAAAAACAAAGCATAAACTCTCATATTTCATCGTCATTTGATTGCGATGATTTAGAAGATAAATTTTCGTGCTCTAAGGGAATATTGACTTGAACATTGAGGTATCTAACCTTTAACCGATCTTGTACAAAATAGTCTTGACAGACGGACAGACGGTCAATGCATGTCAATGCATGCAATGCAACATACAGGTGCAATAGTGCAATGTCGGTACGTGTCGCTTGTAAGTTATGAAATAATACTGCGGTATATTTTTATAAACAGTGTTTCTTAAAAAAATATTAATAACATAAACGAACGAACGGACTGAAGAACCTATTCAAAATATTTCTTTGAATATTAAGTCATTCTTTATCACTGTGTTAAATAATTAAGAATTAAGCTAGACTGTTACGAAGGTAATCTTCACCAACAATTCAATTTAGTTTACTTTGTAGTTAGTACTATGAACAATTGTACTTTAAAAACGTAACGTACGTAAATTTATCAACAGTCAAATAAATAAGACGTTTCTAAAGTCATTCTTTTGCCTACAATTCAACTGAACCGTAACCATTCGAACATTGTTAGAAAAATACTACTATGTTTATGTTAAATTTATTATAAGAATAGATTACACTTAAATGACGTAATTACCGTTAAGCAAATAATAACTCAACAATATGTTTTATGCGTTATCAACATTCATTATCATGTGTAGTCAATAGATATCATTGCGTATGTTTCATTTTTTTTTTTTTTCAAATATAAATATATTTAAACCTTTAAGTATATTATTTTTTGATAGAGTGTAGCGGTAACATTTCCAAACTATATTTTTTTTATGCACAGCGCCATCTATTTAAGATCCCATCGCAATTAGTGATAGCGTTACGTGTATGAAAGAGAGTATCAAGATTCGTTAGTACCTACTATTTTTGTCAATAGATAGCGTTGTAACTTGTATCGATTTTTTTTTTTATCTCAAATATTAACTTCTTGAAAACTTAAATACTTATATCTTTTGATAGAGTGAAGTGATTACAATGAAATAAACACTAAAAGCTACTTTGATTTATTTGTAATTTTTATGTATAAAAGTTGCTTAAATTTATTGTGTACTTTTTACGTGATACGTGTTTACATAAACAGACAAACAGATAAACAGACAAACAGACAAAAAATCCAAAAATGTTGGAAATGGATTCTGAAATTCTGAATGAATGAAATTATCCTTTAACACCCTGGCTATTTTTTTTTTAAATATTTTCAATGTACAGAAACAACTTTTCTACAGATTTATTATAAGTATAGATTAAATAATAAATTAACGGCTTCTCTAGTCCTTCAGTAGTATATACACAATATATTCCCTTTCTGTCAATTTTGTTGTTTTTTTATATATTTTTTTACACATTTCTTCTTCCTTTGTAAATATCTTCTTCTTTGTATACTACTCTGTTTCTATTTCCTCTGTTGTCTTACTCTGTTTCAGCTTCCTTAACATATAATTGTTTTCTTTAGCTATTCTAGTGATATGTAGTGTTATTTTATTGTGTTATATTGAAATGTTCTTTGTTATTCATTGTTACTTTGTTTTCTCTTTGACCTGACAGTATCCACCCCAAACATGCTTTCTGAGCCACTACTCGTTCATTCATCTTAAGTAAACCTTCTTCTATAATTTTACAAAAGATATCAGCGCCAAGCAAAATATCTATCCTGCCCGGTGTGTTATATGTAGGGTCAGCCAATGGTAGTGATTGAAGCTGTGAATAATTAATTGCGATGTGTTTAGGTGGTAAGCATGTAGATATAGTCTTCAGCATATAAGCTTTAACTTGAATAACATCATTTGCATAAAATCGTGATGTAATTGTTAGGTCAACTAAGTGTTGTGTTGGCGTTTAATTCCTTCTACCACTAGATAGAACATCCTCAATGTTCGCTGCCGAAACGAATGAAGCTTCAGAACCCTGGTCAATCAAGGCATGAAGTAGATGTTTGTGTTCACAACATGATTTAATTTCTACTTGTGTTGTAGCATGTAGCAGTTCATGATCAGGTTAAATCCGCTTGTAATCTCTATGTATAATAAAACAGTAAAAATATTTTGTCTTTACATTTAGTAATTTTGACTGAAATGGATAGAAGGACACTTTAAAAAATTAATAGAAAACATATATATATTTTTTTAATTTCTTGTCTGTCTATTTGTATGATCCCATTTTTCTCTGAAAGTACTGAACCGATTTACTTAAAAGTTTCACCAATTGCTTTGTTTTAACTCAACGTAACATTTAAAGTGTTTGTTTCGTCAAAATCAGCTCATTAAAAAAAGTTATCGACATTATATATTTGAATGAACTCAATTCATTAGTTTGCCTGCGAATGTTATATAGCAATAGCGCTGGTAAGATTCCTAGCTAAAGAATGACATTCGAAACGTCTTGGTTATATGACTGTTGATAAAAATATATATTTTTAAAGCACTATTGTTCAGAGTACAAACAATAAAATAAACAAAATTGAATAGTTAGTGAAGGTTTCCTTTTAGAGGTATTGCACAATACTTAATATTGTTCATAAACAACATTTGTGATCACACTACATTAGCGTCTTACATTTATTCGCTACAAATACAATTGTGTAATTATTTTCCTCTATTGTTTCGTAGCGTATAAATAACCAAATGAAATATATAATAAAAGAGTTTAATATTAAGTCTCGTCACACTAACATCCCCACGATACCATAACCCACATAAATAGTAACAGTTAAGTATAAGTCGTAATTAATTCAATATATAGATAAAGACCGATTTGATCCTCAAAGAAATATTAAGTAAATACATCAGTGATTCTCAACCACTGTGCCGCGGCACTTTTGTGTGCCGCCAAATTTCAAAAGTGTGCCGCCAAATTTTGCAAATATATAATAATGTTGATATAATTAAATTATATCATTTAAAAAGAAAAATATTTTTAACATGAATACATATTTAAATCAACAAAAAAATTAATTCGTATATTTAAAATTTTTGTCATAAACTATTTATGCAGTGTGTTGTAGTAAATAATTTATCTTTGTGTGTCGCCAAATTTTGAAATCGTTAAATATGTGCCGCAACAAAAAAAAAGGTTGAGAATCACTGAAATACATAGATTCTTCGGTTTTTTACGTCTACACTGTAATGTACATTTAGCCACTAATATATGTAATTAATTTAAAAACTGTACAGGAGTTAATATGCAATCATTACAGTTATTTTACAAAGAATATTATGAATCCTTCAAATCAATAATTTAACATTTAAGGCTTAATGTTTCTAAAAGTGTAAATTAAATTATTCTCTGACATCAGCAACTTTAACAGAGTTTAAAAATTATGATGAGAGGTACATTACATAGGTAAAAAGAACGTAATGTTACAAAAATGTATACGTATAAGAAATAATTAGCTTTATGTATATTTTTATAAATATCGAATATCAACATTGGTCGTATTTTTTAATTCAAAATAATCAAAAGTCCTTATAGAAATTACGATAATGTAGTAAAAAAATCATATTAGAATATTACAGACTAGAGGGCGCGCGCGGCTTCGCCCACTTATTAGGAGTGAATTCTAAAAAAACCATCAAACACGTGTTTAATAAAATATTTTTAACAGTCTGAATTTAAATTCTTATAAAATTATTTCTTCTTATTCTTATTAATAGAGAAGAAAACGAATACATTTGGGTATATATAGAAAAATATGCAATTAATATTGGAGCTATTTACAAACCACCTAATACAAAAACAAAAGATTTTATAGAAAGCTACAGTCAACAGCTAGAGAAAAAACGTAGATGCTTAATATTTGGAGATTTTAATATTAACCTGTTAAGTGATGACCATAATACAAATAACTATAAGAACATGATTAATGAAGCTGGATATACAATACTTAACAATCTCAATGAAGACTTTTGTACAAGAGAAACACACACAACGAAATCTATTATAGACCACGTTTTGACAAATTTGCAAGGAGTGAATTTCCACATGGCTCTTCTTGATACCCCATTGTCTGACCATAAGCAGATTTACCTAGATATCAAACAAATTAAAGTTGATAAGAAAAGAGAGACACATGAGTATTTGGCAACTGACTATACTGCTTTATATAAATCAATGGAAACAACTGTGATCCAAAATAAAGACTACGATTATGAAATATTAGAAAATTTAATTAAGACTAAAATTCAAGGAAATAAATGCACAAAAATAAAAATTTTAAATAAACCCAGAGAAGACTGGATAAACAAAGAGGTGTTGAATAGTTTACGTGATCGAAATATTGCCTGGAACCAACATAAAGCTGATGTTAAAAATACCGAAAGGGAAACAACATTCAAAACCAAAAGGTACGAAGCTTTCAAAACTACACGAAATGCTAAAATTAACTTCTATTCTAACGCCTTTGAAAAATATAATAAGCGGCCAAGAAAAATGTGGGATTTAATTAACAGTCTCGTCAATAACAAAAATTAGATAAATATCATACCTCCAAATCTTGTTCGAGATTCCAATATAATAGTAAATAATCCTTATGAGATTTGTCAACTTTTTAATGATTTCTTTTCCACTGTTGGTTCGGATTTAGCGAGTAAAATACCCCAATCATATCATCGAAATTTTCATCCTTTCACCAGTCTTTCACATTCACAAAATAACACTATTCAGTCATTTGCACCCACCACAAAAAAAGAGGTTGGTGAAATAATTGACAAATTGAACGTAAACACAAGTAAAGGCATCGATGACATCGGCGTAAAAGATATAAAGTGTATAAAATACTTTATTCTAGATAATCTTACTGACTGTTTTAACAAATGTCTTACACAAGGCAAATTCCCCGAAAGTTTAAAGATTGCTAAAGTTACGCCAGTTTATAAATCCGGAAGTAAAACAGATCCGGGGAATTATCGGCCGATATCTATTTTACCAGTTTTGTCAAAAATTTTGGAAAAATTAATATATGTCCGTCTTTATAATTACCTCAATAAACAAAACTTCTTTTTTAGTCAACAATATGGCTTTCGTCCGAAATCTAATACTCTTTCAGCAACTGTGGATATTGTCACCAAAATTAAAAACGCGTTGGATAGTAAGCAAATCGTTCTAGGTATCTTTATCGACTTAAAAAAGGCTTTCGACACGGTCAGCCATAATTTATTATTACAAAAACTACATAAGGAAGGTATAACAGGTTCGGCAATCAAAATTTTAGAATCATATTTACATCGTCGCAAGCAAATTGTTAAAATCGGAAAATTTCAAAGTAAGCCCGCAACGTTAACATATGGAGTACCACAAGGCTCTATCTTAGGACCGCTATTATTTTTAATTTATATAAATAGCATTAGTAACATTGATTTATCTGGAGATATAACTCTGTATGCGGATGACACAAGTTTATTCTACTTTGGTGATAACATTAAAAATATAATTGACGTAGCTCAACGTGATTTAAATGTTATAAGCGAATGGTTTGTTTCTAATTTATTAACAATTAATACCAAAAAGACATCATATATGATCTTCGCGCCTAAAAATAAAAATATACCAAATCATGACCAACTAACAATTTTTAACGAGCCGATAAATAAAACTGATCATGAAAAATATTTAAATATTTAACCTGGCAATACCATATTGATCATCTTAAAAATAAAATATCCCCTTTGATAGGAGCACTACGTAAGATTTCTTTATGTATACCTAATAAAATTCGTCCTATTATTTATAATTCTTTAGTGAAACCTCATATCGAATATCTGATTGAAATATGGGGAACTACTGCGAAGTCTAACATAAAGTCATTACAAACCTTACAAAATAAAATTATTAAAGTTCTTTATAAATATGATTTTTTTTTTTTTTTTAATTTATTTTCTCAAAATAACAAATATAAAAAACTTACATCTACTCCGCCAAACCATTTAAATGGTTTACCGACGGACAAAGCTCTCATATACACATTTAGAACTTAAACTTAAAACACTATGAGTAAAAAACAAGCTTTAAACTTATAAGCTAATTTTAAATAACTGTTTATATAAATGTTTTATATTTAACAAACATAATAGAATGTTTTTTTTTTTAAAGTGGGTAAGCAACAAAAATACGCCGAGATAACTCGGCATCAACAACGAAATGTGCGTTATTGCGGCCAGGCTATTATTATAAGTTTTATTACATTTAATCTTTAAGTATTTTTTTTAATATATTTTTTACATTGTTTGTTTTGTATTTTAATTATTATACTCTATACAATATATATATTTTTTAATTAAATAATAGTTTTTTTTTTAATGATTTGTTTTTTATATCGGTAATTCAAATTCTTTTGACATTAGTATATTTTTTAGTTTACGTTTCACAATATTTAACTGTTTTGCAGTATCTTTTATCTCTGATGGAAAAGAGTTAAATATCTTTGGAACTGTCCATTCTTTTGTACGTTTGCCATAAAAATTATTTACTTTAGGTATTTTATATAAAGGATTGTTTATATTTCGACGTGTCATATGCTCATTATTAATTTTATTTTTAAATTCTTTGCTCCAAAACTCTGATAAGGCTATACCTAAAATCAATTTCTTTTCTATTGGAAGAAGTTTACATTTTTCAAACAAAAAATCATGATCTATTTCCTCTTTGGCAAATCTTTTACTAATAAGAATTTTTAGAAATCTTCCTTGTAGATCTTTGATTTTGTTTACATAAGTGTAAAATGTAAGACCGTAACATTCAAGTCCATATGACACCACAGATTCCACCAGACTATGATATAATATATAAAGTACGTATTTAGGAGTAGAATAACGTAATTTCTTAAAGTTACTCAATATAATTCTTAGTTTATTACAAACACTAGATACTTGAGTTTTCCAATTAAAAGAATCATCCAAAAATATGCCTAAATATTTATATTTTTTTACAATTTCTACGTAATTACAATTACACACTTGATTTTTATGTAGACAATCATAAGAGTGTCCTTTTACTTTTATATTTTTATTATATCGCTTATAATTTGAACTTATACATAGCAATTTTGTTTTGTTAGTATTAAGTATAATTCCATTGTCGTGTGACCATTTCGTAATGTTATCAAAATCTGTTTGTATATTGGTTTGAATAGTGTGGTGATCATTTGCTGCATATAGAATACATGTATCATCAGCGAACATATACTTTTGACATCTTTTTATGACTGACACTAAGCTATTTACGTGGATAATGTAGCACATTGGACCCGTTACAGATCCCTGTGCAACTCCATATCTCATAGTTTTTTGGTTACTATAATTACTATTTATTTTTACAGTAAAAGCTCTATTTGTCAAATAATTCCTGAACCATCCCAACATAAATCCACGTATACCGCTCTCTTCAAGTGATTTTAGAAGAGTTAAGTGATCTAAAGTATCAAACGCCTTTTTGAAATCTATAAATAATACTGCAACTAGCATTTTTTTATTCAAATAGTTATTTACATCGTTCGCAAATTTTGATAATAACTGTGTGGTATTTTTCCTTCTTTGAAAACCGTACTGTGCTGAATTAATAACATTAAAGGTCTTTAAAAAGTGAGATATTTGGTTAACTATAGTTTTTTCTACTACTTTATTTATTGAAGGCAAAATGGCAATTGGTCTATAATTATTGAAAGATTTATTTTCACCCCCCTTGAATAATGGTCTGACAATAGAAATTTTTAGCAAATCAGGATATATTTGATTGTTAATTGTAAGATTTATAAAGTGAGCTAATATTGGACTGATTTCAGTTTTTATGGACTTGATATCAATTAACCTTATATTATCAACTCCAGGAGATTTTTTTACTTTTAAGCTACCTATAACTTTACTAAGATCGCTCGAAGTTACTTTTTTATATCTAAAAGAAACATTTTGTGAATTTACATACATATCTCTATCTAAAAAAATATTATTGCATAAGTGCTTTATATTATCTACTTCTTCACTAAAAGCATTAGCGAATTTTTCGCAAATAGTCCTTTCATCTATATCTTTCATGTTACTCAAAATGATGTCATCTATGGATTTTTTGCTTCTTCCCAGTAACTTATTCATGTGTTCCCACATTTTTGCTGCATTATGACGTAGGTCCGATAATTTATTTTTTTCATATTTGTTTTTTGCTTTATGTATTGCTTTATTAGTACTGTTTCTCCATCTACGAGGGGCTCGCCAAAAGTAAGGTTCCCTATTTTGTAATTCGGCTTCGGAGCGCGGGAAAAATTTGAAACTTGGCGGGATATTCCGCTAGGATGTGGTGGCCACACTGATTTTTGGAGGGAAGTGATCCGATAACCTGGTCGACCGTATCAGTCTTGTAAACATGTCGAGTGCAACCCCATCCGTGTCCGCCTCTGAACTGAGAGCAATAATTCGTTTTTTCACGTTAAAAGGTAAATCCGGGACTGAAATTCACAAGGAACTTTCGTCAGTGTATAGTGAAAAGTGCATGAGTGTTCAAAAAGTCCGGAAATGGAGAGAAAGTTTTCTGAACGGCCGAGAAAATGTTGAAGACGAACCGCGCTCCGGGAGGCCCTCTACCGCTCGGGAAGGAGAAATTGTTGAAGCTGTTGAAGAAAACTTTCTCTCCATTTCCGGACTTTTTGAACACTCATGCACTTTTCACTATACACTGACGAAAGTTCCTTGTGAATTTCAGTCCCGGATTTACCTTTTAACGTGAAAAAACGAATTATTGCTCTCAGTTCAGAGGCGGACACGGATGGGGTTGCACTCGACATGTTTACAAGACTGATACGGTCGACCAGGTTATCGGATCACTTCCCTCCAAAAATCAGTGTGGCCACCACATCCTAGCGGAATATCCCGCCAAGTTTCAAATTTTTCCCGCGCTCCGAAGCCGAATTACAAAATAGGGAACCTTACTTTTGGCGAGCCCCTCGTATTATACTGTTTTCGATACACATAATTACTCGGGTTACTTTTCCATTTATTAAATAATGTGTCATTGTGCTGCATCATGTCTCTTAGATTTTGCGTTATCCACGGACAAGCTTCTCTTTTAGAATATTCACTGGTGGAGATCATGATTGTATTATTCTCATATATTTTGTTAAATTTTATGACCAATTTAGAATATAAGTTAAGCGGACATGTTTCTGCTAAAAGTTCATCCCAATTTTCTTCTTTTAATTGTTTTTGTATGTTATTGTTTTGATATATTTTTTTTGTTATCTTGGATTATTTATTAGTGCACTCCATTTCAATAAAAGTACCTATGAGGTAGTGGTCAGCTAACTTGTGATCTATTATAGCAGAGCTATAATTTTTATTACTTTTTATATATATGTGATCTAGACACGATTGTGTTAGGCATTCATTTCTAAATTCCTCTCTTGTAATTCCCTGTATTTGCTTAGAAAATCCTGATTCACTTAAAATGTTTTCATATAATGTTACGTTATTGTTTGATTGTTGTAAAAGATTTATGTTAATATCTCCAATTATTAAGGCTTCGTCAGTTGGTTTTAGTTTTTGCAAAAAGTGTTTTAGCTCCGTTATAAATAAGGATATTGAGCAATTAGGTGGTCTGTATAACAAGAGTATTTTTAATTCTTCCTTAGCTATTTTTATATTTCCTACTAAATATTCAGAAGTCATAAAGTGTTCATTTTCTTCTTTAAATATTAAATATTTTTTTAAATATATAGCTATACCTCCACCTTCTCTACTTTTTCTGGTCTTGTATATTAAATTGTAGCCATCTATTGAATATAAAGCCATCTGATCACTCGAAACATTTATTTCTGATAAAGTTATGATATCAATGTCTACGTTACAGTCATTCACTAATAGTAAAAATTCTGAAAAATATTTATTGATAGACCGTATATTTAAATGTACCACAGACAACTTATTACCAGTATTGTTAATACTGAACCAGCTTTTTAAAGAGTCATATCTACGGTTAATTTCGTCTTCAAATATATCTTCAAATGACGCCATTTATACTGTAAATGTGGATTAAATTATTATTTATTATGTTAAATATTTTCACTTACGTAGGTGAAGGAGTAGGTGTTGTAAAAGTATCAGGAGCTATATTTTTCTTCAATAATAAATTTTCTATATCTGATATGTGATATAGGGGTATAATTTTACTACTATCATTTTCACGACAGAAAATGCGACCCCGTTTCGACCATACAAATTTAAAGTTTGGTTTTAATTTTTGCTTGGCCGACCAAATTAGTTCCTTATTATAGTTTGTCAAGTGCTCGTTTATATAAATTGGATCATTTGAGCCGTTTCTACGTATATCAGAATTTTTTCTAATACATCTTCTTTTTGTATACCATTCCTCCTTCGCAGATTGTGTCCGGAATCTAATAATTAAATTTTGATTCTGTGTTCTATCTTTTGCTGACTTTTTTACTTTAGATACACGCCAAACTCGTTCTACGTCGTTAGGATTTGCTTCAATTTTTTCGGCTATAGCTTTCACTATTGTAGAGGTATTTTCATTTTCCTCATTCTCTAAACCTACTACTTCTAAATTTCGATTTTTATCTTCTTGCTCAAATCTCTGTATTTTCATATCTAAAGCAGCGTTTGTAACTTCTAGATGTTTACACTTATTATATAGGTCTTCAATCTTCTTTTCGTTAGTTTTTATGGTTTTATTCATTTCTTGATGCATTTGTAACAATTCATCGTACTTAGCAGCATAAAATTCTGTATTGGATTTAATCTCAAATACAACAGCCATTTTTGTATTCAGTTCAAGTAAAAGTTTTTCAATTGTGGTATTGTTTGGATCCAGGTCAATAAATTTTTCTGCTGTTCCAACTCTTTGTTCCCCAAATGTACCTGTTGCCAATTTTCCCTTTGGTTCACTTCTTTTAGCTTCAGGTGTCGTGCATTCTGCACATGTCCCTGTGTTTAGACTTTTTATGTAGTCTTTTAAGCATGTTTTAGTTCGGTGATAATATTCACCACACTTTCCTTTACAATGAAAATAATCTTCAAATTTCTTGGTAGAAATATATAAATTACATTTTTTGCACTTAACTGGCATTCTAGTGGAACGCACATGAACTTTTAAATACTAAAACTTGTTTTACGTACGACACGACTATACACGCCGAGAGCTAGCGTGAGAATGATTATATGACGCCATCCGTTGAATTATACAAAAAAACAAAATTTCTTAATATAAATCAATTATACACTTTAAAAACCTGCATGTTGATTAGAAAAATAATAACAAATAAAACACATTCACAATTACACTTTCATAAAAAAACACATACATACCACACTAGAAAACGTAATAAACTAGAACTTCCAAAAACCAGAACCAACTATGGAAAGAAAAACATTTTATTTGAAGGAGTTCAAATTTATAATAAACTATCAGACTTAATCATTAATAGCAAGAGTTTTCCTATATTCAAAAAACGTGTCATGGAATATGTGCAAAATAATTTATAAGTTAATGTAACCCCTACCTAAACATGTTTGTGTAATATTACCCGCAACATTTTATTTTACTGTATATTATTCATAAGGCAGACTTTTAAATGTACCCTCAAGAAAAATGATTGTAATTTCTTTATTATAAGTGAACTTTTGTGTTCTTTTTGAGAAATAAATGTCTTTAAACCGAACCGAAAAATCGGTGGCTATTTAAAGATTTTTCCATATAAACTTTCAACCCCTTATTTGAACCCTTAGGGGGTGAGTTCTTAAAAACCATGAAACACGTGTTCAATGAAATATTTTTAAGAGTGTGAATTTCAAATTTTATAAAAATCGGTACAGATTATTTTTTTTCCATACAAACTTTCAACTCCTATTTCATCCCTTTAGGGTTAAAATTTTTCAAATTCCCTTCTTAGTGGATGTCCAGAATATGAAAATAAACATCTGCCCAAATTTCACGTTTCTACCATCAGCGGTTACGGCTCTGCGTGCGTCTTACCTCAGTCAGTCAGCACAAGTCCTTTTATATATATAGATATAGACTAGCGGCTCGCCCACGGCTTCGCCCGCTTAAAATACATGATTACTGATTTAATAAGCACAATCGATTGACAACTATAATGACTTCTAATATGATTTTTTTTACGACGTTATCGTCAAAGAATTTTTGATTGTTTTAAATAAAAAAAATACAACCATTGTTGATATTTGATATTTATAAAATATACATAAAGCTAATTATGTATTACACGTATATATTTTTGTAACTTTATGTTCTTTTTACCTATATAATATACGTCTCATCATAATTCTAAAACTCTGTTAAATGTGCTGATGTCAGTGAATAATTTAATTTAGGTTGTAGGATTCATAATATTCTTTGTAAAATAACTGTATTAATTGCATATTAACTCCTGTACAGTTTTTAAATCAGTTACATATATTATATGAACGAACCAACCAAAATATCTTTGTATTTACTTGATATTTCTTTCAAGATCGTTCTTTATCTCTGTGTTGAATTAAAATAAATTAAAATTAGCTTCACGCTGTATCCCACACATAGCAGGGTAGGCAGAGGGAACCTAGTGTTAAGACACTCCGTTCCCCACTTTCTGCCGAATTCTGGAGGCATTGCATGTTGAGTGGCAGAACTCAACGCCGCGCTTAACCTCGACACCAGAGCGAAGAAATGGAAATATAAATTTAAGTAAATATTTCATCTTCTCGAGTGGGGATCGAACCCACAACCAGTCGGTTTTGCAGTCACACCTCGTGCCGCTGCGCCACGACCGGCCGGTTGAATTAATTTTATGAAGGTAATCTCCACTAACAATTCAACTTTCCTTACTTTATTGTATAAAATATTATATAATAGTGCTTCAAAAATATATTTTTTTATCAACAATCATATAAACCAGACGTTTCGAATGTCATTCTTTAGCCAGGGTCATACCAGCGCGATTGCTATATAATATTCGCAGGCAAAGTAATGCCTTGAGTTCATTCAAATGACGATAACTTTTTTTTTAATGAACCGATTTTAATGAACTAAACTTTAGTACTTAAGTTGAGTTAAAACAAAGCAACTGGTGAATTTTTCAAGTAAATCGGTTCAGTACTTTCAGAGAAAAATGCGGACAAAAATATGTCGACAGACAGACAGACAGACAGAAAGACAGACAGACAGACAGACAAGAAATTAAAAAAAAATCTTTTTGCTTTCTATTATTCTTTTTAAGTGTCCCTCTATCCATTTCAGTCAAAATTACTAAATGTACAGACAAAATATTTTTACTGTCTTATTATATATAGAGATAGAGAAGAGATTATAGTAATAAAAATCATATTTCAATTCATCAGATCAATAATCATGTAGCTTAAGCGGGTGAAGCCGCGGGCGGGCCACTAGTACCAAATAAAAATCCTCAACATGATAAAATACTCCTTTCATTTAAAAATACACATTTTGTTCTGGCGGCATGAATATCGTAACATTGTTATGGGCTTGCTTTAGTGAGTCTTTGCTTCGGACACTTTTTTAAGTGAACCTGCGTCTTCTGTATAATATTAGCCACCACTTGCAACGTAGTTAAATATTTATCTTGTTCCGCCGTAGTTTGCATTCTTTCTTGAGACATGCTTTTTATTGAAAACGAAGCAATATATCAAATTCGATGCAAACAAGTTTGAGCTAATGGTCCGTCCGACAACTTCCAACCCGGCTCGTTATAGCCCATGTGCTTATCAATTTACGGTTTGAATTAAATCTCATCTGATTGTATTGACGATAAATAACAAAAACAAACGTGTGCTCTGTGATGATTTAATGATGATAATGATGATAAAGTTATAGTATTTTTTCATTTACCTCGGGAGTACTCGTACCAACTATTTAATAAAATTACTATTTCAGGCATAATTTATTCTAAAATTATGAAAATTAGCTTTAGAAGTTATTTTTATATTTGTTTGTTACTTTTTATTAAGTTTTAACCATTGATGGTCAACATAAATTTCGTATCATCTCTACTCAACTCATTTTGATGATGATTTTGTATTTCGTACTTTCTCTGTTTCTTTCAATACTAATAAGCTTCTCTATCTTCTCTATCTCTATATATAATAAAAGGATAGAAAAGTCAATTCTGTACATAAAAGATATAAAAAAAATAAAAATTAGGTCGGTTTATATGTCGATTATAGTACCTAAAAAACCACTCAACAGAATTCTTGTCTGTCTGTCTGTCTGTCTGTCTGTCTGTCTGTCTGTTTGTTTGTTCGTCAATCACGCAAAAACTACTGGACAGAAATTGATGAATTTTTGCATGGTATTAGCCTAGGTTCTCAAAGTACATTTTTTTTGGGTTTCATTCTGAATTTCATTATAGTTTTATTTTAAAAAAATAAAAACTGAAAAATGTAAATTACTTAAAATACCGATAACTACTGTATAAAATTAATTAATTTTTGGCATGGTAATAGTTTAAAACCTAATGCAACTTATAGAATAGTTTTTATCATAGAGTACAAAGAAATTTTACCAGAAAAAATAACATAATTATATTTTTTTATAAAAAATATCGACTTCTTCAATTTCAATTGGATTTCATACTCTGAACTTAACCAAACTTTCACCAAACTACCCTTTATGTGTACGCTTTCTAACCAAGAATCATTAAAATTGGTTGAGTTGATATTGAGATATTAGTCCATTTGTTGCGCACATACATAATGTAAATTTGAGATTTATATAATTTTCACATAGATACCATTGTCGGAAATGAACTAAATTAAAATAGGACTACACGGGACGCACTAGCTTCCAAATAAAAAAACAATCATCAAAATCAGTTCACACAGTCAAAAGTTCTGAGGTAACAAGGATAAAAAATACAGTCGAATTGATGACCTCCTCTTTTAAGAAGTCGGTTAATAGAAATTTGACATAATTAAATTACGATTATTATATTTAACCACATTTTAAAAGAAGAAAGTAAATTGAGGCCGTTCGTGGCACAGGGGCACAAAGCATAAACTGGTTGTGGGTTCTATTCCCACTTGAGGAAATTAAATATTTATTTGAATTTATATTTCCATTTCATCGCTCTGGTGTCGAGGCAAATTGCGGCGTTGAGTTTCACTACTCAGCACGCAATGCCTACAGAATTCCGCGGAACGTAGGAAACAGGAAGTAGTGTCTTAACACTAGGTTCCCTCTGACTACCCTGCTGCGTGCGGGATACAGCGTGAAGCTGAAAAAAGTAGTACAATTAATAGTTGTTTAGTCTGCCATAATTATTATTTTAAACGTCAACGTTGGTGACATTAACAAAAATAATAAAGTAGGTATATTTTTCGGGACTAGCTCAAATGGCGATATCTGCAATAAAAAGTACAGTAATACCCCGACTTACGCTACCCCGTTTTATGCGAATTCGGAGATACACGGTTTTTCATTTTGATTGCCGCGCATCGGCTCTCTTGCTCTGCACACTCAGTTTTCAGTTTGCGACAGGTTTAAACATGTTTTACTTATAATCTCTAATTATAACGTCTAAAAGAACGAAAAATGAGTCATTTGAGCATAACAAGAAAAGAAAACACTGTCTTTGGAGTGAAAACTAAATATAATTAAAGACTGAAGTAAAAATGAAAATTTATGAATTGGAAAAGAAGAAAAATTTAACTCGGCAGGCAACATTGTTAGAATATATGAAGCCTTCCAGCTCAAAATATCTCCGGTTTAGGTTACTTTATTCATAACAATTGTTAGGTTTTGAAAAAAGAGGGTTTTTGATAAATAAATAATGTTATAAAATCGACCAGTGTTAGGTCTTGTAAAAATAAAGAGGGTAGTTAAATAAATAAATAATGTATAAAAGCGGTACACATCGTATTGGAGGGGCTAATTCCCGAAACGAGGCTAGATATAGTACCACTGGTGAAGAAATACATTGGAGGAGTTCATAAGATAATGTGAGTTTTATTCTTTTATTATATTTCAGAAGTGGGTATGTAACTCTGTAAAAATATTTGCATATTTTTTCTATTGTTTGAGTTTTACTTGCATTTTATATTTGCTGCAAATGTAGTCGTGATTCGTGAAACGTTTGGTCAGGGCCACTCTCTGACAATGTGACACGGAGAATGATTATATATTGATATAATTTTAATAAAAGAATAAACAATTTGCCAAGCAATTTCAAAGTAACTTAGCCTGTGAGACGCGTGGTTAGGGCTACTCTCTGACCGTGTAACGCAGGTTAGGCAGAGATTGTTTTGTAAATATCGCGTAATTTTTATATGCCCAATTTTGTTCAAATACCTGCGGATATATATTACTAATCTAAAATACTAAAATATTAAATGATTTGAATAAATCTATTTTAATGTACCCTCGAGTAAAAATTATATCGATTTGCAAATTCATTTATCATGGCGGTATTTATTTTTTGTGTAGTCTACCCAACATTAAAGCATTCCAAAACTAATATTCAATATTTCACTAATACGTGTTATTTTGTATTTATGGTCAAAACGCAACGAGATCGATGTCTGATGTCACCGAAACACCGTGAGCTGTCGTAGCCGGATGCTGTTGCGGCCGGGTGCTGTGGCGGCCGGGAGCTGACGCAGCCGGATGCTGTCGCCGTCTGGTGCTGTCGCCGTCGGGTGCTGTCGCCGCCGGGAGCTGTCGCGGCCGGGACCTGTCGCAGCCGGATGCTGTCGCCATCGGGAGCTGTCGCGGCCGTGAGCTGTCGCGGCCGTGAGCTGTCGCGGCCGTGAGCTGTCGCGGCCGTGAGCTGTCGCGGCCGTGAGCTGTCGCGGCCGGGAGCTGTCGCGGCCGGTCGCAGCAGCTAAGAGCAGACGCAGTTAGGCGCTGCAAAGGACACTAGCTGACTTTGCTTTGGTGATGCTGAATATGAGAATTGGAGGGATCGAAGGCTGCTAGGCTTCACGTCGGCAGCGCGCGTCATCTACGCAGAAGCCAACGTGCTTTGCCAAGTCCTGCGCGGGCCGCCACCGAAGCAGCAATTATCGTAAAAGAGATCGTGGGGATCCACCGCCGTGAAAAGGTAAAAGGTCAGACAGTATAAAAATCACTTCTAAAAATATTTTACAAATTTTGAATTTTTCGCCAGTAAGCTTAGCAACTACACTATCTAGTAACCAAAAATATTGTATCAAAACGGTTTATGAATGTTAAATTTGAGTACATTTCCATCTGAATAAAGTCATAAAATTATGGTAAGGAATACAAGATATTTTTAATTAAAATTTAAACATAATGAGTCCCTAGAAGTATATTATTATGAGGAAAAAAAAGATGAAAAAAGAGATTGACTGTTGAATATATGATCTAAATGACAAAACTACAAGATCTAGTGCAAACGCGTTGAGATGTTCTGAGCCTGACCAATTATTACAATATCTTATGACTTGTAAAGACGAAACAAACAATTATTTTTTTACGAATAATTCATCATTCTATTTTGAACATGCATAGTTACGTATACAGTTTCTAAAGTTTACGATTAAAATCTCAAGAAAGCATTGACAATTCTAGCTTGCTACAAAATAATACATTCTGTTTAAACTATAAACAGAACGAGTTATTCGTTTCTCAAATATAAGAAATCTCTTATTTAATGCGAAATTTGTAATTATATAAGTTAAACAAATGAAAATAAACCTTCCAACACAAATAAGTACCTATATCAAAAATAATTTTATACCTAACTCTAGCATTCAATCTAAATTCATTAATAAATAACTGGCTGGTAAAAATTTTGTAGACTTCGGTAGTATAGACATTTTATTTAGGGAGTTCTGCATCAAATTCAAATCTCATTAATTATTGACGTAGTCGACGAGATATTTGTGATTAGGTTATAGACGAATATTTAGATTTGCCAGTGCTAATGTCGAAGTATATGAGAGTGCTAAGGAACTTCTTAGTTAATAGTTAGTAGTGGTAGTACTTGGTTTACTAAGATTTATGACACTACTAATGAGCTTCTGTCTTTACATACGGTTCAATTACTTTGCGAGTAGTGAAGATCATGTAATAGGGAAATCTGGACATCAAATAAGTGTAGTCAGTTGTCTCTATATCTTATAAAATAAGAACGCATTTCGTCTCTGTCTGGCCTTTCTAAGCGATCTTCTTCTAAACCACCTAACGGATTTTGATGCGGTTTTCACCATTAGGTAGAGTATTTCTCAGGGAAGGTTTATATATAGTTTATAATATGTATATGTTATTGTAATTTGACATAAATATGGTAAATGTGCATAAAGTCCTACCCGTTGAGACACTTTCACGCATGCGCTGCTTTAATGGTAAGTCCTACATGAAAATAATTTACTAGAGTATTATTGCTCTTAATAAGATCTACAAAAAAGTCAGCGACAGCATATTCGTATCTTCTAAAGATAACATACAGTGAGCATATTTCTGTCTAAAAATAGTAATTTGAATATATTTTTTATTGTGAGGGATGTTTGTCGATAATAGTATCAATCCTTATCCTTTTAAATAGTTTATTAATTTTCTACGTTAAACGAAGATAAAATTTGCTCTTTACACTAATTTGAAATTACGAATAGTTTTAGAGAAAAACGCATTTAATTATTGACACATCACGCCAGCTATAAACCGCAGTTTTGGCGCAAGTTTCATTTATTACCTTACTCTCAGCATATAAATAAGTATATTATTTACGTTGGCCATTTAATGTAGATCAAAACTGTCTTTTACTGTTTTTCATTTTAATAAGTACTTTAGAAGTTGTTACAATATCAAAAAATCCTTGCTGCGAAACGGCTCACTACACGCCATGCGTCCCCCCGCGCCCCGCGCCCCGCGACGCGTCCGCCGCGCCCGTCTCCCCGCCTGCCTCTGTAGCGAAGTAGATTTAGATGCGATTGTACGTATTGGATAATTAGAGTTTAATGTATTATTTCAGCGCGATATATTTAGTTTCATCTTTTTTGATTAGTAGGTAGTCTTTTGTTTATTATTTCTTTCGTTTAAGTATCCTGTTGTTTATTTTGTTTACTCTTCTTCTGTTCTTTTATTATTATTTTTTTACCTTTTTAAACATTTCCTTTTTTAATTTAATTATGCCACGAAAAAGTCGTTCATAGGTCGTAGAACAAGAAATGCAAATAAAAATCGTTTAAGTCTTACTAATGAAAGCGTAGAGGAGACGGAAATTAGATAGTAATTTAAATATATTGTAAGGGATGTGTGTCCATAATGATATTAATCCTTATCCTTTTAAATAAGTTCTTAATTTTCTACGTTAAACAAAGATAAACTTTGCTCTTTACAATATTTCGAAATTACAAATAGTTTTAGAGAAAAGCTATATCGACTCATGTTTAACCCTTACTTTCAGTATATATATAAGTATATTAGTTACCTTTTGGCCATTTAATATAGATTAAAATGTTGTTTTTTCATTTCAATAAGTACTTTAGAAGATTAGTAGCATAGATTTAAAATTACGGTACTTAAAAATACTTGCTGTGTAACGACTCGCCGCCTACCACGCGTCCCCCCGCGCCCCGCAACCTTTTGCTTATAAAAATGAATCCGCCGCACCCGCCTGGCTTCTTTCCCCCGGGCATGGAAGGAAGGCCTGGTCATCATGTTGCCCAAGGCTGGGAAGAGCCCGCAGCCTGAGGGATACCGATCTATAACCTTCCTTAGCGCGGTCGCCAAGCTGTTCGAGAAGTTATTCCTCTCACTTCTCCAGTCGCACATCCACCCACGAAGCGAACAGTTTGGCAAGCGGGTATACCACTCTGGTTATACTACGCCGCAACAGCGATCAACCGAAAGGAGAGTGCAATAGTAGTCTTCTTCGACGTAGCGCGCGTATTCGACCGTGTTGGCACCCGGGCCTAGAGCCGTCACCCCCCAGCACGTCGCGCATGTCTTTGCCTCCCTGCCTCAGTGACAGGACATTTTGCGTGAGAGTTGAGAGTTCGAGGTCTAGCAGCGACTCGATCGCTGCCGTTGTTCTCCAGGGCAGCATTTTATCACCTGCTCTCTACGCACTATAGACTGATGACATCACAACGCCCTAGCGAGTATCACTCAACGAGAAATCCTGCAGGTGGTCTAGAACTTCATCCTCCGTCGAGTGACGCAGCCGCCATACTAAGTGAGAAACACCACGCATCATCGCAACATAAAAATAGAAAGCCTGGAGGTACACATTGGTCGTCTCGCGTCCAACGCATTCCGCTGCGCCAATGTATCACCTGCACCTAAAGAGCAGCACTCCGTGGCATACCCGGCCGCCCGAGGTCAGACGTAAGACTACTTCCGAGGGACTTTCTATTCTCCTCCAAATCCGACTCCTTGCATTTGCATTGCCTTGAGCCTTGCATTGAAATTTGGTCGTTTAAGATGGGCCTCCCTCAGGAAACCGAGGGACTCTCCTGACTGAGTTGACCGCCTAGATGGCATTTGATAATCCTTCCAATTTCATACTGTGTCAACGCCCAGATGTCGTTCGGAGCTACTACGGAGATGGACGAGAGAATGCTTCAATTCTGCGCCTGGCTCTATAGCAAAGTTAATTTAGAAGCGATTGCACGTATTTTGGAGTTATCCAATAATTATAATGTATTTCAACGCGACATAGTTGGTTACATCTTTCGTTTAAGTATTTTTGGGTAAGAGAATAGTAGGTAGTTGCTGTTGTTTATAATTTCTTTCGTTAAAGTTTTCTGTTGTTTGTGTCATTTGTTTAAGTGTGTTTTTTTAAACAATTGGAACATCCTTATTGGAACTACGAAAATGCGAGTTGCATTAAGGTTTAAATAATTTTCACATTAGTAATCTTAAGTGTTTTGCAAATATAGGTACATTACATGAATAATTCAGTAGTTAAAGCGGGCGAAGCCGCGAGCGGGTCGCTAGTGTATACTAAATTCGAAATAACATTGTCGATATTTCTAAATCTCCGCACGTGACATTAGTGTTCTGTGAGAGAATATATTAAGCTATCTAGCTTTTCTTTAATTTTTGCAATTTTACCTTAAACGAAAAAAGACAATAAATGAAAATGCAGAAATGGTGGTTGTGTAATATTTTTCTAAGTACTAGTATAGTCGTTATTTTACCTCTACTATAAAATAAATAGGGTGTACAAACGTAACAAAAATTTAAATAGATCTCATATAGAAAGGGAACAGTTCAAGAACATGAATGTTTATTTTCATGGACGTGTTTATAAAAATAATAAGTTTGTATATTTTTTTTACGCTCAATATTTACGAAACAAAAATTAATAACGAAACTAAATAGTTTCGAATCAATATGCTAAAATTATGATGGCAAATAAAGACAATTGGTTACAACCTTTTAAGGCGACTGTGACTCTAACAGAATCTGTGACATACTTATAACTGACTTATTTAATAATGGACTAAATTGTACAAAAGCTTTAATCTGTAATATTCTAATGTTTATTTTTACGACATTATAACTTCTATAAGAATATTTGATTGTTTCGAACTAAAAAAAAATATGACCAATGCTGATATTTGATATTCATAAAATATACATAAAGGTAATTATTTATTAAATGTATATACTTTTGTAACATTACGTTCTTTTTACCTATATTATGTTTTTAAAGCTCTGTTGAGTGTGCTGATGTCACTTAATAGTTTAATGTACTGCTTCAGAAACAGCCTTAAATGTAAAATTATTAATTTGGGTAAGGATTCATAATATTCTTTGTAGTTATTACAGAGTACACGTAGAAGGGATGTTTTTAGGCATTTTTATATAGATTTATTTCAAACGAACGAACCAAAAAAATATATGTATTTGCTTGATATCTTTTTGAAGATCAAATCATTCTTTATCTCTGTGTTGAATTAATTACGATTTCAATTTAACTGTTATGATTTATGAAGGTATTCTCCACTAACAATTCAATTTTGTTTACTTTATTGTATAAAATATTGTATAATAGTGCTTCAAATTTATTTATTTTTATCAACAGTCATACAATCAAGACGTTTCGAATGTCATTCTTTTTAGCCAGGAATCTTACCAGCGCGATTGCTATATTGCTATTGCGAACGTTAGTTTGCAGGCAAACTAATGCCTTGAGTTCATTCAAATGTCTAAACTAAACTTTAGTAGTTAAGTTGAGTTAAAACAAAGCAATTGGTGAAATTTTGAAGTAAATCGGTTCAGTACTTTCAGAGAAAAATTGTGGACATAAATATATCGGCAGACAGACAGACAAGAATTTCAAATTTTTTTTTGCTTTCTATTATTCTTTTTAAATGTCCCTCTCTACATTTCAGACAAAATTACTAAATATATAGACAAAAAAATGTCTTATTATATATAGTGATATAAGTATTTAAATGGTAATCAAAATAAATTGCGGTGGGTAGCACATAATCTATACTAATTCCTTAAAATGGCGATATTTATAAAGAGTTCTAGCATGTACAGAGGGTGCATATTATATATAAAGCTGTTTATATCCAATTTCTATTCTACTATATTGACCACTTGAGACCATTTCTTAAAAAAAGAGAGAAGAATTAGATGTTAAGTATACGTTCACAGAAAAATATTTCATTAGACGTTGAGGGTGTGACTGGATCAAAATCATTATGGAGCTACTTTGAAATTTTAAATAATTGTCAAACTTTTTTTTTATATTTTTTTGTTTTTATAATAAATATACTTCCTTTTATCAATGATATACAGATGGTTCTAAAAATGAATATCGATCAGAAGCGGTGGTTTTTGACCCTCTAGCTAAGATTACCTTAAAATTTTGAATTGATGTAAATATTTCGATCATGCACATTGAAATGATTGCTATCCTTGAGGCATTATCTTTGATTTTATCTTCTTCCAATAAGAAATTTGTTATTCTGTCGGATTCAAAAAGCGCCGTTTTTTGTCATAACAGACTGACTTAGGAAATTAATAGTAGCAAAACAGACTGACAATGGCAGTGATAACTAATTTTGATAAATAATTTATAAATACTATTAAAAGTAAATCATTAAACTGATCAATTAAAAAGACTAGTGTTAATTTTATTTGATTAAGTTATTAAAATTATACTATTGATAGTTGTAAGTAATAAATATATGACGACATGGTCAAGTTTCATAAACATTTAATGTTAATATTGAGATAATTGTATTAAGTAATTGTTTTAAAAGTTAATATATTGTGAAAATGCATTAGTAAATAAGTGCTTAATTTATAATAATTATAATTGATTCAAAGTTTTATAAAGTAAGTGTAAATATATTAAATATTTTTTTTATATTTGTAACAATTATAAAATAAGTTGATGTTATAATTATAATTGATTCAAAGTTTATGTATAAGTAAGTGTAAATATATTAAATATTTTTTTTTTATATTTGTAACCATTATAAAATAAGTTGATGTTACTGTTATAATTATAATTGATTCAAAGTTTATGTATAAGTAAGTGTAAATATATTAATTTTTTTTTTATATTTGTAACCATTACAAAATAAGTTGATGTTACTGTTATAATTATAATTGATTCAAAGTTTATGTATAAGTAAGTGTAAATATATTAAACATTTTTTTTATATTTGTAACCATTATAAAATAAGTTGATGTTACTGATATACGTGATTATGAGAATGGATGGGTTCACATATCACTAAAACATAAGAATAAGTTTTGATTGTAACAATTGGTGGAGTTACAAATGATGAATAAGTTTTGATTATATGATGAATAAGTTTTGATTGTAACAATTGATGGAGTTACAAGTGACGAATAAGTTTTGATTGTAACTATGATGAATAAGTTTTGAATATATGACGAATATATGATGATCGTAATAAGTTTTGATTGTAACAATTGATGGAGTTACAAATGACGATCGTAATAAGCTTGATTGTAACAATTGATGGTCGTAATAAGTTTTGATTGTAACAATTGATGGAGTTACAAATGACGATCGTAATAAGCTTTGATTGTAACTATGATGAATAAGTTTTGAATATATGATGAATATATGATGATCGTAATAAGTTTTGATTGTAACAATTGATGGTCGTAATAAGTTTTGCTTGTAACAATTGATGGTCGTAATAAGTTTTGATTGTAACAATTGACGGTCATAATAAGTTTTGATTGTAACATTTGATGGAGTTACAAGTGACGAATAAGTTTTGATTGTAACTATGATGAATAAGTTTTAAATATATGATGAATATATGATGATCGTAATAAGTTTTGATTGTAACAATTGATGGTCGTAATAAGTTTTGATTGTAACAATTGATGGAGTTACAAATGACGATCGTAATAAGTTTTGATTGTAACAATTGATGGATTCACAATCGTATAGATTTATAAGTAAAATGATGAGAATGGATGAATTCATAATTGGAACATTTATAAATGATAATTGATTCAAAGTTTTTAAAGTTCATTTGTAAACACATGTATTAAATAGTTATAAATAATTATTGTAAATCTAGCCTCCATGCCGAGTGTTAGGTTTAACTACGTGCATGAGGACATGCACGAAGTCAGGATGGTCGAGTGTTAGGTTTTGAAAAAAGAGGGTTTTTGATAAATAAATAATGTTATAAAATCGACCAGTGTTAGGTCTTGTAAAAATAAAGAGGGTAGTTAATAAATAAATAATGTATAAAAGCGGTACACATCGTATTGGAGGGGCTAATTCCCGAAACGGCATCGAGGCTAGATATAGTACCACTGGTGAAGAAATACATTGGAGGAGTTCATAAGATAATGTGAGTTTTATTCTTTTATTATACAATGTAATTTTTTTATTATCCTACACTTTATTAAACATTTTTCTTCTAAATTATGTTTTTTTTTAAACTCTGGTCCTGATTAAAGAAACTTTATATGCAAAGTTGAACACCGACTTACGCGAATTCGACTTACACGGCAATCGCTCGGTCCCACCTACCGCGTAAGCCCGGGGTATTACTGTATATGTATTTGGAAAGTAAATTCTGATTGTGAGTTCATAGTTTATAAAACTTTATATTGTGTTTAGATGACGCGGTGATGTCAACACATTTTAATCATTGGCGTTATATTTACGTTGCATTCATTTACAGTAGATATATTTCTCAAGAGAACTTTCTCAAGATTTTGTATATAAAAAATACATTAAATAATCATGTTAAGGAAGTATCAAATATATTAATGTCATCTGTTAAAATAGCGTGAAGCTGATTAAACTTTATGTTATATTCAAAACAAATGAATTGTATGTAAATTTATTAATACGTTCCAAGTATGAAAAAAAGAAAAAATGCAATATAATTGCGTTTCTCCTTTTTTTCCAATATTTTATATTTCTATTATTTATATCGATATATCAGGGCCGTAAATGCGGGAACAGAGCTGCCATCTTAGTACAGAGTAACCTCTAAAACTTTTATTTACGTGTTATAGTTAAAGAATAAAAAGAATGTGTGATTCCGCTATAGAATATATTATTCTACATTATATCATAAAAACAGGATTAAACAGTGCGTATGAAGGTATCCTTCTGTATACTAATAACTATTTTCAATTACTATCAATACTAATTTTGAATATTTTGAATATTCCCGCCATTATGATGAAAAACATAGACTATTTTTTCATTTGAAAAAATAATTTGTTAACTATAAGAATATTGGTAGTTTTTCAAAAGGTATAAGAATTAAGAATTGCCTAAAATATGCTTTCTTCGCAAGTGTTGTAATAATTATTGCTACCTATTTAATAACCAAAAAAATACTATAAATATTAAATATGCTCAATTATACAGAGATTTTTTGTCAGCACCACTTTAAATGAAACACAGTTTTAACTACTCTATAAAAAACCCAAAAATATAAAAATTATTTTTTCAAACAAAATAAATAATAAAATTATCGTTGTAAAATCAAATATAATTTGTCGAGAACGACGCACGCACACATAAACCTATGAAAGGGAAACCGCCGCATACGCCTCATTCCGAAATCGAGTCCTAGATATTGGCGGCAAAGTTCAAAGTTCTAAAGATTTTAGTAGTTGTTTTGTAGTAGTATGTGTTTACGTTATTGGTATCTATGCGTAACCGCGTCACACGAAATATAGATATGAATAAACATCGTGAAACGAAAAACAAACCTACGTCTTTACTGTTGATGTATCTTGCTTAATTTCTTTAGGTATAGCTTTAAAATATTTTACCCTATATGCTGTTTCCGTAAATGGAGCGCTGACGTTTCTCTTCTCCTCTTTGTTAAAGGCCGTCGCGGTACAGGGGCGGGGCACAAAGTTGGCTGTAACGCGACTGGTGTGGGTCCGATCCCCACTTGGAGGATTGAATTATAATTTAATAATATTTTCATTTCGCACATCAGTCACACACTATACGCAAAAAAACACAAAGTTGCCCTCCTAAAGGCGGGATAAAGCGTGGATCTGGTTTTAACTTTGTGTGAACCGATTAAAATAAAGTTCAGTCCAGTTGAGGCCAGTCGTGGCGCAGCGGCACGAAGTGTGACTGTAAAACTGACTGGTTGTGGGTTCGATCCCTACTCGAAGAGATGAAATATTTACTTAAATTTATATTTCCATTTCTTCGCTCTGGTGTCGAGGTTAAGCACGACGTTGAGTTCTGCCACTCAACACGCAATGCCTCCAGAATTCGGCAGAAAGTGGGGAACGGAGTGTCTTATTACTAGGTTCCTTCTACCTAACCTGCTGTGTGCGGGATACAGCTTGAAGATGATTAAAATAAAACGAATACTCAATATTTAAGGGCATTTTGCCAAAATACAAACAGAAAAAGTATTTAATTCAGATTATCGTGAAGAAACGCACAGACAAACAGACCAACTGACCAAGTTTTATTACATTGTTAATTGTAATATCTTCTATGTACAGACACCGATGAGTTAGGATTTTGTTGTAAGTATCGATGTTATGTTTTTATTTCAAACATTTAATTGAAGATTCTTATGGGAGGTACAAAAATGCGACAAAGTTTTAATAACTTTCTCATAAAAAATCTTCATTGCGCTGCAATAAAGATTTTTTATATAGGTATATCAAAACACGAACATAATTCAGTGTGTTAAGTAAATAATTCTGTGGTATAAGCGGGCGAAGCCGCGAGCGGGTCGCTAGTACCAAATATAATACCAGAAGTAATAATATGAGAAGTGCAACATTTCATCCTGCACGTAAACTATACAAAAGACAGCACCTCACGCACGCAGGCGACGCCGCCGCTGCAGAACGGCGGGAATTGGAGGAAGGATCTACCAATAGCTTTTCTAATATTATATATAATAAAACATTTTTTGTTATCTTGTACCATTTGTATTTCATGTTCTAATTGGTACATTTGTTAAGTAATATGAATTAACGTCGCTTAAAATTGGTTTGGTATTCAAGGGTTAATAAAAATGTAGATTTCACATAAATATTTATTTTTACAAACACTCAATTATTAAAAAGATATCAACAGCGGCCCACAAATTGTTTCGTACCTTCGATCGTGATACTATATCACAATATATTTGGTGGTATTAAGGTTTCCACAACTTGAGCAGTCCGTCCTCACTGTAGGTCGCGAGGAGGTTCTGATGGGGGTGATGCGTCATGCCTATGACCGCCTTCTCGTGTATGTTGATGGTGCGCTCCAGCTTGCCGCTGGCGGCGCAGAAGGCGTAGAGCACGAGGTCCTCGCCGGCGCAGTACACGAGGCGGCCGCGCGCGCCCAGCGCCGCGCACACCAGCGCGCCGCCCTCGGCCTCGCGCCGCCCGCTCGAGAACGAGCGCACGATCTGCCCCTGCATGTTCATGATGGCCACCGTGTTGGTGCGGTTGCACACCACGAAGTGGTCGGGGTTCTTGGGCGTGAGCAGCAGCGAGTTGACCGGCGGCTCGCCCGAGCCCAGCGGCTTGAGCGTGGCCGTGCACTCGCCCGAGCGCGCCGACCACACCTTCACGGAGCCGTCCGAGGACGCGCTCAGCACGGCGTGCCCGTCCGGCGTGAACACGGCCTCGTTCACGAAGGAGGCGTGTCCGCGGAACTCCTTGAGCAGCTTGCCCGACTTGAGGCCGTGGATGCGGATGGTGCGGTCGAAGGAGGCGGACAGCAGCTGCGAGCTGTCGCGCGTGAACTGCAGGCACGTGACGCCCTTGGCGTGCGCGCGCTCCAGCTTGCGCTGCACCTGCCCCGTGGACACCTTCCACACCTTGACGCGGCCGTCGTTGGAGCCGGCCGCCAGCGTGTCGCTGTCGCGCGCGAAGGCCAGGCTCAGCACCGCCTCCTCCATGCTCATGTACTCCTCGTGCGCCTGGTAGCGCAGGTCCTTGCGGATCTTGCCCGTGGTGAAGTTCCACACCTCCACTAGCCCGTCCACCGACCCCGTCACCAGGTACTGCCCGTCCGGGGAGAACCTGTCCGCATCGTGTATTGGGTTAATAGCGAGCATTAAAGTATAATATACATACATATACGTATATGTATATATATATTTTTATTAGGGAAACAAACAGAGCATAAAATTCACAAACATTACACAATTTAAAATAATACACATTCCAATCAAGTTCCAATCTAAGTTCAATATTTAATATATTCTAAGTTCCTATTTAAGATTAATATATAGATATGGTATGGTATGGTTCTATAATTATGGCGTTTCGAGCGTGCCATTTAAGCACATATCACTTCGTCAATGTCACGTTGTGTGGAGAAGACGAGGGAGGTTTTACGGCAAAAAAGAGTTAATGTTACACAGTAGGAGAATGCATGTTAAAAAAAGGTTAAATCGAGTTAAAAATATATAGATATATAAATATACCTAGCACATTCCACATGTGACTTTTGGCCAAACTTGATAATTTTTGACAGTTGTGTAGGACACTGGTCATCCTCTTCATCTCTGATGGCTGCTTTACCGCGGAATAGATCGATTGTTGTCCCTGTAATCATTATTTTTATTAAATGATATTATATATATGATTTGAAGCCAGTCGTGGCGTAGTGTGACTGTAAAATCGACTGGTTGTGGGTTCGATCCCCACCCGAAGAATTGAAATATATATTTACATTTATATTTTAATTTTTTCGCTCTGGTGTCAAAGCAAAGCGCGCCGCGAAATTCCGCCACTCATCACGCAATGCCTCCAGAACACGGCGGAAACTAAAGAACTGTTCAGCGTTTTCCCGAGAAACACTTGCTCGGCCGGAGTAAACAGCGTCCACCGTGCTATCATCTGCATAGCAATGAATGCTAGAATCCTCTAACATGTCATCGATATGCAGAAGAAACAGCGTAAGGGACAGCACGCAGCCTTGGGGAACGCCAGCGTTCACGGGCATATGTTTAGAGCAAAAACCGTCGACAGCGACCTTGATGCTGCGCCCAGTGAGAAAGCTGGCGATCCACTTGCATAAATTCTCGGGAAGCCCGTAGGATAGAAGTTTAGCCAGGAGCGCCTCATGCCACACTCGATCAAAGGCCTTCGCCATGTCCAAACTAACTGCCAGGCCCTCTCCCTCGCTTTCAATGCTCTTTGAATCTGCACCATATTTACAAGTTATGTTAACAAAACTCGGGAGCGAAAGCATGGCAGTGGATCTGACTATAAACATGGATAAGACAAAGATAATAGCTAAATGTGAAACATATGTGGTATAACTAAATACTCCTTTATAGTATGTGGACCAATATCTGGTTCTTATTTTGTCTTTTATTTAGGTATGTCTATGAGTGATCAAATACAAAAAGAAATTGACCAGAATCAGCAACTCTTGAAAAAGATATTGGACACTAAAAGAAGTCATGAAAACCCTGAGATACTATTAAAGGACAAAAAAAAACTTTGATACTTGTGTTATTCCATGCCTATGGCTGTCAAATTGGCTTTAAGAGAAAGACACAAAGAAGTACTGAATGTTCGCCAGAATAGCATGGAAAGAAGGATGTTGAACATTAATTAAGGGATAGAGTAAAGTTAAAGGATATAAGACTTCAAACAAAAGTTACAGATGTTACCTATACAATACTAAAATTAAAATGGAAATGGACTGGACACCTTATTAGAAACAATAAAGAGAAATGGGGAAACAAGTAACTGATTAGTATCTTCAGGATAGGGTAGGAAGAAGAGGTAGGCAAATCAGATAATGGGAAGATGAAATCAAAAATCTTGCAGGAGTTACCTGGCACATGGCACTGCATGGCTAGGTGGAAGGAGCTGGGGGAAGCCTTTGCCCCAAGGCAATCTGATAGTGATGAAAAATGATGTATCCAAAATTGTTCCAGTATCAGAAATAAAGACTATTATTATTATTATATGAGCAGACCTGGAGGCAACAGCCCCTGGTGTTGCTGCCACTTGAGCGCCTGGCCGAGCAGCGCCAGCAGCCGCGACGACGGCACCACCGACACCTCGCCCGCAAGCGCCGCCGCCAACGCCGCGCGCCGCCACTCCTTGCCGCCGCCGCCCCCCGCGCCGCCCGCGCCGCCCGCGCCGTACGCCTCGCGCGGGTCGAAGTAGGACCGCGTCAGCATGTTCTCTGGTTAGTTATATAGGTTGTACAAATATTTGCATTAGACATAATGCTGCTAAAGGCTAAGCTGATGACACAACTCTTACCAAGGTGCATATATCTGTCGGTTTCCTGTTGCTTCATGAGCAAGCAGGGTTGTGTCTGGCGCAGCAATGTGCGTGCAGCACCAAGCTCCCTCAATTCTATTAACTCTAATACTACTTGCTCATATAAATCCATTAGTTTCTTGTCCGGTAACTTTAATGAAGCTGTTGCTTTTAAAACTGTATCCCAGTGTCCATTATTAATATCTGCACAAAACCCATCAACACTGTCCACTGTGTTAAGAGACACTCCAGTTTCTTCCTGCAATCATAGTCAAAGTAAAAAAATAACAATCTCTATATACAGGGACTATAAAAGCCTAATATAAATCAGGAAAAAATAAATTTCCAAAAATGAAAAAGATATTTTTTCAAACAAAATAAATAATAAAATTGTCATTTCAAAATAAAACGCCATTTGTAAGGACGACGCACGCACACATAAACCTATCAAAGGAATACCGTCGCACACGCCTCTTTCTGAAATTGAGTCGTAGGTATTGGCGATAAAGTTCAAGGTTGTTTAACCTTTAGTAGTATTTTTGTAGTAGTAAGTGTTTATGTGATTGGGATCTATACGTAATCGCGTCACACGAAATACAGGTATGGATAAAAATCGTGAAATGAAAAAACAATCCTACGTCCAAACTGTTGATGCATCTTGATTAATTTCTTTAGGTATAGGTTTGAAATATTTTACCCTATATGCTGTTTCCGTAAAAGGAGCGCTGCCTCTTCCACCCTGTATAATAAAACAGTAAAAATATTTTGTCTGTACATTTAGTAATTTTGACTGAAATGGATATAGGGACACTTAAAAAGAATGACAGATCTTTTTTTTTATTTCTTGTCTGTCTGTCTGTCTGTCTATTTGTATGGTCACATTTTTCTCTGAAAGTACTGAACCGATTTACTTCAAAGTTTCACCAATTGCTTTGTTTTAACTCAAATTAACATTTAAAGTTTGTTTCGTCAAAATCAGTTCATTAAACAAAGTTTTCGGCATTTATATATTTGAATGAACTCAATTCATTAGTTTGCCTGAGAATGTTATATAGCAATCGCGCTGGTAAAATTCTTGGCTAAAGAATGACATTCGAAATGTCTTAGTTATATGACTGTTGATAAAAATATATATATTTAAAGCACTATTGTTCAGAGTACAAACAATAAAGTAAACAAAATTGAATTGTTAGTGAAGGTTACCTTCATAAATAATAACAGTTAAGTTTAAGACGTAGTAAATACATAGATTCTTTTGTTTGTAAAAACAGACTTTCTACGTGCACTCTGTAAAAACTACATATTTACCTTCATAAATCATAACAATTAAGTATAAGTCATAATTAATTCAACACAGAAATAAAGGCCGATTTGATCTTCAAAGAAATATTAAGTAAATACATAGATTCTTCGGTTCATTCATTAGTTTCAAATAAATCTATATAAAAATGCCTAAAAACATCCTTACTACATGTATTCTGTAATAACTACATATTTAACAATTGTTCATTTAGCTAATGTAGGGAACTATTATTTATATTTATAGTTTACTTAATATGTGTTATTTATGTATTTCAATATTGTAATTTATTTATTATTTATTTATTTATCATTTATATACATTCATACATCCAATATTGTTTATATATTATATAGTAAGTATTCGTATTTAGTTTATTTACATCAAAGCGCTCTTCTTTATTTATATCGCCCTTGTCGACGGCATATTTAATTATCACAGTCGTTGCTTGCCATTCGATGCGCTTTCCATACGTTCCTTTGTTTTATTTAGTATTTATTTCCAAATTTGTATCTTTTGTGTTCTGTATTATATATATGTTTGTGGTTGACTTTCTTATATACTGTACCGTGTTTAATTGTGATTTTTCCATTTGTGTTATCACTGTATGTACATTTAAAGTGGTGTTGATTAAACTCAGTGCTAAACGTGAGTAGACTTTTATTATTCACCATCAACACTACATTGGTGACCCCGATCTACACGCCATGGACTATACCACGATGCATAGTGATAGTGACTCAGCTCAATCTGATGTCACTAACCGACCACAACGGGCAAGAAAAATGAAGCGGGTAGAATCTCTCAGCGGTGACCCACCCACCTTTCTACCCCCACACCATTTGAGAACACCATCATTTTGGCCGGAAAAACCTGCGATTTGGTTCGCACAGGTTGAATGCCAATTCTTCCTAAACGGAATCACCGATGACGCGATCAGGTTTTATCTCGTGTCTTCCACGTTAGGCCGAGAATATGCAGCCGAACTGGAAGACGTTATCACTGGCCCACCGGATTACAACCTACTCAAAGCGGAAATAATTAAGCGCTTTTCACCATCGCGTGAAAGTAAAACGAAACAGCTGCTGTCACATGAACAGCTGGGAACCCAGAAGCCTTCACAATACCTGCATCACCTCCAGCAATTGGCTGGACCTGGTATCCCTGAAGAATTTCTTCGAAATATTTGGACCAGCCGTTTACCTGTGGAGATGCAGAAATTTATAGCGTCGCAGTCAACCCAGCCCCTGGACGCGTTGGCGCAACTTGCCGATAGGTTGCATGAGATGGCAGCTCCAGCACATCAGCCAGCTGCCACGTCACCAGCTTCAGCACCAGGTATCGACTTGCTGACAAAGCAAGTCGCAGAGTTGACCAAACAGGTTAGTGCGCTTACATCCTATATTTTTGAGAAGCCACTACCGAGTGACAGAAGCCACAGCCGGACAAGCTCTGTTCGGTCTGCTTCTCCTTACATCCCACAACGTTCAGTCAGGAAAAGCCCTGAGAAATCACTGATGACGACCAGTGATGGCAATAACTCTTCGGGCCGCCTCTTCATAACGGACAATAAAACAAAAACACAATTTTTAGTAGACACTGGTAGTGACATATGCGTATATCCAGTTAGTGCCATTTGTGATAAGCATAATAAAACATCTTTTCAGCTCAGTGCTGCCAACGGTTCGGTTATCAATACATACGGCTACATCAATCTTACATTGAATATTGGGTTACGTCGTAATTTTACATGGCGTTTTGTCATTGCTGACGTAACCAAACCCATAATAGGTGTAGATTTCTTATCTCACTACAAACTTATTGTAGACATCAGCAGTCGAAAATTAATAGATAGCCTGACCAATATCAGCACTGTAGCCAGTATTGTTAATTCTAAGAGCTTAGTTACAAGTGTCAAAGTATCGACTGGTGGTAACAGTATATATCATAATATTTTATCCGAATTTCCAGAAATAACTCGTCCCGCTGGTACACCACCGACAGATAAACACAATACTGTACATCACGTACGCACTACACCAGGTCCACCCGTAGCGTGTTCACCGAGGAGGCTAGCTCCCGAAAAATTAAAAATAGCTAGGCAAGAGTTCGACGCAATGTTGGCTAACGGCACGGCTCGTCCTTCTGACAGCCCATGGTCGTCACCCCTGCACCTCGCATCCAAAAAGGATAACGGCTGGCGCCCTTGTGGAGACTACAGACTCCTAAACGCCAGAACCATACCAGACCAATACCCAATACGTCACATCCAGGACTACTCAAATAGCTTATTTAGTTGTAAGTACTTTTCCGTCATTGATTTAGTCAAGGCTTACAACCAAATCCCCGTCGCTGAGGAGGACATACCAAAAACAGCTATTACCACCCCTTTTGGTTTGTATGAATTTCCTTTCATGACGTTTGGGTTGAGAAATGCAGGGCAAACATTTCAAAGGTTCGTCGATGAAATGACCCGTGGACTTGACTTTTGTTATCCATACCTAGACGACTTCCTAGTATACTCCAAGACACAAGAGGAACACGAAGACCATTTACGCCAGCTCTTCACCCGTATGAAAGACTACGGCGTACTTGTAAACACGGCTAAATGCGTCTTCGCTGTTCCTGAGGTCACATTCCTAGGGTACCACGTCTCCAGAAAAGGTACTAAGCCATTGGAAGCAAAGGTCAAGGCCATAGTTGATTTCCCCATTCCCAAAACCGTAAGGGAACTTAGAAGGTTCCTGGGAATGGTCAATTTCTATAGACGATTTATACCTAAAGCAGCTCAAATTCAAGCTCCTCTTAATGCCCTACTGACAGGCTCAGTCAAAGCTTCTCATCCCGTCGCCATACAGGGAAATTCATTACAGGCATTCGAGCACTGCAAGAAGAGTCTTTGCGAGGCCGCACTTCTAGCTCACCCCGACCCTACTGCTACATTTGGGCTGGTCACTGACGCCTCTGACACGGCGATAGGTGGAGTCCTTCAGCAACTCCAAGATGGAGCATGGCAGCCTCTAGCATTCTTCTCTCGCAAGTTGAGCCCATCGCAAGTAAAGTACTCACCATACGATCGTGAGCTCCTTGCAATATATGAGAGCATAAAACATTTTCGCCATATGCTAGAGGCCAGCCACTTCACTGTCTATACTGACCATAAGCCGCTGTGCTTTGCTTTCCATGAAAGGAAGAGCAACTGCTCCCCGCGTCAGTATAGACATCTGGACTTCATCTCGCAATTCACGACCGACATACGACATATATCCGGCCAGGACAATGTCGTGGCCGATACCTTGTCTCGGGTCGATGAATTGCAGATGCCTGTCAGTCTAGTGGTACTGGCCAGTTCCCAGAAAGCAGACGCAGACCTCGCAAATATACTTGCCGGCAACACTTCGCTGCGCTTGCAAAAGCTGATAGTCCCTGGGAGTCGTACTGAATTGTACTGCGACGTCAGTACATCGACTCCCAGGCCTTTCGTGCCAGCTACCCTTCGCCGGCAAGTATATGACTCCTTGCACTCGCTCAGTCACCCTGGCGCAAACGCAACTGCTAAGCTCGTTGCACGTTTTGTTTGGCCGCTGATGCGGAAGAATTGCCGTGAGTGGTCTAGGGCGTGTTTGCCATGTCAGCTCTCAAAGGTACATCGTCACGTGTCCTCACCTTTAGGTACGCACACATTACCTTCGGCGCGATTCAAACACGTCCATTTAGACCTGATCGGCCCATTGCCACCGTCCAGCGATGGATATCGGTACTGTTTGACAGCCGTCGATCGTTTTACGCGATGGCCGGAAGCTGTCCCCATTACCGATATCACAGCTGAAACAGTGGCCACAGCATTCATATCCTGCTGGGTATCCCGGTTTGGTTGTCCTACCGACATTGTTACGGACAGAGGTCGGCAGTTCGAATCCGCCCTGTTCGAACAATTATCCAAATCCATTGGATTCGAACATCGTAGGACAACCGCATATCACCCACAGTGCAACGGCTTAGTAGAACGATTCCATCGGCAATTGAAAGCCGCTATTGTCTGCCACGGTGACAGCAACTGGACCGAGTCACTCCCATTCGTCCTTCTCGGCATTAGAAGCTCACATAAATAGGACCTACAAGCTTCATCCGCAGATCTGGTGTACGGTGAGTCACTGCGACTGCCCGGAGAATTTTTCGGGCATAACGTCGCCACTCCCACCACTGACATCACCGATTTCTCGACGCGGATGAAGCATTTCGTCCAAAATGTGCGACCAGTTCCTACGCAGCACCACAACTTAAAACGAAAAACATTCGTTTTTAAAGATCTAGAATCCTGTAGCCACGTCTTCCTCCGAGAAGACGCGCTGCGGGGTTCTCTGCAAGCTGCGTATACCGGTCCACATAAAGTTTTGTCAAGAGACAAAAAAGTATTTAAAATAGACGTAAAAGGTAAGTCCCTAACAGTATCAATAGACCGCCTTAAGCCAGCCTACATATTGCGCAGCGACACCGACACGTCCGATTACTCAAATACCCTTCTCTCTGACACACACGCAAGCACACACACAAACGCATACACAAGCACACACACAAACGCACACGCAAGCACACACCCAGGCACACACAAGGATACACATACAGACACACAACTACGTCACTCACCCTTCAGACACACTACTCGGTCAGGGAGACATGTACGTTTCCCTGATTATTATCGTCCGTAGGCACGGCCTCTGGAGGGGAGTGATGTAGGGAACTATTATTTATATTTATAGTTTACTTAATATGTGTTATTTATGTATTTCAATATTGTAATTTATTTATTATTTATTTATTTATCATTTATATACATTCATACATCCAATATTGTTTATATATTTTATAGTAAGTATTCGTATTTAGTTTATTTATATCAAAGCGCTCACTGCCGTCGACTGAACCGGTAAGGTGCCGTAATATTTACGCCTACCCCTTTGTCGACGGCATATTTAATTATGGCAAGCAACGATGCTTGCCATTCGATGCGCTTTCCATACGTTCCTGTTTTATTTAGTATTTATTTCCAAATTTGTATCTTTTGTGTTCTGTATTATATATATGTTTGTGGTTGACTTTCTTATATACTGTACCGTGTTTAATTGTGATTTTTCCATTTGTGTTATCACTGTATGTACATTTAAAGTGGTGTTGATTAAACTCAGTGCTAAACGTGAGTAGACTTTTATTATTCACCATCAACACTACAGCTAATAATAAATGTAACTAATTTAAAAACTGTACAGGAGTTAATATGCAATCTTCACAGTTATTTTACAAAGAATATTATGAATCCTTCAAATCAATAATTTAACATTTAAGGATTAATGTTTCTGAAAGAGTAATTTAAATTATTCACTGACATCAGCAGCTTTAACAGAGTTTAAAAATTATGATGAGAGGTACCTAACATAGGTAAAAAGAATGTAATGTTACAAAAATATATATGTATAAGAAATAATTAGCTTTATGTATATTTTTATAAATAACATTGGTTGTTTTTTTTTAATTTAAAACAATCAAAAGTCCTTATAGAAATTACGATAATGTAGTATTAAAATAATAAACATCATATTAGAAGTCATTTCTGTTTATTAGATCAATAATTATGTAGCTTAAGCGGGCGAAGCCCCATGCGGGCCACTAGTATTATAATATGTGCTTACTATATTTAATGTTTTACTCAGAAATAGAAGTAATGTATTATGTATGTTATAAATGTCAACCACAAGTTCATTATAAAAACATAATTTCTAATAAAAAGTGTACATATGTAAAACTTATATACAAATACTTGAACTATTTATTACACAAATTGATTTACCACCAGTCACTTAAAAAATATAACATTAAAATTATTATTTTTTTGAGATTTGACTCTTCTTTTTTTGAGCTTCGTACTGTATCCCACACATACCAAAGTAGGCAGAGGAACCCGGACCTGGGAACTTAGTGCTAATACATCCTTTTTAAAACACTTCTGTTCCTCATTTACTGCAGAATTTTATAGGCATTTCGTATTGAGTGGCCCAACTCAACATCGTGCTTAGCCCTGTTACCAGAGTGAGGAAATTAAATATTTTTTTACACATGAAATGTGCCTCTTTCTGTGCATATTTATGCTTTTTAATAGTCACATTTCTCAATTTATATAATAAAGGGAATAATAATATTATTACAATATTTTAATAGTGTTAATGTGTATTTATATATGCATAATGCACACAATGTTTACCTGTAAAGTCTGCAACGATTTTGTGAGGTTAGATTCTTTAAGATACTGTTGGATAAGCCGAATGACACTGAAATGCACAAAATTTATTGAGTAATTATGCAATAACATATGCTCAAAAACATATAACACTTCAAAATAACTAAATATTATAACTTAAAAACTTACTCAGCCGATTCTATTTCTATAGACATTTTAAATAGTTATTGTTTGTGTAACTTTCTAGTAAAAAGAAGAAATTCTTATTCAGCAATAATATTATATATTCAAAAATGAACGGTTTATTCGTTTACTTATTTAAAGTAATTTGTTTCATTTATAATTATAACCCTTATTTATGTATGTTTTCAAACAACAAATGTTAGTAATTTGATTTTGACAAACTGTAATGCCAGGTTTATACGCTTGTCAAGGCTTGCCAAACTCCCTCAAGTTTCAATTAGAGACACGAAAAAATTATCGATACTTTATGGTATCGAGTACATAGCTATATAGTATACTTTATGGTTTCGATACTGTACTTTTCTGCTCGATACTTTTTATTTGATACTTGTCCTTATCAAGTACTTTTTAATAGGTACTTCCTCTGGAATTCTGTGTTGCGAAGATCGGAAATCATAATTAGGGAATATTTTTTACATTCTAAATTATCCTCTAATTACTTTTTGATAAGAATTATAATAGTAATGAATACATAAAAGAAATAAAGAAAGATATCATAAAAGAATTGCGGACCCGATGTAATCGGGTTACAGGTGCAATAAGTTTACTCCTATTTCTTGTATTGACATTATGTATATCACCAATTTTGGTAAAATCTTTAATATTTTTCTTAATATACATAACATTTTCAAAAATGTATTGAGATGCAATTGTCAAAATATTTATTTCTTTAAATTTTTGCCTTAACGATGCTTTTAAAAGCACGTGTACGTTTGCAAATGTATATTATTAAATAAGCCTGGCCATATAAAATTGACAATAATATTGTGTGCTTGCGGCTAGCCATGGTACGGTCGAATAGTAGTAGTTGCCACGAAGTAGGAATGCCCGATGTTAGAAAAACATTGCGTAAAAACACATTGAATCCGAATACTTTTTGTCAATTGACTGAAAAAAATGTATGATGATGAACTTTAAAAGCACGTGTACGCGACAAAATTTCAATTATGTGTCCCTGCTGATATCTATTTAATGCAACTTCAATATTAAAACATTGATATTTTATATGCTAACATCGATGTTCATCGAAAATCGATGGTCATCGGGTATCCCTACATCTGAAGTTATAGCGGAAGACCCTGTGGCAGCCTATCTTCGTTATTTTTGCATAAATTAAATATTTGCATATAAAACCTATAAGTTTCACAAGTTTAGTAGTATTTAACTGTTGTTAAAATAAATATTTCAATATTTAAAATTTTCTTTTTTTTTAATTTATTTATTTAGATCCACCAGTGGTAATTACATTAAATCATACAGTAACAGTTACTTAAATCTAAATTGTTATAACTAAATGCATTACCTTTTAAGGTGATTACCACATGCAATAATGTACACTATATAACCATGTATCTAATTATTTTACACAATAAAATAAACAATACATGCAAAAAAATAAATAAAAAGACCCGATTATAAAACAATTATGCAAAATCGAGACATAGGGGAATTATTGCCCAAAACAGACCTCCGACAAGGAACTTCGAGAAGATTGGATTGTTTGCGAGAAAACCTAGGAACTTTAAAATAAAAATTTTGTATTACAGACGGGTTGTCGTACACAGGGCTTGTTAACGTTACCAATTCACATTTAAAATTAACGTTAATTACCGGTAATGCCATAGAGATACTTAAGTATCGTTACTATTTGGTAGCGATACTTGCTAACTTAACGGAAAAATACCGTAAAAATAAGGTTAATATTGCGTTAAATCTTTAACGTAAAATTTAGTGTTACTTCGAAAGTAGCGATAAAAGTAGAGGTAAAAATCATCCTATTATTTAGTTACTTTATGCGACGTTGCCGTTTTTGCCTCGCCGGTCGGCGGGCGGGCAGCGGCTCTCTTCGCACTGCCGCGCGCTGTTGCCACGTCGTTTGTTGTGAAGCATTAGAATACGCTTGCATATTTTTAACCTATTCAATTAATTGACGCATACATAATGTGAACATATTTTGGTCGGTTCAAAACGGGACATTGGAGGGTTGCTTTCCGTTTTTTACAGGTGTGGTTTTCTTAGAATGGATTTCCTTTTCTATTCTAGAGTGACTTTCGTTTTTTTTTAATAATTTTATAGTGTTTTCGTTTTTTACGATAGTTTTTTTTTATTTTAGGATAGTTTCAATTGTTTTCGTCATCTGAGACGTGCTTTCTTTATAATATAATTGACACTTTAATAATGTTATACTTCCGTTTTTCCAACATAGTGTACTATCGTGATAACCGCGGAAAAACATGTTTCGATCATCGAAATAAATTTAAATTCCGTATTTCCGCCATTCCGTAAAAACGGGACTTTTGTATTTTTATATTATATTACGATGACCCTAAATATTAACATATCTACCGAGACACACAAGGGAAAAACGAGACAGTCTTATTCAAAACGAGACGTCTGGTCACGTTTGTGCATTAGTGTATCTTGTCTAAGCATATTGTTTTTTTCATTAATTGACAATATTTTTATGCAACACTTTTAAAAAAACTACTATCAAACTTGCGGCTTCGCCCGTTTAAACTATTGAATTATCTATTTAATTTCGAAATATAAAAATTCGAAAATTATAAAAACCTTAAAGTTGCCGTCTTTTGTCTATTTATCAGTTAAGTTTCTGAAATTAACGTGACTGACAAACGCACTGACAAACAGACATTTGTCTGTTTAATATGTAGTTTGCGACTTTTCTTTAACATTTATTTCGATGAGTTCATAAATAATAAATAATAAATATATCCCGCACATAGCTGGGTAGGCTGAGGAAACCTAGTGTTGAGACACTCCGTTCCTCACTTAAAGCTAAATTTTTGAGGCATTACGTGTTGAGTGGCGGAAGTCAAGGCTGCGCTTTGCCTGGTTACCAGACCAAAAAAATAAAATTTTTAATAAATAATAATTCATTCCCCCGCTACCATTTGATTTAATTAATTAATAAATTTACTACTACAAAATGTTTTTATCATCTATACTAATATTATAAAAAGGAAAAATTTGTATTTTTGTATGTATGTTTGTATTGTTTTCAGACGAAAACTACTGGACTGATTTCAATAAGTTCTTCACTATTAGAAAGCTGCATCTTCACTGGCCAATATAAGCTATATTATATTTTCAAAAAAATAGACATTCTTAATAAAAATGCAATAATGTGACCCAAAGTGTGGAGAAATTGATCTTAAAAATTCTATCATCGCGTGCGCTGCGAAAACTATTGATGATAGAACAAAACAGTGTTCTACAGTGTTATAGAACGCATCAATATCTATAAAAAAAGTCCGTGATACGATATGTCCAACTACTGTAGTTATGCCAATATAACTACTTTTTTATATTTTATGTATTTCGTGTGACGCAGTTACGCATAGATACCAATAACGTAAACATATACTACTAGAAAAATACTACTAAAGGTTAATCAACTTTGAACGTTGCCGCCGACTCGATTTCGGAATGAGGCGTATGCGGCGGTTTTCCTTTGACAGGTATATGGGTACGTGAGTCGTTCTTGACAAATGGCGTTTTATATTACAACAATAATTTTATTATTTATTTTGTTTGAAAAAATCACTTTAATTTTTGCGAATTTTCGTAAAAGAGTAGTTAAAACTGTGGTTTCATTTAAAGTGGTGCTGACACTTCCACCCAGTAGACTCTGAAGATCTAACTGCCTTAGATACAGAGTAAGCCAAACTGGTAATTGTTGTAAGTAGAGACTGTTTTCATTAAATAAAAATGATTATATATAAAAAAAATCTGTTACTATTCTGGCGTCTCGATTTTGGCGACAGAACCCCGACTTTATTCTTAAGACTTTTAACGCTTTTCGCAAGGTAAAATCTGGCAACGCTGCATGATACATATACAACTGAAAAATGGTTTGTTAAGTTTTATATTAAAAAAATATGATGTAAAGCCATTAGTATATAATTTTAGTTTTATTTACAAGTAGTCTTACACCCTACAGTTCGGCGGGGGCGGCGGGGGCGGCGGGCAGCGCGGGCGGCACGAGGCGCGCGTCCGCCAGGTAGGGGTGCAGCAGCGCGGCGCGCGCCGACACGCGCTCGCTGGGCTCGTAGCGCAGCATGGCCTCGAAGAGCGCGGCGGCGTGCGGCGGCGGCGCCGGCAGCAGGCAGCGCGCGGCGCGCGGCGCCCAGCGCGGGAAGGCGGCGCGCCAGTCGGGCAGCAGGCGCGCGCCGGGCCACACGGCGTCGCCGGGCGTGCCCAGCGCGCGGAACACGCGGAACAGCTGGTCGATCTCGCTGTCGCCGGGGAACAGCGTGCGCCCGCCCGCCATCTCGGCGTAGATGCAGGCCAGGCTCCACACGTCCACGGCCGTGGAGTAGAACTTGGCGCCGAGCAGGATCTCGGGCGCGCGGTACCACAGCGTGATGACCTCGTGCGTGTAGGCGCGCACGGGGATGCCGAAGGCGCGCGCGAGCCCGAAGTCCGCCAGCTTGATGTGCCCCGCGGTATCCACCAGCAGGTTCTGCGGCTTGAGGTCGCGGTGCAGCACGCGGTGTGCGTGGCAGTACGCAATGCCCTCCAGCAGCTGCTTCAGATAACTCTGCAATATGAAAAGAAAAATTCTAAACACCAGTACTCATGCGCGTAGGAAGGAGTGGGGGAGCCGTGCAAACATGTGTCTTCATGAGGAAACATTCAAACAGCGTAGGGGCACGCAGTCTTAGGGAACGCCGGCGTTCACAGGCATGTGTTCGGAGCAAAAACAGCGACCCTGTTGCTGCGCCCAGTGAGATAATTGGCGATCCACTTACATAAATTCTCGGGAAGCCCATAGGACGAAAGTTTAGAAAGAAGCGCCTCTTGCCACATTCGATCAAAAGCCTCAATCAATAGCCGCAGCCCAGCGATCGGTCAGGAAGACCAGAAAATCACCAGTTGAGCGACCGGTTGTAATATACATAAAAGTAAGTCATATAAAAAGCAATCTGTTTTAGTTTACCAGGTATATTTTTTTATATGTATTGTGTTTAATTTGTATTGTACACTTGTATATTGGTTGAAGGTACATATTATTAAAAATAGCAGTGTACGAAACCTGGGAACCTATTAAGACACTCCGCACCAATTCGATTTATTGCAATATGTTATAGTCAATTATTTATTGAAGAACATATGGCTGAAATTGTCATACCGTAACCTAATATTATTTTTGTTTATATTTTGAAAGTGTTATTCCCCACTTAGGAAAGACAATTATTTTTTTAAGAAACACATAAAAAATTGGGGCTCTACGATGGAACGCTTATTCGCAGTAACCCCTACCAGCCATTTCGAGGGCTGCAACAACCCATCCGCCACGCACATGATACGGGAGGCCACTGACTGTCCCTCCGCGCCCGCATTTTTACGGTGTATCCAGCAAACAGTAATGTTAAAAAACTCCGTTCTCCACTTTTTATCGATTTTTTTCTTGGCATTGCGTGTTGAGTGGCAGACGCGCAAAACCCAGTTTTTACCTTGGTGTCAGAGCTAAGAAATGAAAATATTAAGAAATAATAATTCTGTCATTAAAGTACGACTCGAACCCACAATCGTCGCGTTACAGTAACACCCTTGTGCCCGTGCACCACAACGGCTGTCAAGACAAAAGTAGATTCTCTCGTTTGATGCAGCGATATACAAGGCGATCAACCTGAGGTTGCTTTGGGTTCGCTTCTAACTGGGGATAACAAGGGTATTCTTTTTAGCGGCGCGCATGTCATTATCCTCAGCTTCACTAGGCAAACTTAAGGAGTTTTGGGAGAGTGCCAAGGGAGTTGCCATGTCCTAAGTAGTGAGGAAAGAGAGGGTTTGGAGAATTTATATTCAATGAGCGAATGAGACTGGAAAGATTATATAAAGAAAGACAGCTGTGAAAACTGGAAATGTTGAGGTATGCTGGTAGAACCTTGTGGAAGCAGCGACAGAGGAATGTGGCAAAGGGATTTTATCAAAAACGCAGTGCTACAAATGGTGGGATAATGAAATGTAAGATGCTGTAGAAAAAACATTAAACCATGGTAGGATTATAAGGCCTCGGGTAAAGATGATGGGAGAGGAAGAGCTGTAAAAGCACCTAACCAACGCCACCTTGACAAAGATGAAGCGTGAAAATTCAGAAAAAGTAATAGATATAACTCTTACGACACCACCAGTACCAAGATGATCCTATTCTAAGCCGGGATCACACGAAACCTACAGGGGAAACTTTTGAAGGACAGGGAAAAATATGAACAGAACGGACACACCTTTTGCAGTGATTCGCGTAAGTCTACAAGAAAATGTATGAATGTGATGACACCTTTGCCTCAGATAACAGCGAAACGCTGAATCTTAATGTAAGCGATGGCGATATCAGTATAATAGAACTAAAATACGCTTGAGTAAATCCGAAATGTGGTAGGGCAGCGGCAGCAAATAAAGTTACTGCAAAGATTAAATATTGCAATCTATGCTAGAAATCAGGGGAGGTTCTTAGATTGGTTGGTTCATGGATCACATCTTTCCCTCCGCGCGATCACGAAAACTTGTTTGATTGTAAACAAAAGAAATATGTGCTTTTGCAGAATTGGTAAAGGCGGGGGGTGACAGGGTTATGTAAACGAAATTAAAGTAGAATCTGCCCCGTCACAATGTGAGCAGACCCTAACTGCAGGCTGTAAAGTCTCTTTACAGAAATCAAGCCTGCGTGAGAGCAGAAGCTAGCATATCGCCTTGGTTTAACATCAAATCAAGTGTTAAACAAGTTTGTGTCATGTCAGCTTGGCTGTTCATTGTATTTATTATTATTGTGTTGGGTTAAGACAGGCTGTCTTCAAGGAGTGAAACAGAGTGACATGGGAATGGAAGTAGATGTCTTGAAGATTAAAGTTGACTTTTGTACTAGATGGCGCAGTGCTCATTGCATTATCAGAATGTGAGTTGCAAGCATTGGTTAACATTATGAAAGCAAGGTGTAAAAATAATTATCTAGACCTGAATGCAAGTAATGAAAAGGTTCTGGTATTTGAAAGAATGCAAGATCAAGGTAAATGGAAATATTAGAACAAGCAAATAAAGTTGTATATCTGGGCAGTGTGTTTAGTAGAGAGGGAAAATAAAGAATGGGCGTGGAAAGGTATATTGCTGCCGGTAACAACTCTTGCCAAATGACAATTCCAATCAATTACGTTTGGATAAGAGAAATTTATAAAACTCTCTTTAGCCATATGCCAACAATGGTAATTTTAAACAAACATGTGAGAATTTTGACATAGCTTGGTGACAATATACCATTTAGTAGTCAGAGCATTTGGATAGATTCCAATTTTTCATACATTTTCTAAATAAATATTATTCTACTCAACATACTTGTGGATGCAAGTATCAGCCAGATACAAGTACCAAATGTACAAACAATATGAAAATTGTTCTAGGTTTTTACAATAAATTAAAAAACAATGGTTTTGTAAGTTTACCTTAACAAGATCTGAATGAAGAGGTCCTTTTGTTAAATCCATAAGCCTTTTAAGATCCATATGAAGAAATTCAAATACTAAAAATAATTTTGTGTCAGCAAGCAGCACATCCAACAGACGCACTACAGCTGGGTGGTTTAGTTCCCGCAATACTGAAATTTCACGCAAAGCTGTTGACGGCACCCCTTCCGGTTCACTAAAAGCAAAATAGTATAAAATCAGAAGCGAATTAATAAAGCTATTATTAAATATCAATTAGGATAAATTTGAAACAAACAAACTAACTAAATACAAATTTCATGTATAAAATTACACGCTACAATAACTAAAATTATTACTTCAAATGTTTCATATGTTACTTTTTCAATATTAGTTAAATACTATCTTAATTTTAATAATTATAAAATATCTAGTTGTAACCTATAAAGAATATTTGCATAGTACATACGGTTTAATATTCAAATTTAGGTAAGTTTATAAATAAGTAAATGGCAAATTACGTTTTTTAACTTTCTTAAATACACAGGGAAACTTAAAATTTAACAAAAATATGTTTAAAAATACATAATTTTAGTTAGTAAACGTCAATTTTCGCGCCAAATCTTACTTTTCAAGTTTAATTTTTTTTAGTGCTATTTCTTTTCCAGTAACTCTGTCTCTTGCTTTATAGACAACACCATAAGTTCCTTCTCCAATCTTTTCAACTCGTGAGAAATTTTCCATTAGTAAAACTTTTGTTTTATCATAACAAAAGAATCACAATTAATCAATCTAGTTTACATTTAGAGATTATTGTTGACTGACTATGTTGAATTGTTGACCAATGACCAGTGTTGCCAGTGGCAACTTGCCACTTGCAACTTGCGAGTGGTAGATACTTAAATAGTCTAACTAAACTAAGATAATAAAATGTAACATTTTTACCAATTAAGTAACGTTTAATTATTTCATATGGTAAACGACGCTAATATTATAATATGGGCTTCAACAGATAAATTTAATTCTTTATAATCTAGAATGCTTTTTTTACATGTAGGAAATATGCATAAAATTTTAATTGTTTTTATTTTAATTTGAGCCAAATATGTTTCTTAAAATTTTTATTATCCTCACATTAAAGTTAAACTATATTTTTAAACATATTTATTATTTAAACCTACAAGACATTATTTGAAAAGTAAAAAATAAGGAATTTCAAATTTACAAAACGCGCTACAACAAGCGTAAGGCGTAGCTATCCAAAATAGTTTTAATCTGCCAAATTGCAAAAATAGAATTATTGAGGTGTTTTAAGTGTTCTGTGATCCCTTTGGGTACACGTGTTCTGTGTCTGTGATTGAGGATGGGAAATTGATTGAATATCATCTGTGGTGCACATTGTAAAAGAATATATTTAAATATTAGATAATTTTGCTCTTTACCTAAATTGATGAAAATTGGTATGGCAGTTGGGTTGAGATTTCTTAGACATTGCATAAAATATCCAAAATACAACTGTCGCTTAATAATGACAACCTCTAGCAAAAAGGAAAAGGCTATGGAAAATTTAACAAAAAATCCATATTTCGAAAAATACGCTGACAGAATTGCTGCATTGCAAAAAACATCACCAGATGAATTTCTTAAGAGAATAGAAGAACAAGAAAAAAATAAAGAAAAGGAAAAAAAAACTAAATTCGCGTCAATTGACACAAGGTTAGAATTTTCACATTGGAATCATTTACTTTCTTAACTAAGAAGAGTTAGTAATTCATTTCATGTTTATTAATAGGCAGTATTCATCAGTCTTAAACCCCAAAGAAGCACTCAAAGATGATTCATCATCAAAAGATAAAAAATTAAATGAAATTTTTAAAGTTGACCTTGTGGCTGATAAAAATGCTGAAGAAGTTCAAATTATTTGGGAAGAATATCATAAAAGTAAAGAGGTTATATCTGCAACTATACCCAAAGATTTATATAATATTTTAGAGCTAAATATGAAACAATACCCTACATTCTTGATTCCATTGCCGAGATCAGAGGGATATGAGTTTATTATGTGTCAAAACTTTGGAAATACTGTGCATTTCACACCTCTTTTGGCTTATCAAGTAAGCTTACATTTTTATATATATACATATATATATATATATATATATATATATATATATATATATATATATATATATATATATATATATATATATACTTTTTCATTGACTTTAAAGTAATTTAACATGAATTTTCTTCTTTCAGGTTCACAAAGAGAATGCCCCAGAATGTCTGACTATGATTCATTATACTGAGTTAATGGAAAAAGGTATTGTGTTAATGCGTGGAGAGTATGATAAGGTATATAGATATTATATATATTAGTCTTTAATAAAAAGCTATTCATATGTTGTTTTAATATTAACACACTTATTTCAGAATGTACTCAATGGCAAAGAAGCTCAGTGTCTAGCAAATCAATTCCAGATGTACTATAATGGTAAAGATGACAATAAAACACAGTTGTTGAAAACATTTACAAAGAGTCCAGACTCTTTCAAACACATGGACTTGATAACTGAGTTGGAAAATATTGAAATGATTTAATATTTAACAAGAGTAGAAAAAAAAATCATGAATATGTGCAGGATACAGCGTGAAACTAGAGTAGAAATTAATAAAATATTATATTAATTACATAGATATACTAAATATTGTTTCATTGTTTTATAAATCTAATCTAGTCTTGGTAGTTTAACCTATGTGGGTAGTAAGAGTGTTCAGGGGAATCATACACATTTTGACATTTAGAAGTGGGAGACGTGTAGATTGTAGCTGAGTGTATGCTATCAGCAGAGCTAGATATATTTCCTGAATATGCTATTTGCAAATGCTGACATGCAAATCCTTTGTAATCTGCTTGCTTTACCATTTGTATACTATCATCTGCTTTACAGTTATTTACAATTGTTTTCACTTGTATACTTAGTTTGGGGGGACTTAACATATCTATACTGGAAAAAATGTTTTTTAAGGATTGCTTTTTCTTATCTATAATATCAGTTAGCAACAAATCAGATGCAGTATCATTTATTTGCTTAGAAAAACTGCACTCAAGAATATCATAAATATTTTCACTTAACTCTTGTTCTGAATGCAAAGAGGATGACATTGTTTTGTCATTTTGAGACTTGTCATTATAACCGGATTCTTTGTTTTCAACAGAATAACCCTGTGAACAACTGGATAATCCTACACTTTTTGATGCATCACTATCTGTTTCAGTACTATGACATTCTACAATATCTATAACTTTATTATTGCAATGTTTATATTTATTGTTTACTGTTGACATATTTGTACAAGTTTGCTTGGATTCATAAAGAGCTGTTCTAGTAATAGTTTCTGATCTCACCATCTTATTTGGAAACATCAAATGATTGTCACTAATGATAGGTTTTATGATTGCATTTTTCTTCATGTTACTTAAATTTTGGTAGTAACTTTTAGCTAAATATATGCGATTTCTCATTTCGTTGAGACTTCGACGAGTTTTCCTCAATTTTCGCTTAATATTTGTGGGCGCCATAATTAAATTAGAATTGCACTGAACCATAAAATATTTAAAGAATGAGTAAAAAAAGTCAGTTAAAGGAGTCAATTTCTAGATTAGATTTATTTTTTTACCTTTAAAGACCATAACATATTACAGAATTATTAAAATAAGAGATATTCTTTGATTCAGTATTGAAATTTACACCAATTGCAATTAAAGGAGTTTGTTACCACGTAATCAGAAAACCCTATATTTAAGATATAAAATAACATGCGGTTATAATTACAAAGTAACAACAATCAACAATATGAAACATTTCTATACTTGTATAAGTATATTATTTCTTGGTTGAATGATACCTACATCTACGCAAGCAAACACAATCGTCAAATGTCAACAGCACATGTCCTCTACGTCATTTAAAATTAAAATTTTTAACCATATAACAGATAAGTAACAAATGTGTCATAAAATAAAAAGGGATATCGTATGGTATAATATACCCTATCATTTCATTTAAAAAAAAAAAAACTAAATGAGAGATGTTATCTTATATCTATATATATATATAAGAGGACATGTACCTGACTGAGGTAAGACGCACGCACAGCCGTAGCCGCTGTGAAACGTGAAATTTGGACAGATGTTTATTTTCATAATTTGGACATCCACTACGAAAGCATTATGAAAAATTGTAACCCTAAAGGGTTGAAGTAGGGGTTGAAAGTTTGCATGGTTTTTTTTTTAAATCGGCACCGATCTTTATAAAATTTGAAATTCAGACTTAAAAATATTTCATTGAACACGTGTTTCATGGTTTTTTAGAATGCACCTCCTAAGGGTGTAAATAAGGGGCTGACAGTTTATATGGAAAAATCTTTAAATCGCCACCGATTTTTATAAAAAAATAAATTCAGACTGTTAAAAATATTTTATTAAACACGTGTTTCGTGGTTTTTTTAGAGGTCACCCCTAAGGGTGCAAATAAGCGGGCAAAGCTGCGAGCGCCCACTAGTCATATATAAGAGTCTTATTTCTCCGAACATTCACATTTAATAGCTTCCTTACAATGAAATATAACTATCGTCACTGTTATCGTAGAAATTTCCAGTGTTCCTTATACAACGTTATATTGGCGAAATGAGTGTTAACTGACATGTTTGGATTTTTCAACGCCATAATCTAAGTATCTTACGTAGCGTCTTTGAAAGCCGGGATTTATGCCAGGTTCTATCTGGCATTTATGCCGAAATATCCTTATAAGGTCAAATCATTTTAAAGTTGTCATATTTTGTATATAAAGTAAGTGTTAATGATAAATTTTGCTAGGAATAGCTTCACATAGTCAAAAAATCAAATAAAAAAAATAAAAATAACGGCTATTTTTCTGTAAAAACAACCAAGCAAGCAGAACAAATTATTTATCTGTGATTTTTATTATGCATGCTTTCTCTGTTCTAGTTGTTCCACAGCAGTGCTGTCAAATTGCAAGTGTACTTACTAGTTACTACATAGTGGATTATATTGTTATCATAATTATTATAAAATGTTGAATACTTAAAGTGAATCACGTTAATTTTATGCAAATGTGAGTATTAAAACACTATATATTGGTCGCGAATGTCACTTGGTGGGATTTTGTTCACATAAATAGGGATATCGTTTATTAGTGGTTAATTATAATTTATTTTTTAATTTTGCCAATCATATAAAGTAAACATATAAGTTATATAAAATAAAAAATAATATAAATTTACGTTTTAAAATTAAATAAAGATTGTTATAGTTTCCTAAATTATATCCTACTTAGTTCTTAAATAGAATATTTTGGCACCTAATATATAAGTTGTCTTTTATTTATTTCTTTATTCTACATACATTAATTTTATAAAAATAATTAATTTAAGAATATTTCCCCGACATTAAAAAAGAAATATTTAACCTTTATTTACAAAGTTAATGAAAAAAATAAAACATCTGATATTTTTATTAGGGTTAAATTTTAAGAACTGCGCGCGTACAGCTCTATCCCCCTAAAAGTCCGTGCAAAAAAGTAGCATATGTTTTTCTCCATACCTCCTCTATCAGTTAGTGAAAGTCCAGAAAGAAATAATTTCAGCTGTTCTGGATATCAGCCTAGACAAACAGAAAGATGGACAGACAACCGAAACTAAGTTTTTAGCAGTAACAGAAATGTTTGGCCTTTGGTATCGGTTTCGGCCAAAACGGAAACTTTTTCATATACAGAATAATTAAAGACAAACTGAAGCAGTCTACAGAGATGGTCATTCTGACAAATTTTTATTATCAATTTTTATTACCAACAATTGTTACCCTATATTCCATGGTCCATATTTTTGCTATTTTCGAGATATAAGTCATACAATTTCTTTATTAAATCATATTTGGGCAATAAAATAATTAAGAATATTTATTTTGCAGGTCTTTTGTATTCTCTCATATATTTATGCCCAATTTTAGATAGTTTTTAAGTTTTTAAGCTTACAAAGTTTGAAAATGTTAATATTTTGTCTCCACTCCTAATTTTTAATTGATTGCACTGCAGAACAAAAAAAAATTGTGTTGTTTATTTTGTTTATGGTTTTTGAAAACACTTGTATTAGACATACAAATTGCATGTATTGCATGCATTTATTTATTTGTGTTTGTTAACATGTGCAACACTTTATTTTATATATGTGAAAGAAATAAAATAACATAAATTAATTAAACTCACATTTATTGCAATTAATTAAATTAAATATATGGCAACAGAACACATTATATATAAATTATAAATTTGTAATATTGTACAAACATAATAACAAGTTATTACTTCCCTTAAATAATTAAAGAACAATTTCACTCAATTATTATTTAAGATTCAAAGTGTCGCACACAGGAGCCAGAGATCCGTCCTGGTCGGTAACTGGCTCGCTTCTGAACCGAAGAATTTTTTTTTTTTTTCTTTTTTCGAATGAGCAGTATGCTGTTGGCCCTATTGGCCTCTACAGCGTCACCGGGCTTGGGGAGGCCGAGCTAAAAGAGCTCTGACCTTGGCTTGGCTACCGTGGAAGGCACCAACAAATGAGAACACAGTGTCGCAAGGGCGTCTCCTTTGAGACTCGGACCACGACTTGCGTACACCGTTTGTAGTGGGGGACTTTGCTTCGCTCGGTCCGAGCTAGGCCTACTGGGTAGGGCTCTTGATGCCCTATTGGATGTTTAGTTGCGGGCACCTCTCGCGCTGAGGCGCGATTGGGCCACAGAAAAACTGGGACCTCGTCTCCACCGGCGGGGACGGTGTGTGTAGCGTGTGTGGCTGCGGTTGTGTGTAGCCCTACCTACGTATTTTGGATCGTTTGCTTTAGTGATGGGGTCAGCATCATCGGTTAGTATCCGAACCGAAGAATGATCAACCGTCGTATTTATGTTGAATATGACACTAAAGTTGTCAAGTTTGACCACAGAACACTAGCGCCACGAGTCAATTGACTGCATAAATAGAATATTAAAATAACCGTTTTTGTGTTCGCGCCGATATATGTTGCAAATTTTGTTTACAAAACTAAAGAAAACAAATTATCCAATTTCATAAAATAGCCTACCAAGCATACTTCGTCATAAAACTTGCATAACAGAATGGGTTGGGTGCCCAATATTGTCTTTTGATCTTATGTAGATACTAGAGGACGCGCGCGGCTTCGCCCGCTTATTAGGAGTGATTTCTAAAAAACCACGAAACACGTGTTCAATAAAATATTTTTAACAGTCTGAATTTAAATTTTTATAAAAATCGGTGGCAATTTAAAGATTTTTCCATATAAACTTTCAACCCCTTATTTGAACCCTTAGGGGGTGAATTCTTAAAAACCATGAAACACGTGTTCAATGAAATATTTTTAAGAGTCTGAATTTCAAATTTTATAAAAATCGGTACAGATTAAATTTTTTTTCCATACAAACTTTCAACCCCTATTTCATCCCTTTAGGGTTAAAATTTTTCTAATTCCCTTCTTAGTGGATGTCCAGAATATGAAAATACACATCTGCCCAAATTTCACGTTTCTACCATCAGCGGTTACGGCTCTGCGTGCGTCTTACCTCAGTCAGTCAGCACAAGTCCTTTTATATATATAGATAGATTATAGAGATCTTTACAATATTTGAGTCAAGAAGGAAGCAAAGGGCTTCAATTTGGAGTGCCGATGTCATGACCTGAGCCTATTAAGATCTGATAAGACAGGTCACTGTTTCACTGTTAACAGTTTTAACACTGTATTTGCAAATCCTATGAAACAAATTGGATCTAAACCATGGCTAAGCTTTCCTTTAGTGGTTAAACATTTTTTGTAAATAATAAAGTATTGTCAAGTATATACTGCCAATTTCCAATGAATTGCTAAAATGTTCAAAATTATTTACAATTAGATGCTTATATGATCTTTAAATTGTGCTTGCTACAAACTGACCATTTGGAACATTGGAGGACTATACAGAAAAGTTTACAAAAAAAGTCTTTTTTATAATTTTATATATTTTTTGATAAACAACATACACATTTTTTGTTTTCATATTGTTTTCATATATAATGTAAATGAAATAATTTTGTTCAATGTATACTTTTGTTAAAGTTTTTTTGGATTTTTTGGGTGATGTGCCAAAAATTAGTTTATTGTATAAAAAGTAATTTAAGTAATATATAATAGTAAAATTCCATTATTCCATATTTATTAAAATTCGTAAAATTTTAGCTATCAATATTTGATATTAATAATTTTTGCCAGAATACTTGTAAAAAGGCATGGCAGTAATCGTGCTGCACCAAGTGATTCAGGCACGGTGAGGAGCGGCGCGGGGCCATGGCGGAGCCCGAGCCCGCGCCCGCCGGCCTCGCCGACGCAGTGTTGCTGGCGCCACTCACTGAAGATTCTTTCCTACACAATCTACATGTGCGATACAAACGAGACATCATTTATGTGAGTGAACTTTTAGTATTATAATTAACAACATAATGTACATGTACAATACAATAACATTGAGTTCTATCACATAATACTGATTCTGTCTCTTATGTCAGTGGAGCTAGGTACACTTGTCCACCTTCCACCCACTGTGAACAGGTTCTGTCGTTATGAACTGATGTTGCGTGTATTGCAGACGTACGTGGGCAACGCGCTGGTGTCGGTGAACCCGTGCCGCGCGCTGCCGCTGTACTCGGCGGAGCTGGTGCGCACGTACCTGGCGCGCCCGCCGTACCTGCTGCCACCGCACCTGTCAGTGATACATACCTTCATTTCTATTATGATGCCACGTAAACATTTTGAGATTAACGTTAACTAAAAACTTAAACAGAGTCACTTACACATAGATAGGCTCTATAGACCGTCTACTCTAAAACTGAACTTAGAGACACATACAAATAAGGTAATCACAAGGGCAAAAAAAGCATCAGCAAAAAATATATAATAAATAGATAATTAGATACCTAATACAATTTTATTACGCCTTCCACCCAATTTTTCTGTTTATAATTGTAAATATTGCAACTCTTGACTTGGGGCCACCCAAGTCAAGAGTTGCAATATTTACAATTATAGCGTAGCGACTTTACAGCAAACTTGTGACTCGCCCGCACAGTAAGTAAGTCAATTGATGATCAGTACATATAAAAACTGTCCGCTCTTTAACGTGTTGAAGGAAATTATCTTGATTATCCGTGATAAATTTATGGGATGAAGGGACGGACGTTCGATACATTTACATCTTATAAATTCTCCTCATTTCAACCTATAACGAATCAACGGACTCGGATCGAGTTGGATTTTTTTTTATGGAAAAGACAAGGCAAACAAGCGTTCGGGTCCCCTGATAGTAAGTCACTACCGCCGCCCACGACCCCGTGCAACACCAGAGGAGCTACAGGTGCGTTGCCTGCCTGTAAGGTGGGTTGGGCACCGGGGCCCGGCATTACCTGATGCGAAATGTAGTGGTATAAAGCCACTACTTCACGCCGGTTTTAAATGCCGGGGGTGGTAATGATCGGGTCGAGTCTGCCCATGCGTGTTGCCATTGCTGACGACGTGACTCTACCACACGTACTTTAGTCGCCTCTTACGACACCACCAGTACCAGGATGATCCTATTCTAGGCCGGGATCACACGGCAAAAATGACTGTACGGGTGTACTATTTATTTACTAGCGGCCCATTCGCGACTTCGCCCGCATACTACTGTAATTCTTTTATTGTGCTGCATTTGCATAGATTATATGAGTCATGAAAAACTTATTTTCAAAAATTTGAGTAAGTGCAAGTATTAGGTGGCTGCATGCGAGGATGTCTTCGGCGGCAGGGTGTCCCCCGCGGAACTCGAGAAGGTTAAATTATTTAAATTTTCTCGAACAGTGTACGTCCAAATTATATGCTACTAGTGGGCGCGCCCAGCTTCGCCCGCTTATTTGCACCCTTAGGGGTGAATTCTAAAAAACCATGAAAAACGTGTTTCATAAATTATTTTTAACAATTAGAATTAAATTTTTTATAAAAATCGGTGGCGATTTAAAGATTTTTCCATATAAACTTTCAACCCCTTATTTGAAGCCTTAGTAGCCTAGTATTCTAAAAAACTATTTCAACCCTTTAGGGTTAAAATTTCAAAATTCCTTTTTAGTGGATGTCTAGATTATGAAAATAAATATCTGTCCAAATTTCCCGTTTCTACGTACAGCGGTTACGGCTGCCAGTGCGTCTAACCTCAGTCAGTGAGGTACATGTCCTTTTATATATATAAATTATTTGTTATACAGAGTGTTTTTGTCAGCACCACTTTAATTAATTTAAACCACAGTTTTAACTACTCTATAAAAGCCTATTACAATTTTTTTTATCCCTATTTATTATATTATAAATGAAAAAGTCTTTTTTTCAAACAAAATAAATAATCTATCGTTTTTTTAAACATTTTTAAAGTGTTATTCCACACTTAGGAAAGAAAAATGTATCGTCTATCATTGTTAAATAAAACGTCATTTTTCAACAACGACGCATGCACACATAAACTTATCAAAGGGAAACCGCCGCATACGTCTCATTTCCAAATCGAATCGTAGATATTGGCGGCAACGTTCAAAATTGTTTAACATATAGTAATATTTTTGTTGTAGTATGTATTTACCTTATTAGTATCCATCATGAAAAAAAAATCCTACGTCTAATTTATTGAGGTATCTTGATTAATTTCTTTAGGTATGGATTTTAAATATTTTACCTATATGCTGGTGCCGTAAAAGGAGCACTGGCGTTTCCACCTGTATATTATTTTGTATATGCAAATTTTTGTTATGACGCTTACTGAGTGTACCAATAATAATAAACTGTGAGTCATTCTATTTACTTTATTTGTATGTGCTTTCTAGTTGAATTTTGATGAAGACTGTTTAAAACAATGTAGATACACATTATTTTACTAAATTTAAAGAAAATAGATATAGAATTCATTAGTTAATTTTGGAAATTTTATTTTTATATTAATATTAGAGCACTTTAACTTTATTAAAATAATTTGTTTGATAAGTGAATATAAAACATCTTATAGGTATGCCATCACTGCTACTGCTTATCGATGGGTTCGAGACAGAAATGAAAATCAATGCATTGTTATAACTGGTAAGTGACCTTACATATGTGAGACCAGAGAGTACAAACGTACAACGTAGAGTAACGCAGCAATATATTTGCTAAGGATTTAAACAGAAGGTAAAATTACTAAAAAAGATGGAATAGATTATATTCAGAGCAAACTATGTGCGGTATGTTCAGGCGAGAGCGGCGCGGGCAAGACGGAGGCGGCGCGCGTGTGCCTGCAGTGCGCCGTGGTGGCGGGCGGCGGCGGCGCGGGCGGCGGCGCGCTGGCGGCCGCCGGCACGCTGCTCGAGGCCTTCGGCAACGCCGCCACCGCGCGCAACCACAACGCCAGCCGCTTCGTGAGTGTGCCCCCACCCCGCCCCACCGCCCCCCCGCCCCCGCGCGCCCGCTCACCGCCCTCTCTGTTGCAGGGCAAGCTGCTCGACATCGAGTTCGACTTCAAGGGGGAGCCCGTCGGCGGACACATCACGCACTGTGAGTACCTGAGCGACTTGCTAGCTCCGAATGTCGTCAATAAAATACTCTTATATAAATAAAAATATATATATATACTGTAAAATATTATTTTTAACTTTGCGGACGCAGACCTCCTGGAGAAGGTAAAGACATATTTTAAATTAATAAAATCTGTAGTGTATAGATGTCATGAGTGTGATAACACAATACACGTGTGTCGCAGGAGCGCGTGTGCTGCGTGGCGGAGGGCGAGCGCAACTTCCACGTGCTGTACCAACTGCTGGCCGGCGCCGACGCGCACCTGCTCAGTCAGTGCCCACACACACACACACGCACACGGCCACGCCCATGCCCATGGACACAGAGATACGTGCACGCGCGCACACACACATGCTCACACCCCCATACATATACACACTCACACCCACTCTCTCAATGCGTTTATTGAAATATTTATGTTATATTTGTTTGAATGTTACATAATGTATTTTTTTAACTTCACGCTCTTTCCCGCATGTAAAAAAGGACGAGAAGCTAGTATTAAGATATTCTTTTATTCCCTTTCCGTTAAATTTTCGAGATATTGTTTGTTATGAAGCTGAGCCCAATTTCGCGCTGTACTTTATTACCAGAGTAAGAAAAGAAAAATATTAAGTAATAAATTCCCCGAAGTAGGAATCGAATCCTAACGTGCTTTTATAGTCACACGCAACTGTCACTCCAACACGACGGCCTCACTCAAAAATATTTTTAAAGGAAAAATATTTAATTTAATATATAATTAATAATAATCTGTGTAGTAACATAAAGTAAAATCACAAGTATTCAAGAGTGTGTTGTTCGCAGAGCGCCTGAAGCTGCAGCGGTCGTGGGAGCAGTACCGCGTGCTGCGCGGCGGCGCGTGGTGCGCGGAGGGCGCGGCGGGCGCGGCGGGGGCGGGCGGCGCGGCGTGCGGGGAGTGCGCGGCGGGCGCGGGGGCGGCGGGCGCGGCGGCGGGGCCGGGCGGCGCGGGCGCGGGCGCGGGGGGCGCCTCGCCGCGCCGCGCGCCGCCGCACGCGCCGCCCGGCCCGCGCGCGCCGCACGCCGACCGCGACCACTTCGCCTTCACCAAGGTGCGTGAGTGCGCGAGGCGGCGCGGCGCGGCGCGGCGTGCTGGCGCGGGGTCTGTAGCGTGCGTGTTGCGCAGGCGGCGATGGGCGCGCTGGGGTTCAGCGCGGGGCAGTGCGGCGCGGTGCTGCGCGTGCTGGCCTTCCTGCTGAAGCTCGGCAACGTGCAGTTCGAGCCGCAGCACAACATCGACGGCTCCATCGGCACGCGCCTGCAGCACGAGTATGGTGAGGTCGCGTCCGTCCATCTCATCTCATCTTGTTTCATTGTAAACTGATCAGTACTACATTTAATTATTTTGTTGATTGACAAACACAGATTTCATGAATAATATTTAACATTGAATTATTTGTATTAACTACTTTATTTAAATAATATACATTGTGGTAATGTTTCATATTTTTTTTAAATAATACTTATCTTTAATTGTTTATCTAAATATTTTGTATATCTAAATTCGTACGTTACTGAGAGACTGACAGACAAGACGCAGCCGAAACAAGGCGACATAGAAAATTTAAATTTGTCATAATTACCTATAGGATCTTTGAGCAGCACTAGTTGAAGATTTTCAAAAATTCCTTCATGAACGAGAACAATTGGAGAATGATGAGAAATATTTTTTTACTTTGTAGTAAATCAAGATAATTAATGTTGAAAGTATGTTATAACGGGTGTACTGTGACGAGGCAGAGTTGCGCGAGGCGTGCGCGCTGGTGGGCGTGGACGCGGACGCGCTGGCGCAGGCGCTGGGCGCGGCGCCCGCGCGCGACGACGGCGCGCCCGACGACGAGGCCGGCGCGCCCGACGACGACGCGGGCGCGCCCGCCGGCGCCGAGTGGGCGCGCGCGCTGCGCGACCGCCTGCTGTGCGCCACCTACGCGCGCCTCTTCACGTGGCTCGTGACCGCCGTCAACGACGCGCTGCGCCCGCCCGACGCCGCCGCGCGCCGCTCGCTGGGCGTGCTGGACGTGTACGGGCTCGAGGCGCTGGCGCACAACGGGCTCGAGCGCCTGCTCATCAACTACGCGGCCGAGCGCGTGCAGGCCGCCGTCACCGCCGCCACGCTGCGCCGCGAGCAGGACGAGTACGCGCGCGAGGGGCTCGCCTGGGCGCCGCTGCCCTACGCCGACCACGAGCCGCACGCCGAGCTGCTCGACGCCGGCCCCGACAGCGTGCTGGGCGCGCTGCGCGACGCCTCCGCGCGCGGCGCGCCCGACGCCGCCTTCCTGCAGCGCCTGCAGCGCCGCCGCCACCCGCGCTTGCTCGTGCTGCCGCCGGATCGCTTCCAGTGAGTGCCCCCGCCCTCGACCCACCCCCTCACGACTCACGTGACCACCACTGCCCCCTCGCCCGCAGGGTCGTGCACTTCGGCGGCGCGGTGGTGTACAGCGCGCGCGGCATCGTGCAGAAGAATCGTGACACGGTGTGCCGGCGTTGCGTGGGCGTGCTGGGCGCGGCGCGGGAGCCGCTGCTGGCGGCGCTGTTCGCGGCGGGCGGCGTGGGCGCGGGCGGGGCGGGCGCGGGCTCGCCGCGGCGGCCGTGCGCGCTGGCGTGCCGGCAGCGCGCGCTGGTGGGCGCGCTGGTGCGCCGCCTGCCGCCCGCGCCGCGCCTCGTGCGCTGCCTGCGTGCCGACGCCGCCCTGCGCCCGCACCGCTTCGACGCCGCGCTGCTGCGCCACCAGATACGCACTCAGGGGTGAGGTCACTTCTACTGTATTCTTCACACTTGAACGTAAACATTTTTGAAATGATGTTGTCTGTTGTTATTGTAGTATCATGGACATGGCGCTGTTGCGGCGCGCGGGCTGGTGCGAGTCCATGTGCGCGCGCAGCGTGCTGGCGCGGTACGGCGCGCTGCGGGGCGGCGCGGGGGCGGGCGGGGGCAGCGCGCCGCCCTCGCCGGCGGAGCGCGACGACCCGGTGCGGGCGGCGCGGGCGCTGCTGCGCTCGTTGCCCATACCTAGCGCTGAATTCGCTTATGGACGCACGAAAGTCTTTATTCGTAGTCCGAGAACGGTACGTTACATTAAAAATCAAATCAGCAATTAAAAATTAAAGTACTATTTATAATTTATGTCATTAAGAACTAAGTAATTAGTGGTGGTAAGGTGTCTAGGTGAAGTCTAATTCATGTACTTTTTTTAATTCTTTTTTTAAATTATTTTTTATGGAAAAAACAAGCGTACGGATCACCTAATGGTAAGTGATCACCGCTGCCTACGACCGAGTTCGTATCGACCTGGAAACACTACCGCAGATAGGCTATTGCACAGTTGAGTGGCGCGTGGAACGAAAGAAGTTCCTACGAAACCGCACAGTAGTAGATTGCCATGTATCCAGGTGGTGTTGATGATACTTGAGTTTGTGACGTACTGTGCGGTTAGAAAGTTCGGCGGCAGGAAACAGGTCAAACAGTTTTCCAGAACACTCCCCATGATAAATGCGATAGAGAACGCACAGCGAGGAGACATCTCTACGCAAAGCCCTGTACTGATCATTGAGTCCCAAACGATTCGAACGACTCTACGTTGTATGCGATCAAATGGGTCAAGCTGATACAGGGGTGCACCAGCCCAGAGATGAGAACAGTACTCCATATGAGGCCGAAACTGGGCCCTATACAGGGCCAATCAGTGTTTTGGCGTGAAGTACTATCTCGCTCTGTTGATGATCCCCAGTTTCTTTGAGGCCAACTTGGCCTTGCTTTCCAGATGATCGCGATACTGGCAGTCACTCGAAACGCTAGGGCCCAATGTACCTATACTAGGCGCGGCTATAAGGGGAGTACTGGCGATACGACAAATGGTTTTTTTTTGTGTTTAACGCGCAAACTTGTGTCTGTTTGAGATTGAATTGAATCAAGTTCCTTTCACAATCTATATATATAAAAGGACTTGTGCTGACTGACTGAGGTAAGACGCACGCAGAGCCGTAACCGCTGATGGTAGAAACGTGAAATTTGGGCAGATGTTTATTTTCATATTCTGGACATCCACTAAGAAGGGAATTTGAAAAATTTTAACCCTAAGGGGATGAAATAGGGGTTGAAAGTTTGTATGGAAAAAAAATTTAATCTGTACCGATTTTTATAAAATTTGAAATTCAGACTCTTAAAAATATTTCATTGAACACGTGTTTCATGGTTTTTAAGAATTCACCCCCTAAGGGATCAAATAAGGGGTTGAAAGTTTATATGGAAAAATCTTTAAATTGCCACCGATTTTTATAAAAAATTAAATTCAGACTGTTAAAAATATTTTATTGAACACGTGTTTCGTGGTGTTTTTAGAAATCACTCCTAATAAGCGGGCGAAGCCGCGCGCGCCCTCTAGTTTATATATATAAAAGGACTTGTGCTGACTGACTGAGGTAAGAGGCACGAAGAGCCGTAATCGCTGATGGTAGAAACGTGAAATTTGGGCAGATGTTTATTTTCATATTCTGGACATCCACTAAGAAGGGAATTTGAAAAATTTTAACCCTAAAGGGATGAAATAGGGGTTGAAAGTTTGTATGGAAAAAAAATTTAATCTGTACCGATTTTTATAAAATTTGACATTCACACTCTTAAAAATATTTCATTGAACACGTGTTTCATGGTTTTTAAGAATTCACCCCCTAAGGGTTCAAATAAGGGATTGAAAGTTTATATGGAAAAATCTTTAAATTGCCACCGACTTTTATAAAAAATTAAATTCAGACTGTTAAATATATTTTATTGAACAGGTGTATCGTGGTTTTTTTAGAATTCACTCCTAATAAGCGGGCGAAGCCGCGCGCGCCCTCTATTTATTTATAAAAACATAAAAATGCTGATGGAGTAACATTTGCTCATAAGTTATGATATCTTTGTCAAAACGATTGAAATATCACCTTGCAATTTTCAATTATTTCTTGCCATATTGCTAAAATACCATAATGTAAAAAAATATTTATGAGATGTACGGTGTCGCGGATTTTATTTTGGAAGTAATGAAACAAAATGTTTTTGTAGTACAATCAACTTACATATGTAATATGTTGGATGACGGACCAACCGGAGTAAATGACAAACAATTATATCAAATTAAACATTCCACTTAATTAAGATTAAATATTTACACATCGTGAATTGTTATTTACTGATCTTAAATAGAAAAATCGACAATTAAAGGTTTTCACTTCCAATATTTTGTAGTTTCAGACAATGAGAAATAAGAATTAAATTACTTGACAAGCAGGTTTAAAATCCCCATCATGAGTCCGCTGTCATTGTCATTTTTTAAGTGCCACATCATACATGTTAGGCAGCACACACATACACAACATACAGTATACAAAGCTTACTCATATATTTAACTATTTCTGCAGCGTACGCGGTTAAAGTAATACGACGGCGTTCCTAATTATTGCTATTTATTTATTTAACACTTACTAAGAATTAAACCGTAATGTAATATAGCCTTATAGCATTCCTGAGGAATGTAGCTTTTATACAAAACAAAAAATAAAAGCGACCAGTAGTGTCAGAGATTTAGTTGGCGTTTAAGCAAAGAAACAAACAAACTCTTCCGCTTTATTTAATTACTATAGATTCCGTAACTTTATTATACAGAGTGTTTTTGTTAGCACCACTTTCAATGAAACCACAGTTTTTACTACTCTATAAAAGTCTAATACATTTTTTTCCCCAAAAATGAAAGTGTTTTTTTAAACAAAATAAATAATAAAGTTTTCGTTATAAAATAAAAAGCCATATTTCAACAACGACGCACGCAGACATAAACTTATCAAAGGGAAACTGCCGCATACGCCTCATTCCGAAATCGAGTCGTAGATATTGGCTGCGGAGTTCAAAGTTGTTTAACCTTTTGAAGTATTTTTGTAGTAGTATGTATTAACGGTATTGGTATCTATGCGTCACTGCGTCACACGAAATACAGGTATGGATAAACATCGTAAATGAAAAAAAATCCTACGTTTAAGCCGTTGAGGTATCTTGATTAATTTCTTTAGTTATGGGCTTAAAATATTTTACCCTATGTGCTGTTCCCTTAAAAGGAGCGCTGACGCTTCCACCTTGTATACACGTATACTCATACCCATAAAAGATTTATAAACTCTTTGGAGGCGAAAATTTGGCGTAACAAGCTTATCTTTATTTCTCGTTCCTATCGTACGTCTATGGCTATTTTTACTATGACATTGAATATGTAGTCGTGGAAAAAGTATATAGTATACAAATTGTGAAGCAACTGTAATAGCTATCGAGCTCTTACATTTTAAATAGAACTCACAGCTCTTTTTTGGAGAATGAATATTGAATTAAACATTTCTGCAACACTGACCCATAACAACGTTCTGAGATAAAATACCATGAAAATGTCTCTCATTTGTCAAACTTTTTTACTTGCGGTTGCAGTAGAGCTGAGTTTAGCAAGTGCTTCCAGATGAAAGTACCACTGCCATTTGGAATCTATAGTTATACCTACGAAAACTGCTGATTCCGACACATTGAGTTTCCCTCTTAATTACAAGACTAAAAGTCACTTACTTCCAAATACGACGTTTATTTTTATGTTTAAAATATACAACTCCACAAATCACATACAATATAATACTATAGTTAAGAAAGTGCGAAATAAGAGAAAGTCAAGACAAGCACAAGCACAATGGAAGGTAATACAGCTCACAGGAAATAACAAGCAAGTAAAGAAGGAGAAATTGTAAGAAAGCACAGAATTTATAAAAGCACGTAGAGATAGTTACATGCCAGCGACTGATTTGACCTCTGCGTGTGCGCATGTCGCGTCTTCAATAAAGTGGGAATAGGGATGTCAATGATCTAGTGTCGACATTGCATATGGCTTTATATATTATAAATAATAATTTATTTATCCTTGCTCCCAATAGTCGAGATCGATCCACCTATACTAGTTTATCTGGAGCTGACAAAATATTAATATAATAGCTAATACCTCTTATATTAATATTAGCGGCTGATTCAGAAACAGCAGCATCTGAAAGAGTTTTTTTTCCAATGTTCATCTCCTTCTAATAATCCCAGTTCTTTGCAAACGCTTTGGTACGTGGCCATAGTAATACCGTTTACAGTTCTAAGATTTTCGTAAGAAAGATTTCCACGTACGTTCATCAATGGCATTCTTAAATGAATGGCAAAATTCTACATTAATGTTTCAATTAAAAATTCGCAATAAAACTGGATTATAAGGCACAACCCATCTATTATCTATTTAAATTTCAGTTCCCTTCACTTTGAGCACACAGGTATTTCCCCCGCAATCTGGAGCTCTTTGCCTATAATTAGGGTAACCGTCATCACCAGTTTGTGTATCAATAAGTAACCTCCTCGGAATTTTTTGGGGACTCATATTTTCTTTTAAGCATGGTGACGTTAGGTTGTGGGGGCCGCAAGGGCCATAAATAATATTTTTCACCACAATGTTGTAAAGTTCAGGGTCCTGCTTTTTGTCGGGTATTTCAGCCCTTATAATGTCGTCTTTAGAATCAGATTGTATTTTGTTTGTGATCCATAACAGAATATGTGCGTGAAGTAGTCCTTGTTTCTGCCATTCAACGCTGTAAACAAATGCCTTACTTGATCCAAAAATATATTTTTTGTTAAAAGGTCTATTAATATCTTGAAGTTTCAAATGAAATACCCTAGAAACTATATAATGTCTATATTGCGTTTTTTGATCGGGAAATAACAAATTTTTTATTTCTGCCCAGTCTGGATTGCAAGTGAAAGTGATGAAAAGATCTGGGTCTCCAAATTTTTTGACATATGTCATGGCATCTTGACTTTTTTCAATTATATATCGCGGTAAACCTGTAAATGAAGACGGCAATATAATAAACTGACCAATATGGGAAACATTGATACTTTGATCGGCAGCAACGAAGAGCGTCTGTCTCCGATCCTCTGTGAAACGTGGCGCTCTCTCAAATGAACTAAGCAACCGACACGGTGCTTACATCTCCCTTCTTTGAGAAGCTTAATTTCCAAAATTGAGCTTTATCCATTACTAATCAACAAGCATAGGAATAAGTTTTGTAATATGATATAGTCCAAATGATCTTGTACCACGACCCATATTTATTTTAAAAATTATATCAGATATTTTCTCTTCAATCACAAACGGACCAATTCTAATTTCATCCATCTTTGTTTGTTTAATTTGTTGCCGTGGTTTACATACACCACATCACCTTTTTTAAAATCATATTGTGTTCTGGACCTGTCAAATAAAGATTTATTATAGTCCTGTGATTTTCTTTTTTGAAAAAATCAATTCAATTTTTTGTAAATGCCTCTTTTTCCTTTAATTCAGGTGGTAACAGGTCTGTAGACCTAACAGGTCTGTGGAGGAGAAAGTCCTGTTACTTAGTGGTTTGTTTCATTGTATCTGTTTCTACATTCCTCTGCAATTTTTGACCAATTGATTTTTCCTTTTGATTCATTCATTTTGCATCTCATTTTATTTACTAAAGTTTGGTTTAATCTCTCGTTTAAACCGTTTGAGAAAGGTGCATCTACCTCTGTAAACACTGAATATTTCCAATTCTAAGATAATTTTTGAATTCATTAGAATTAAAAGCTACATATTGATCAGAAAGTAAGATATCTATTGTTTCTTCTTAAGGATTCTTTTCTATGAGCTTGATATTGTCCTGAGCGTTTTGATTCTTAGAACATAAGATGTATGTAAATCTAGTGAAGTGATCTACCAGAAAGTGTAAATATCTTTTCAATGATCTTTGACCACCAAATCCTCCTATTGTATCCAGAGACACTATTTGAAACGGTTTTGTAGCTGGGCCGAGTAGTGACATAACACCATATTTTCTATTTATACTTGTTTTATTTTTTTATACATATTTCACAATTTTTGCAAATAAATTTAATATTTTCTGTTAGATTGGGCGCTGTAATAAAGCCCTTTTAGGGATTTATTTTCAGTTCTGTTTGATTAATTTCAATGTGACAATATTTATCATGGACCTTTCTTATTAATATTTTTACTATACTCTTCACTTAAAACTATTCCATTTTTTTTTATAGTATCCATTCATTCCATCTTCTAATATAAGATTATTTCCTTTTTTTAAGTGATGATTTTATTGTTTATTATTGTTTTCAAATAATCTTCATTGTTTTGATAGGTTTCCAACACTGGATTCCTGCTAAGCCAATCTGCTTCGGTATTATTTATTCCTGGATAATATTTTATTTCACAATTATATTGTGACAGATAGTGTAACATATCACCTAATTCTCATCAGTTCTATTTTTTCCATTTAGCTTCTCTAAAGGTTTGTGATCTGTATAAATAGTAAAAAAAGAACTTTATACTTTCTTTTATAGCCAGACACTCTAAAAATATAGGCTTTTTATATTTTTGTGATTCATTAATTTATAGATTTGTTTATTTCTAGTAGATATCTCTTTTTTTATAGCATATTCTAATATTGACCCTTGTATATATTTAAAATTCATGACATATCTTATTGGTGACCAACCTTTATTAGCAAATGTGTCACTGAAACTTTTCTTCTATACAGACCAATCCGAATCTATAGTATGTTTTATAATCATTGAGCTATACCAGTCTTTATATGTATCTTCCAACAGCAATCTAATTTTTTTTTTTTCATATTTGTTTCTATTTGTAAACGTTACACATTCACTTTCAAATGAGTTTAACCATTGAATAACATTTGTTGTATTTCTTGAAAACTTTTCTATTGAAAATTCTTCTAATAATCTAATTTTATTTTCTGATTTTTGGAATGATTTATTTAATGTAGGTAAATTTGAATTTGAAGATGACTCATTTTCTAGTTCTTTCTTAAGTAAAAACCCATCAAAATTGTATGTTATCATCATCTAAATTTATTGATTTCATCTCTTTATGTAAAGTTATCTTTAAGGGATTTCTTTATTTTTTCGAATATATTATGATTTATTATTTCCTTGTGTAAATGAATAGGTTGATATTTTTCAGGTACAATAAGTTTTATTTAGTGTATCAGTAATCGTTGGCATTAGAGGTCGCAATATCGGAACATACAAGCAAAACCGGGATTTTCGATATCGACTTCAGGAAAATCTCGGGATCCCGGTTTTTTCGATATTTTCGGGATTTGACAAAATTAGTAATTTTTCAAGCTTCTTCTTATTTTTAGAGTTAAGTTAGGATGGTATTTTAAGGGAAGTAGTAAATTAATTTATATTTACTAAATAAAATTACATAGGAAAATGCCGTTAAACTTTTACCCTGCATATAAATTATAAATACATTAACTTAACAATATTATAAAAATAACACATAAGACCTATTTGCTTATGTTGTAAAAATGTCTAATATTATGGCTGAATTTTGGTTCTAAATCCACTTTTTCATCCAATTACGCCACATAAAGCTAGGATATATTTCTTTCGGGCCGGTCAAATTCGGTTGATGTCGTAAAATTCCGGATTTTGAGGAAAACTCATCGCTGACTTTTGCCGATGTATGTTTTACCATTGTATATCTTAAAGAAGCTTGGATTTAATAGAAGGCACGTTTTAATTCGAATAACTAACTTTTTGTACAATCCCGGGATTTTTGAATCCCGACCGAATTGCGACCCCTATATGGCATATATATTTGTTTTACTATCCTCTGGTTTGGCTTTTACAATAAATTCAAATTTTAATTTCTCCATTGTTCATGCGTGACACGCATAGTAATTGTGAATTTATAAGATTACTTTTAAAGTTGGGATTTAGGCATTTAGGCAATGTGATTCATCTAAAAAAAGAGATTTATTTATGAGATTATTAACAATATACAAATATGAAAAACCCAATGAAAAAATAAAACAATAAAATCACTAACCTAAAAGAAGAGAATCTACAATTAAATGTCCATGCACTCTTGTAGTAATACTTTTATTAGCTGTTGCACTTAATTACACTATGAATAAGATATAATTAATATCAGCTTTTAACAGGTTATATTACGGCGGAGGGCCCCGTTGGTGACCTCATCGATGCCTGGGGCCTCCTTGACTTTGAGCCTGCCGATTGTCTTCTTGATGAGGGCGGGTGAGAAGCATGGCGGCGCAGGTAGCGGCCGCGTAGGCGACGATAGCGTTCGAGCGACCTCCTCTTTCATGGCTAAATTATGGCATAAATTTTCTAGTGGCTTATGATCCGTATAAATTGTAAATACATTTCCTATTAGCCAGTGTTGCCAAAAATTTAAACTTTCTTTTATGGTTACGCATTCTAAAAAGATGGCTTTCTTCTTTTTTGTGATTCATTCAACTTCTTTGAAAAGTACGCCACTGGTTTGATTTCTTCACATTTCTAAGCTTGTTGTAATATTGCACCGATTCCTTTTATACTTGCATCAGTGTATATAAAAGTTGGCGCCTCTCGGTCGAAAATAGCCAGAATTGGAGCAGAGCATACATTATTATAACATAATTTATTGTTTGGAAAGCTTTTTCACAATCAGCTGAACATTCGAAATTGACTTTCTTTCTTAGTAAATTGTGTATTGGATCAAGAGTTATTGTAGCATTAGGAATATATTTATTATAAAAATTTACTTTACCCAGAAATTGTCTGATTTGCTTCTTGTTTTGTGGTGCTGCAAATTCTGCTATAGATCTGAGGTTATCTTTCAAAGGTGTTATTGTATTACCTTTTACTATATGTCCCAAGAATTTTACAGACTGCGCTGCAAATTTACATATTGTTAATTTCAGAAGAAATCCATCCTTCCTTCAGCAATTGCATCCAGCAGTTTCGATAAATGGTTCATATGTTCATTAAAAGTTTTCGAAAACACCATAATATCATCACTGTAATTCATCACAAAGTTATTATATTGGTCAAGATTCTTTGAAAAATTGCCGAAGATGTTTTCAGTCCAAAAGGAAGTCCATTGATGTTAACAAAACCTTTCTTTTATCTGTCGCTGATCCTCAATGGTATAGACAAAAAGCAGAATTAATGTCAAGAGTGGTAAAATACTTACAGTTTATCGTTTACCACCATCATTAGATCTTCTATTATAGGAAACGGCTGTGGCTGTGGTATAATAATCGTATTAAGATCCCTAAAGTCAATACATAATCTCGATTGCCAATGTTACTGGTGCTGCGAATGGGCTGTAAGATTCTTCAATTAATTAATTTTTTTGCAATTGTCCAATTTGCTTCTCCATTTCTTCTCTATCATCTAAGGAGCATCTATATGGTTTTTTGAGCTATATTTCTCTACTTGTAGGACTATAAATGCTTCATAGTTTTTCACTTGTTTGGCTTTATATTTAGCAAATATATGTTTATAATTCTGTCAATAATTCACTAATTTTTATCCTTTGCTCGTGTTCCAAGTAATTAGTATCTATATCAAATTTATTTACATTTATGCCCTCATTAAAACTTATTTTATAATTAAATATTTCTGAGTTAAACTCTTTGGTTTCAATTCCTTGATGACCATATTTTTTATTTTCATAAGGGCTAATATATTCATTTACATTTAGGCTGTGTGTGTCTTTCTGAAGTTGGATGTTTGAATTCCCATCATGGGTCAACCCAAACCGCTTTATCGTATCCAGTCCCAAAAGCAAATATAAAAATTAGTAGTAAAATTTTTATCATTGCAAATAAATGCATTTATTTCCTTTTCAATATTTAGTATTTTTCCAATTAATCTTATTAAGCCTGTTGTTTTTCCCCCACCACCAATTGTGTTGAATTTATTTTCAAAATATTTTTTCTTTGAATTTGTTTGTCTTTTATTAATTTGGAACCTATGAATTTTAGTGTGTTATTCAATGTAACTGTAACTACTATTAACGGGGGAATATCTAGTTTTTTGTATCCTGAAATTGATCAATCTCTAACATCAAGTTTTTGGAGTGTTTACACTGTCAACACTTTTCTTGTTTTCTTTGAATCAGCCCAAATCTTCTGAAATCTGTTTTTCTTTCCCATCTTGTAACATATTTGACAGGATGTTTTTTTTACATTCCGCTTCTGATTTAGTGGAGCTTTTCTTCTCAGTAAAATGTTTTTGTAAATTTTTATTCTGGTTTTCATGCATCCGTAGGGCACTAAATAAAAGAGTTGGGTTTATCACCTCTTGTCTATCCAGTTTACTTGTAATATAAGTTGGCAATCCTGCGACAATTAAGTCAGTAAGAGTTCTAGTATCTATATCATTGCTATATTCTAATAACAATCTTTGCTTTTTTAATGCATATACCAGCAGAGAGCCATTTAAATGTTTGAAACTGAGTGCATACACTACAGAGAACCAACTTTTATCTGCAAACGTGTTTAGAAAACTCTTGCCATATTTTCCACAACGAGTTTAAACTGTGTTTAATTAACATAGCCTCATACCAGTCAAAATAATCTCAAAGCACAATTTTTTTCTGTATCACCATTTAAATCAAATTAGTACATTCACTTCCAAAACTTTGCAACCATTGTTTGGCATTAGTGTTCTTGTTATCAAACTTTTTTAAAGCAAATTTTTCATTTAATTTGCTTAAATTATTATGTTTTTCTTTGTTTGCATTGGATTTATCATTTACTTTCTCTAAAATTTCCAGTAATTTTCCATCTATAATCTGGCTTATGACTTGAGTTATTGTAAATAATCATTAAACACCATATTTCCAGCATCATCTTTGAATAGTGCTAAAACATCACTTGGCACGGACATCCACACATTTCTATTATGAACTCTTCTCTGTAATGTTTTGTTGTTTTTAAAAATTCTGATAACTTAATCAATTGAAGGTGGTGTTTTGCTGCTTGAAAACATGACGGTATAAGATAAGTTATTCCATCCACTTTTGTTATTGATTTTAACATTATGATGTTACTTTGGATCTTCGTCTGCTGCCAGCTCAACTTCAAATTGTAATCTTGTCATGATCTACTATTATCCAATCAAACTCTGACAATTGTTGATCTGTAATATGTTGGTTGTATTTATCTAAAATAGAAAAGTTCAATGTTATTATAAAATTATAACATTCTAATTAATTGAGATCAAATATTTACACATCGTGAATTGTTATCTACTAACCTGAAATAGAAAAATCGACAATTAAAGTTTTTTACTTCCAATATTTTGTAGTTTCAGATAATGAGAAATAAGAATTAAATTACTTGACAAGCAGGCTTAAAATCTCCATCTTAAGTCCGCTGTTATTATTATTCTTTTAAGTGCCACATCATACATGTTAGGCAGTGCACACATACTTGTACATTAGTCCACGTACAGTATACAAAGCTTACATGTATATACAGTTTTTTGTATGTATGTATGTATATACTTAGCAACTACCGCGGCGTCGAACCGAACCCGAGTCCTACCGCCTTATATGGTAGGGTCGCCATGTAAGGTTTGACGTTCGGGACGTCTAAAGAAACACTGCTCTTCAATTATAATTACTTATTACTGAATTTATTTACGAAAGGTACATGATTTATTAACTTACTCGTACACACTCGGTCATGAGTATACATACATTACAATCAATATATTGTAAACTAGCGGCTCGCCCACGTCTTCGCCCGCTTAAAATACATGATTATTGATTTAATAAGCAGAATTGATTGGCAACTATAATCAAACTTCTAATATGATTTTTTTACGACATTATCGTCAAAGAATTTTTGATTGTGTTAAAAATCGGAAGCGGGTAACGTTTTTAAAGAAACACGTTAAAAACACACATCGTCTATATGATTCTAAACTATTTTGAAAGAGATACTATGTAATTGCAATAAGTGATATGTATCACCTACTAATAATACTTCACTCTAGTTTCCTTCCAATAGGGGCCGTCACTTACAAGCGAGTGCCCCCGATTGACACAATTCCACTGCTTTTATAGTTATTTTCCACCTAAATCTACCCTCTTTTACACGAGTACGCTAACAATTGTTGTTGTTAAATAAAAAAATACGACCATTGTTGATATTTGATATTTATAAAATATACATAAAGCTAATTATTTATTACACGTATATGTTTTTGTAGCTTTGTTCTTTTTACCTATATAATATACTCTGTTAAATATGCTGATGTCAGTGAATAATTTAATTTACTCATTCAGAGACAGCCTTAAATGTTAAATTATTGATTTGAAGGATTCATAATATTCTTTGTAAAATAACTGTAATAATTGCATATTAACTCCTGTACAGTTTTTAAATTAGTTACATATGTTATATGAACGAACCAACCAAAAAATCTTTGTATTTACTTGATATTTCTTTCAAGATCGTTCTTTATCTCTGTGTTGAATTAATTACGACTTAAACTTAACTGTTATGATTTATGAAGGTAATCTCCACTAACAATTCAATTTTGTTTACTTTATTGCATAAAATATTATATAATAGTGCTTCGAAAATATATATTTTTATCAACAGTCATATAACCCAGACGTTTCGAATGTCATTCTTTAGCCAAGAATCTTACCAGCGCGATTGCTATATAATATTCGCAGGCAAGCTAATGCCTTGAGTTCATTCAAATGACGATAACTTTTTTTTTAATGAACCAATTTTGATGAACTAAACTTTAGTAGTTAAGTTGAGGTAAAACAAAGGAATTGGTGAAGTTTTCAAGTAAATCGGTTCAGTACTTTCAGAGAAAAATGTAGACAAAAATATCGACAGACAGACAAGAAATTAAAAAAAATCTTTTTGCTTTCTATTATTCTTTTTAAGTGTCCCTCTATCCATTTCAGTCAAAATTACTAAATGTACATACAAAATATTTTTACTGTCTTATTATATATATAGAGATAAAAAAATAATGCATATTCGACATATGTCAGTTTGAATGAAAAGCTTAATTCTAATGCTTGTGTTTGTGGGGGCGCGTGTGACAGGTGTGGGAGCTGGAGGCTCTGCGCGCGGCGCGCGTGGAGCAGCTCGTGCGCGCCGCCCAGCGCGCCTGGCGCCGCCACCGCGCGCGCCGCCGCCGCCGCGCCGCCGCCGCCATCGCGCGCGCCTGGAGGCGCCACCGGGTACGTGCCCCCGCCCCACCGCCCCCCGCGCCGCCCCGCCCACCACTCACTCTGCGTTCATGTTTCAGGACAAACGGCTTACGATGGAGAGGAGGGCCGCCAAGTTGGTGCTACTGGTTAGTATTGAGTATTCCTATTGTATTTATAATTAGAAGTTCTCTTGCGCTGTATCACGGCGAGTTAGAAGCGAATATTACATACATATGGCCTAAGATCCCATATGCCGATTTATTTATTATTACTGTCAGAACTGTAAATTTTTATATAACACGCTAGAGAATCAAACAAAAATCCATTAATTTTATAAAATCAATGAATATAACCCTCTGTATGTGTGAATAAAATCCTGTTGAACGAATGAGTGATGAAAGAATGGCAAAAAAGATTTATGTTGGAAAAGTGAGCGGTAAGAGAGGTAGGGGGAGAACTCGGTTGACCTTCGAAAACACAGTATCAAAGATACTGGAGGAAGGGAAGGTCACGTAAAAAGCATGAGGACCCCCCGGAGGGCATGTATGAAGAGGTTCCTGACAGTGGACGAGGCGAAAGCGGTATGTAGAGACCGTAGAGTTTGGCGCTCCGTTCTCTCTGACTACCCCGCTAGGGATAAAGCGTGAAGTTAGTTTAGATTTTATTAAAAAGACAGATACCAGAGCCATGCAGTGGGATCTCGACCTAATAGGTTCACGCTGTATCCCTAGCGGGGTAGTCGTCAGAGAGAACGGAGCGCCACACGCTACGGTCTGTACATACCTCTTTCGCCTCATCCATTGTCATTAATCTCTTCAAACCTATTCTCCTGGGGATCCTCATACTTTTTACGTGATGTTCCTCCAGTATCTTTGGTCCGAGGTCTCCACTACATCTGTTACCGCTCCCTTTTGGAGGACAGCTCCAGATAGCGAAGAATAGATTATTTATAAAGCAAGCCGTTGTACAAAAAAATATGTGAATAGAAATAAGAAAATTTAACTTCATTCACTCAGCAAACTTATAATATGTACAGGGTCATCTACCGATGTATATTTATATATATTGTATTTGACTTCACCAGCGGGGCGCGGAGGGCGGCGCGGGGGGCGGCGCGGGGGGCGGCGCGGGCGGCGGCGCGGAGGGCGGCGGGCGGCGCGCGCGCGCCTGCGACGTGATCTGGCGCGCGTGGTGCGCGCACGCGCGGCGCCGCTACCTGCGCGCGCTGTGGGCGCGGCTGCCGGCGCGCCACCGCTCGCCCGCGTGCGCCGCGTGGCCGCCCTGCCCCGCGCCGCGCCTGCTGGCGCGCGCCGACGCGCTGCTGCGCCGCCTGCACCACCGCTGGCGCTGCCTGCTGTACCGCCGCGCCTTCGACCAGACGGCGCGCAACCGCATGCGCGAGAAGGTCACGGCCAGCGTGCTCTTCAAGGAGCGCAAGCTCACGTACGCGCGCAGCGTGGCGCACCCCTTCGTGGGCGACTACGTGCGCCTGCGCGCGTCCGCGGCGTGGCGGCGCGGGCCCGGCGCCGCGCCCGCCGACCGCTACGTGGTGTTCGCGGACGTGGTGGGCAAGGTGGCGCGCTCCAGCGGCCGCGTGTCGCGCTGCCTGGCCGTGCTGTCCACGGGCGCGCTGCTGCTGCTGGAGGCGCGCTCGCTGCGCCTCAAGCGGCGCGTGCCGGCGCACTGCGTGTACCGCCTGTCGCTGTCGCCGCACGCCGACGACGTGCTGTGCGTGCACGTGCGCGCGTGCGCGGGCGAGGCCGGCGAGGTGGGCGGGCCGGGCGGCGCGTGCGAGGCCGGCGAGGCGTGGCGCGAGGCCGCGGACGCGCCGGGCTGCCTGTTCGGCGGCGAGGGCGCGTGGCGGCGGCGCGGTGACGTGCTGCTGCGCACGTGTCATGTGCTGGAGCTGGCCACCAAGCTGTTCCTGGTGGTGCAGAACGCCGTGGGCGCACCGCCGCACGTCAACGTGGCCACGGAGTTCGAGGCCAACTTCGGCCAGCAGATGGTGACGGTGTCGTTCCACGCGGTGGGCGGCGCGGCGGGCGAGGGCGGCGCGCGCCTGCTGCGCCGCGGCAGCCGCATGGACGTGCTGCTGTAGACCCGGAGTTGACTCGGAGTTCACTGGCACCACGAATTCGATTTTTAAGAAATTAGTTATTCGACACGACTTACGGTCTTAGATAGTGATCACTAAATCCCGTACTGACTATTTTGTACGTGGGAGACACCGTAGCTGCGCGGCGGGTGGTCGGGCCTAATGTCAGAGATGATAAAACCACCAATACTAAGTCTGAAGTTGTCAGAGAGCTCTCCGACTGCCGCCACGGCTCCACCTTGCCACAGTGCCGAGGGCCGCGCGGGGGGAGCGACCGACGGCCTAGTAATAAGAATTGCCAATTTAACACAATGTACCGAAACGTTTTCATTTTACACGATAATGGAGCGAGCGAGCGAGACGTCATTATATTTTGTGTGTTGTTTGTTATACGGTCTAAATGTAAGCGGGTGGCAGAGCGCGGCCGCCTCCGAGCGAGGGTCTGGTCTGCAGGAGACGCGCGAGTCTGAAGGCATCGAGAAGTTATCGCTCAAATTACACGACGTAGTCAGTCGGAGGAGGCGCGCTCGCGTAGATTACAGATGTCAAATGCATGTTACGTTTTCAACGATTACTTATTATGGAAAAGTTTTATCGTTTTTAATAAAATTTAAGACTGTTTTTACTGATGACTCTTATTTACCTTTTAGTGAGGCCTTATATATAACTAACTATCAATTTTTATCGTTCGAATCAGTTTCAGTCAATATTATCTCTTTCATACAATTTATACATTCCCGCTACGTTTAAAGTTTTATGTTTTCTAAATAAATGTTTTTCAACCGACAATACCTGCATAATTCAAGATACGAGGGGTGATCCAAAAGTTATGATAAATTAAGTAAAATACAGTGTTTAGAGTACTACTACTACTAATACAAGTCAATACATTTAGTCCATTTTTTTCTAAACCTAACTTTTTCTTTCTAAAGGATTCCTTTTGAAAAAAAAATCTTTATCTTGACTCTCCCAAAATGCCTCCACAGCCGTAATCACTTCGCTATTGTCTTGAAATGTTTTGCCTCTGAGGTGTTCCTTAAGCCGAGGAAAGAGAAGAAGTGTAGAAGAAGAAGAAGAGTAGAAGTCGCTGGAGGCTAGGTCCGGCGAATAGGGTAGGTGTTCAAGCATTTCGTAGCTCTCGGAAATCGTGGTCTATTTAAATGATTTTTTTAGGCTGAAATAGTGGGTATATAAGCAAGCAAAAAAATTTTTTTGGATTTTTGTGTATATTGTCAATAACCGAGTATCACTACTTTTACCCTCGTGATATTGTTCTGCAATATTAAAAGTTATATAAATGTATATTTCTTTAATTCCATCAATTTACCTACTTTAACATTACTTAACAATTTGTAGCTAATCGTATTATAACTTTCCTCTCCCTCAAGTTAAAAAGTAATATTCTATTTCTCTCCGCATCGTTACCACATTCCTTTAAAATTGCTGTTCTCTTTTACTGTGTACTGAACAGGGAGTAACTCGCAGACTTAGCAATATCTTAGGAAGTTTAATGTTCCAAGACATATTTTGCATCTCCCTAATTTATTTTTTACAGGTTGTACCATTCTTTTGGTCTGGCCTTTCATGGTAGATGGTGAGGAGCAGTTGTTATGTGTCTAATTTTATTGACTTCCAAAAAAGTCTTTATTACAGCCTGCGGACCTGCAAGGTCAATATGTAGCCGTGAATTTGTGTTTTATATTGATTTTGTAATCATTTGTAGACAATGCTAGGCAGCAACGTACTAAACGCACAACAAATCAAAGATTTTCCTTGGAGGATTAAAATTCCTAATAAAGGCTGATGATTATTGATAATAATGTGATCTTAGCCCATAAGGTATTATATTATTTTTTTAATTCCTTAAATAATTATTGTCGCCTCTTTTATAATATCGTCATTCATCGTCTTTCATTTGGGTATCGTCTTTCATTCGGGTGCAAAAGTTCTAGCTATTGTTATTTAAATCTCGTTTTCCATAACGTGAGACAAGCCGCAAAAAGACAGCCGACTTGTGGAGTCTCTCAGTTAATATTATAAAATCTTTGATTGATATATTGATTCCAGATTTAGTTACAATTTTTAATAGATGTATTGATTATGGAGTGTTCCCTGACTTACCGATAAAGTGTAGTAAAGTAATCCCGTTGTACATCAATGACTTACCTCACTTCATGAAGGATATCTGCGAGATGGTGTTTAGGGTAAATAGGCGACAATCTGAAATTGACGATGTAAACAATGCCCTCTCTAGGATATTTCTCCTCACTGGCTTAGTGCGACCAATTTGCTTTTAAATAATAGTAAAACTAAATGTATCAGGATCTTCACAAAGAACGTGAAACAGATGGTTTGTGGATGGAACCAGGGTTTTGATGAACAATTAGGAACTTGGAGTGGTTAATAAAACTGTCTTCTTAGGTATAACATTAAAAAAAAAAAATAGCTTCACGCTATATCCCGCACACAGCAGGGTAGGCAGAGGGAACCTAGTGTTAAGACACTCCGTTCCCCACTTTCTGCCGAATTCTGGAGGCATTGCGTGTTGAGTGGCAGAACTCAACGCCGCGCTTAACCTCGGCACCAGAGCGAAGAAATGGAAATATAAATTTAAGTAAATATTTCATCTCCTCGAGTGGGGATCGAACCCACAACCAGTCGGTTTTGCAGTCACACCTCGTGCCGCTGCGCCACGACCGGCCTCAGGTATAACATTAGATGCTAAGTTACAATGGGGTTTGCATATAGAAACGTTATCTGGTAGACTTAGTTCGGCAGCATATGCTGTCCGAAGAATCTGTCAACTGACCGATATTGACACCGCGAGATTAGTGTACTTCAGCTATTTTCATAGCATTATGTCTTACGGCGAGGTTAAGCGCGGCGTTGAGTTCTGCCACTCAACACGCAATGCCTCCAGAAATCGGCAGAAAGTGGGGAACGGAGTGTCTTAACACTAGGTTCCCTCTGCCTACCCTGCCTGTGTGCGGGATACAGCGTGAAGCTGATTTATTTTATGTCATACGGCCTGTTGCTGTGCGGCAGCGCTGCAGACATACATACCATTTTTGTGCTCCAGAAACGGGCTATTCGAGCTATCTATATGATGGGTCCACGGGAGTTACTAAGACACAAATTCAAAGAAATAAACATCCTCACACTACACTCACAATATATTTATGACAGCTTAGTTTATGTACATAAAAATACCAGTAAATTTAAGAAATATAGTGATCTCCAACGTAATTTAAGAAACAAAAACAAACTGCTGTGCCCGCCTCTAGGCTCCATAAAGTGTCTCATTCATTCGTAGGACAAAGTATACATTTTTATAACAAACTTCCAAACTACGTGATTCATTTGTCACTAAACAAACAAAAAAAAATTGTTAAGCACAGACTGTGCGGAAGGACATATTACTCTATTGCCGATTATGCTCGCGATAAACATGTTTGGAACTGAATTGCTCTATTTCTTAAGATGGAAAATTGTGAATTGTGACATTAGCAATTAAAAAGTGGCCATGAGTTTCTTTGCCTGGTTGTTCTAATGAGCAAATGTGCATTTTTTTAATTAATAATTAATTTTTTAATTAATTTTGACAAGTCCAAACAAATGTTAAGCATTTTTATGCAGTGGCGTAGTGAGGGGGGGGGGGGGGGGGCAAGGGGGGGCATCATGCCCCGGGCGCTACTCACAAAGGGGCGCCAAAAGGTCTGCAAAACTGCAAAAATGTTCGTCTGGGGGGCGCTGAAAAGGTATTTTGCACCGGGCGCGAGTTACGCCCGCTACGCCACTGTTTTTATGGAATAAAGACAAGAACAATGAAAGAAAATTTTGACTTTAAAAAAACCACACCGATGTTCTGAAGAATCACAACTTAGTATTAATGACTTACTTACATGATACACCGTAATGCGTTTGCGTCATATGTCAGTACTTATTTGATTCTTAGCCGTATCAAAACCATCTTATTCTGTTTCAGTCCATTTCCAAACGAGTTTTTTTTATCTAGTATATGAGGAGGTTCCAGCAAAGTTGTCTTATGACGAATAAAACGCTCATAGAAAATATAGAGCCCTACAAATGCTTGTAATTGCTGCACATTCTTAGTAAAGATGTTTCATTGCTGTCGGAATGTGTTCCCAAAACATAAAACGCTAGACGTCTGTTCCAGAACAGACCCGCTACCACAGACTCATTCCTGTTCCGGAACAACAAAGTTCGTCTACAATTTTGTTGTTCCGGAACAGGAATGAATCTGTGGTGATGATGTCTTTTTAGAATAGAATCAATTTTATTTTCCACAGTTATAGTTTGCTCAGAACTCGCGATAGCACAGGAAACAAGAAATAGAAAACAGACGAACAGATAGCTGATATGCTAAATAATCATAACAACAAACTACAGTTAAGACGTATTACATTACTAGGTTTCAAAAAAGTCAATTGTTTGTGAAGTATCAACAACCCGTGCAAGACCATTTTTAAGAAACGAATTTCAGCATATTGCATTTGATACTATACTTAATCTTAGTCATCCAGGTATACGAACTACTAGGAAACTTATTAGCGATATGTGATTTTGTCCATGTTTAAATAAAGATGTGAGCACATAGGCGAAGTAATGTAGATCGTTTTCAGCGCGTACATATCGATATAATAGGTCCATTACCCACCAGTCCAGACGGATACAGATACTACGTTACGATGATCGATAGAATCACGATAAGGGTGGAAGCAATTACTACAAAAGATATCACAGCAGATACTGTAGCAAAGGTATTTTACGAACATACTCGTATGGTACATTGAGTAACGCATTTTGGTTCGCCAGAGAAATTAACCAGTGACTAACTGAGGCAATGTGAAAGTAATCTGTTTAAGCAACTGAAAGTAACGGCGCAGTAGAGCGATGGCACTGCACACTGAAGTCAGGTTCGATGGCTCGTTTAACTTTCTTATCTTGGGTAAGTGAGCTACCAACAACAATGTTGGGGCTGCGAGCGGCAACACGCGTCGACACAGGTGTAAGTACGGTTGAGCTCACTTACGGTACCTCCATTAGACTTCCAGGTGAGATTTTTGCTAATACAGCTCAGAACGTTACTACTGATATTGAAGGGTAAGTATATAATTTAAGACGAACCATTAGTTTCTTTAAGCCTGTTAAGCGCGAAAACCGCGACTCGGAATGTTTTCGGGCGTAAAGACCTTTTTGACTGTAACTACATTTTTGTGCGGAGCGATATGGTGCGTAAATCGTTACAACCTCTTTACAATGGTCCTTATGAAGACCGCAAGGAGGATTTATAAAATTAAGATATATGATAAATCAATGTCAAAGTTAAGTCAAATATTTTTATTCAAAACTAGCGGCCTGCTCGCGGCTTTGCCCGCTTGAATTACATGATTATTCATTTAAGAAATATAGATATTACAAACAGCCTTCATTATTAATTAATTGATTTGGATAAGTACTCACGATATTCTTTGTAAAATAACTTATATTAGCTCCTGTACAGTTCTTAAATTAGTAACATATATTATTAGTTAAATATATAATTGGTATACAGAATATACATTGAAAGCACGTTTTTAGGCATTTTTATATAATCTATAAAATAATCAACATTTTCTGTGACACAAATACAACAAGTAGTCAATTGTTGAAAAATAATTTTAGAATTTTCCTTTATACGTGCCGTAAGTTTTAACTTCTTAACAAATTTCGTAATTGTATATCAACGGGAAGTACCTTATAGTTATGATAGAAAATGCGACAAAAAACGAAGCATAAACCCTCATATTTCATCGTCATTTGATTGCGATGATTTAGAAGATAGATTTTTTGTGCTCTAAGGAAATATAGACTTGAACATTGAGATATCTAACCTTTAACCGATCTTGTACAAAATAGTCTTGACAGACGGACAAACAACAAAGTTATCTTATAAGGATTTTGAGGTATGTACTCTAAAATACCCTTGCACATACATACATGCAACATACAGGTGCAATAGTGCAATGTCTGTACGTGTCGCTTGTAAGTTATGAAATAATACTGCGGTATATTTTTGGAAACAGTGTTTCTTAAAAAAATATTAATAACATAAACGAACGAACGGACTGAAGAACCTATTCAAAATATTTCTTTGAATATTAAGTCATTCTTTATCACTGTGTTAAATAATTAAGAATTAAGCTAGACTGTTACGAAGGTAATCTTCACCAACAATTCAATTTAGTTTACTTTGTTAGAAAAATACTACTATGTTTATGTTAAATTTATTATAAGAATAGATTACACTTACACGACGTAATTAACGTTTAGCAAATAATAACTCAACAATATGTTTTATGCGTTATCAACATTCATTATCATGTGTAGTCAATAGATATCATTGCGTATGTTTCTTTTTTTTTCAAATATCTTTAAAACTTTAAGTACATTATTTTTTGATAGAGTGTTGCGGTAACTTTTCCAAACTATATTTTTTTTCTGCACAGCGCCATCTAGTTTAAATTAAGGACAGTTTAAAAATACTGTTTTTATGTTAAATTTCACCTAACATAAAATTATATTAACCGAAAACGATGTGCTAAAGTATTAAAATGATTAATATTCCTCCCGTTGTGATTAGTGTTTAACTCCACAGAATGTTTTTTGCGTTATCAAGATTCGTTAGTACCTACTATCTGTTGTCAATAAATAGCGTTACTTGTATCGATTTTTTACTATCTCAAATATACACTTATTGAAAACTTAAATACTTATATCTTTTGATAGAGTGAAGCGATTACAATAAAATAAACACTAAAAGTTACTTTGATTTACTTGTAATTTTTACGTATAAAAGTTGCTTAAATTTATTGAATACTTTTTACGTGATACGTGTTGACATAAACAGATAAACAGACAAACAGACAAAAATTCCAAAAATGTTGGAAATGGATTCTGTTAATTATCCTTTAAGGTGTTAAAGGATTTTTTTTTTAAATATTTTCAATGTACAGAAATGACTTTTCTACAGATTTATTATAAGTATAGATAAAACTTCATTTTTGAACGTCAAATTATTGACCACCAGTTCACTAAAGTTAATGCCTCAGACCTGAGAAGAACCGGCGCAAGACACGAGGCGGGATTTTTTTTGTATCATTTTTATTATATACAAATACAATATATTTAATTATTTGTGACAATGATACCTTTGAAACAGACTGGAGCGAACATTTCATTCCCAAGGCGTGTTAGCATTTATAAAATCATTAATTTAGTAATGACCTTTAAAACAAAAACTTTTTTTCACAACTTTTTAAAATCGTGATATAGAAAATTCTGCAGGACAAATGTGTGAATATATCAATTGATAGAGTAAAGCCAGTATACTTGCTTAGCGAAAGTGAGCGTGTGAGTGATTTATACGGCGATGTTATTAAGCTCAGTCGCGATAATATAGAAGAAAGTAAAGAACACTGAAGTCAAACCCGCAACGCGACAAAGGTAAACGCAACTATACAGCCAGCGAGCCGAGTAGAAGCGACTGCGAGGGGCCCCAGCAGTGCAGAGTGCAGACGTAGTATTATTATTTTCATTTCCTAATATTTGTCTATACTGTATTACGTGTAACGTAGTTATGATTGACGTACACTGGAAATCTATTCGATATCTCTCGTTATATTTCACGCAATTATCTTTTTTATAATAAATTTAAAAACGTTCAGCTTCATCATTACCTACGACTTGATTTCGTGATTGAGGCGTGTGCGATGTTGTCGCTTTGATAGGTTAGTGTCTATATGCGTCAATCTTTACTAACGGCATTTTTTAATTTATTTTACAACGATACCTTTATTTTGTTTGAATAAATAACTTTTTAATTTTGGGCAAAATCTCTTGCGTTTTAATTGTATTAGTTTTACTTTTGTAGATTAGTTAACACTTTGCTTTCATTTAAAGTGGTGAAGCTAAAAACAGTGTTTACTAGTCATTGTACAATAAATCACTCAATCTCGTGTGGCCAGGAGCCAGCTCCATCTGCCATGTGTGTGTATCTAGAGACATTTTCTTAGGGCCTTCTTCGGCTAGCTTTGAACATATTATGGCCGTGTAAATATTTTTTTTATTTTTCATTGCAATTTTTTCGTTAATAAAGTTTCTGAAGTGGACAAGACTATTCTGGGCTGGGCACGGAACCCTCGGCCCTCCTTATTCCTACGCCCATAGGTAGGTGCCCCCCGGACAAAATCTTTAGGTACGCCCATGATGAAGCACTCGTCGGGAATGCATGGTGTAAATAAAACAACAAGGTACACATCAAACGATTTATTCTACATAATATAAACAAAAAGTAGAGTACGTACAAATTTATTTTTAAGAACATTTTCAAATCCATTCTTTAGAAACGAGAATATTTTCCTGTTATTAGGTATATTTATTACTACACAATATATTCTAAATTAATAAGAAAAGTATATTTAAGATATATTGTTAATGTGAATGCTTCAATAAATCATTCAAATAGTTTTTAATTTTCATTGTACAAAATCACTTAGGAAAATTAAACATGAAGCGATTTGATTTGTGATCTAATTTGCAATTATATGCATATGTAGCATTGCATGACTGCCGCGCTCGGAGGTCGGAGGCTCGGAGGCTCAGAGGTCGGAGGCTCGGAGCACCTAGCGAGCGGTAATTGCGCGTAGTTTATGTATTTTCTATGCACATACATCTAGAACGACATCATTTTGTTTTCACGCATTTAATATTTAACACACGCTTCTCTTCCAAACTGAGCATTTGTTTTGCAGTGCCTACTGCCTACTGCCTACTGCGGCAGGAACACGATACAAACGGAATAGGTATATGTGCGCCTGTCTGTGGGTGAGTGCGGTGCGAGTGACTTATAGTCTTAGGTATATTACAAGTCAACACTTCATTCAGTCTTCTCGTTACACTCAGCTCATACGAAACACGACAAGGCGCGGCCGTCACTTGTCATATACATACATCTAATAGAAGCTTCTTCTCTAACATATATGTATACATATTCACTTACAGTTGCTAATTAATCCCGTCAGTCACTTTAGGCAAAGATATGTGCTCGGGACAGAAAAAATTGTAAGTGGCAAAGAGGCCCATTGGCCTGGCCGCGGTCCAGTCAGCTCCACACTCTACTGGTCTACCTCAACGTGATATGTACAACGAACCCATCATTTTAATTATAAGTGGTAACACTGCCATCGCACGCGGTGTTTTGCAGTGATGAGATATCTATTTAGTATTAATTTGCGTACTTTAGTTATGGCTATGAATAAGGAAAAACCGCAACATTCACTGCACTCACACAGCCTGATGACCTGATGACCTGGTGACCTAGCGACCTGATGACCTGTTCAGTCGATGACAAAACTTTGCAACGACAACACGACAACGAACACGAAAAGATTAAACTAAGTACTAGGTACGCGTATATCAGCAACAACATTTAAATTCTTACCATACATTAAAATCTATATAATTTTGAAAATCATAAGATCATACAAGAGGAACGACAGGTCCGTTGCTACAGTTAGTTGCAGTTCAGTTGTGGTAGCGGTGACGCGGTAACGCGGTGACGCAGTGCCACTACCGAACCAGAACTCACATAAGCAAGGTAGGCATTCTGTTTGTGTTCAGCATCAGGAAGGAAAGATGAAAGCACAAATTCATATTTTAATATCATTATTAAAATATATTTTGAGCTTTTTTGAGTTGCTGTAGAGACGTTGTGACGTTGTGGTGCTGCCACCTGGGGCAGAACCCGATGGCCACGCTAAGTTTAAACCCAACGAGGAATTATATTGTAAATATAAATATTTGTTCGAGAGGCCAGTCGTGGCGCAGGGGCACAAGTATGACTGTAAACACGACTAATTGTGGGTTCGATCCCCACTCGAGAAAATGAAATATTTATTTAAATTTATATTTTCATTTGAGCGTCGATGCGCGGCGTTAAGTTCCGCCACTCAACACTCAATGCTTCCAGAATATTTTACGGAATACAGGGTGTTAATTGTTTTTTAAATAAACATCTGATTATAGGTTCGTTGGGCGTGTGGGGCTAACGAACGACCACGACGTACGTACTCGCCGGTATGCAGATACTGAATCTACTATATTATCTAAGTAGAAGTACTATTACATCATAACTATTACAATACGAGGGTCCCATTGAATGAAGATATAAACTTCTACATTATAACTTAGTTCTCGGTACGTCACTGAGTGTGCGCCTGCACTTGTGTTAGGCCGGTAAGTTCATTTGTAGGCCCTAGCTCAGGAAAAATAGTTCTAATGCAGCATCGACAGTGTCGATAAGAGTGCCACAAATGTGATGCATAAAGATGTTGACTCCATTTAAATTGCTTTACTTTTACGTTTTGATTAAAGTTCCTTTGAAATAACGAAACAATAAACTGTAAGCAAGTGACATCATTGTTACATATTTTACATACTAGTGGTTAAACTATTTAAATTACATTTAAAACAAAAATTTAACTCAACCATTTAATTTTTACTGAATCATATTAGAAAAATCATTTGTCTAATAGAGTCAACATCTTTTTTTATAAATATTTTAAAAAAACGTAGATAAATAACAATTTATTAAATTTCAATTCTTATAATTCTCCTTAGAAAGTTAACGAGTCGACTAGGAGGCCGCGGTCGTTGCTGCTTTCACTTGATAGAGCAGGCGAAGCGCGCGCGCAGCCTCCGCAGCGGCGACGCCTCCACCTCGCCCTGCAACCACACGCCACCGTCACACGCTGGTTGCGACCAGTGCGAGTATCTTACGTCACTACGTAGTGTCGGCGTGTCGTACCTTCGTGCACACGCTGTGCAGCGCGCTGGACGCGTTGTCGTTCTCCGCGTCCGCCGCGTCGCTCACGCCCGCCGCCTCCTCCGCTACAGTTGTAGAACAAACGTATTATAATGTAGTTAATTGACGTTTATGTATATGTTAAGAGGTCGCGCGGACTCACCGCAGGGCGCAGGGTTGCCGTTGTCGTCGCGCTCGGAGCGCTCGCCGCCGCTCTCCCAGCGCCACGACGAGCCTGCGCACACACACACGCGTTAGCGGACACACACACGCGCGCGCACACACGCTCGCACTCGTCGCTACTCACTGTCGGAGCGGTCGGTGCGGTCGGAGCGCGGGGGCGGCGGCGGGGAGCGGCGCGGGGAGGGGGGCGGCGACGCGGACGAGTCCAGCTCCAGCGACGAGCACACCGACCCCGATCTCGAAGAGCCTTGCTCCATGCCCACCTCGCCCGCCTCCTCCACGTCCTCCGTCCGCTCCTTGGACTCGCTCCCCTGCAACGTGACGCAGGTATGATTTGGACACTTGAATAGTTTTATATTAGAGTACGTTTGACACGACGGACCTTTCGGAAGTGTGCGTGGAATAGCGCTCCTCGTTTAGAGCTGGTGTCGTCGCTGGAGCTGGTCTCGTCGTGCGCGTGCGCGTGCAGCTTGTGACGCAAAAGCGGGTAGAAGCCCTGCGCCGTGGCGTTGTGTGGTTCGTACTGCAGAATCAGTTGACAGTACTTCAGCGCCTCCGCGTACTGACGCCTCATTATCGCTGACAGGAACTGACAACCAACATGCATCTTTTATATTATCAATCTATCTAAACTGATCTTTAATAGAAAATCTTTAATAAAATTAAAAAAAAATATTACAACAAAAACCCCAATTGCATAAAACTAAAAAGATAGTAAACAAGACCAATAGTTTATTAGGATTAACAGTCGGGACCTCTTTAAATTATGCGGGGTTCTTGGTAAAGATTTTATTGATTGAAGAATTTCTTATAGGTCCCGACGTTCTTATGGGTCTCTTTCAGCTGTCATTTGTTTTGTTCATCTAAAGTCCCATCATGACACTGGCTTGGTGTAGAGACTACCATGCGCTGCAAAAGGCAGACAGAAGCACCAGGTTGTCTGCAAATCTAAGGTGGCTTAAGTAGATATATTTTATGTAGAGTTCTGATCTACCCCAGTCCAACTGTTTTACTTACATGTTTTCAAGGATTGATATAAACAGTATTAGCGAGAAGGGATCTCCCTGTCTTACTTCTCTACTTATAGGAAAGGTCGGGCCAATGGACTCTAGTTTGATCCTTCCTGTAATGTTATTACTCCGGACAGTTTTTATATATACCTCCTCTACCTCTTGCTCTTCTAGTCTTTCCCACACTCGTATATTTAAGTGTGCTACGGAGACAAAAGCTATTTGGTATTTTTAAACATTTTAAAAGTGTTATTCCACACTTAGGAAAGAAAAATACTTATTTAGAAAACGTATAAAAATTTGAACGTACGCCACGAGCGAACGAACGAGCCATACGTTACGTGAACGTATGGCTTAGCGGTCAGAAGTGTCTGGTCGGTTTCCAGGAGACGCGGGTTCGAGTCCCGCTACGTTCAAATTTTTATACGTTTTCTAAATAAGTAGCTTTTTGGTATTCGATAAAAGTTATATATAAAGTTCTCTGATATTCTTGGTATTTTTCTATGATTAGGGGCCGTTCAAGTATTACGTAAGCACTGTAGGGAGGCGGGGGGGTCTTGGGTTTGCTTATTTTTGATGACATGGGGGTGGGGGGGTCTAGCTAGTAATTACGTAAGCAGAAGTTATTTATTTTTTCATACATATTATGATTTACTGACTGAGGTAAGACGCACGCAGAGCCGTAACCGCTGATGGTAGAAACGTGAAATTTGGGCAGATGTTTATTTTCATATTCTGGACATCCACTAAGAAGGGAATTTGAAAAATTTTAACCCTAAAGGGATGAAATAGGAGTTGAAAGTTTGTATGAAAAAAAAAAAATCTGTACCGATTTTTATAAAATTTGAAATTCAGACTCTTAAAAATATTTCATTGAATACGTGTTTCATGGTTTTTAAGAATTCACCCCCTAAGGGTTCAAATAAGGGGTTGAAAGTTTATATGGAAAAATCTTTAAATTGCCACCGATTTTTATAAAAAAATAAATTCAGACTGTTTAAAATATTTTATTGAACACGTGTTTTGTGGTTTTTTTAGAATTCACTCCTAATAAGCGGGCGAAGCCGCGCGCGCCCTCTAGTAATCTATATGTATAAAATTACATGTTCCTGACTGACTGAGGTAAGACGCACGCACAGCCGTAACCGCTGATGGTAGAAACGTGAAATTTGGACAGATGTTTATTTACATAATCTGGACATCCACTAAGAAGGGATTTTGAAAAATTTTAACCCTAAAGGGATGAAATAGGGGTTGAAAGTTTGTATGGATTTTTTTTAAATAGGCACCGACTTTTACAAAATTTGAAATTCAGACTCTTAAAAACATTTTATCGAACACGTGTTTCATGGTTTTTTAGAATTCACTCCATAAGGGTTCAAATATGGGGTTGAAAGTTTATATGGAAAAGTCTTTAAATCGCCACCGATTTTTATAAAAATTTTAATTCAGACAGTTAAAAATATTTTATTGAACACGTGCTTCGTGATTTCTTTTAGAATTCACCCCTAAGGGTGCAAATAAGCGGGCGAAGGTCCATACATATATTATAAATTCAAAAGTAACTCTGCCTGTCTGTCTTTTACGCAATGTCAGCCAAACCGCTAATTCAATTGTAATAAAATACTCATATGGAGATACTTGAGAAATGAGTTTAGTTATTTTATACAGTATCTATGTACGCGCGCAAGGAAAAAGTGTAAAAAGATTTTTCCCGAGTAAATCAGTTAAATCGATCAGTCCAATAAAAATCAGTTCAGTTATTCTGGACATTAGCTCGGGGAAAAAGAAAGACAGACAGAGACAAAAAATATAAAATATTTTTTATTGTATTTGAGTATTATGTAAATAACCACATCCACTTGCAAAAACATAGCACAACACATTTAATTTTAATACTTTTAAATATTTATTATACTTTGATAATATTGATAATGTAACTGGTTTTGATTAGTTTTTTTTATTATTATTTTACGGTAAGAGGATTGCTTATTTTTGATGACATAGGGGAGGAGGGAGTCAATAATTGCAAAAAAACTGCTTACGTAATCTCTATATATAATAAGACAGTAAAAATATGTTGTCTGTACATTTAGTAATTTTGACTGAAATGGATAGAGGGACACTTAAAAAGACTAATAGAAAGCAAAAAGTTTTTTTTTGAATTTCTTGTCTGTCTGTCTGTCTGTCTGTCTGTCTGTCTGTCTGTCTGTCTGTCTGTCTGTCTGTCGACATATTGTTGTCCGCATTTTTCTCTGAAACTACTGAACCGATTTACTGAAAATTTTACCAATTGCTTTGTTTTAACTCAATTTAGGTTCTAAAGTTTGGTTCATCAAAATCGGTTCATTAAAAAAAAAGTTATCGTCATTTGAATGAACTCAAGGCATTAGCTTGCCAGCGAATGTTATATAGAAATCGCGCTGGTATGACCCTGGCTAAAGAATGACATTCGAAACGTCTTGATTATATGAATGTTGATAAAAATATATATTTTTGAAGCACTATTATACAATATTTTATACAATAAAGTAAACAAGGCCAGTCGTGGCGCAGCGGCAAGAAGTGTGACTGTAAAACCAACTGGTTGTGGGTTCGATCCCCACTCGAGGAGATGAAATATTAACTTAAATTTATATTTCCATTTCTTCGCTCTGATGTCGAGGTTAAGCGCGGCGTTGAGTTCTGCCACTCAACACGCAATGCCTCCAGAATTGGGCAGAAAGTGGGGAACGGAGTGTCTTAACACTAGGTTCCCTCTGCCTACCCTGCTGTGTGCGGGATACAGCGTGAAGCTGATTTATTTATTTATTTTATTTTATTATAGTTGTCAATCAATTCTGCTTAAATCAATAATCATGTATTTTAAGCGGGCGAAGCCGTGGGCGGGCCGCTAGTTGTTAATAAGATAATAGTTTTGTCTTTAGTATGGTGCTTATTCTATTACTTATAATAGTAGAGGCTTTGTAGAGGCTAGACAGTAGGCTGATTGGTCTGTAGTTGTTAATGTTCTCGGGGTCTCCCTGTTTAATTGCTTCTGACCACTGAATGGAAGATTACGAGTTTTGGAGTATTAAGTTGAACAATTTAGATAACGGTGCAGCTAAAATTGTGTGAGCGTCGGTGCCTGGGCTTCTTTCTAGTTTATTTATTGTTTCTATTACTTTAGTTTCTTTTATCTCGTATAAAGTTCTTGAATTTGTTTTCTTTGTTATTATATGATATTATTGTGATTTAGACTATTGTCGTTGTATAAAACTCCGTAGTGGTGTTTATAATATTTTTTCTTTTGTATGAATTTTTATGCCGGTTTTTTTAAATTTTTACTATGACTTTTTCTTGCTACGGCTGATTTGTGGTTACACTTTGGCTAATGCCCAAATTAAATGAAAGTCGCCTATAAGAATGATGTGTTTATGTGCCGTTGTACCTTCTTAGCTGTCTCATATATTTCGTTAACTTCGGCCTCCTTTGCATTTAAGGTCGGGAAGTATACTTGTGTTATGAACATAACGTGGCCTTCAATGTCTAGATTGAGTATAGCTTCGCGCTCTGATATACCAATAAAAATTTGATGAATCTATGTTGTTTTACATCGATTTGCTTAATATGAAGCATAATCCAATATCTGCTCACCGTCTGCTCAGTTTGTAGCAGAGTATAAAGGTCTCGTATTCTTCTATTTCACAGCCAAGCTGTCTTACTTCTGGGATTCCCAATATATCAAAGTTCATATTGCTTAAGCTATCTTTTAGTTCTAAGAGACATTCGTACATTAATCTTGCAATGAATTAAATAAAACGTAGATTATTAAAGATTTACCTCATAGCGATTAACCAATAACCTGTAGTGTACAACTGTACAAGCTATGAGTCAAGCAAGCATGAACGTGTGACTGACCTCCGCCAGGAACTCGCTGGGTGCGGAGGAGGCGTCGTTCCCGTCGGAGCAGTCGGGGCTGGTGGAGTACTTGCCGGTGGCCATGGCGCGCGCGGCGGGGGCGGCGGGGGCGGCGGGCGCGCGCTGCTCGCGCAGGCGCAGGGCGGCGCGCGAGGCGGTGTCGAGGGCGCCGCGCGGGGGGGCGGGCCAGGCGGCGCGGGGCCGCGCGGGGGGCGGGGGCGGGGGCGGGGGCGGGGGCGGCGGCGCGCGCTTGTACAGACGCGGGTTCGGAGCCGTGCGAGTGAATTTACGCCGGCGACTCGTTTTTGCTGTCCGCCTTTTTTTCTTCTGTCGTTCTTCTCTTTGCCCAGGATATCTATGTAATAGAATATAAAATGATCAAACATTCCAACATATATATATAGATACAAATATACCCAATTTTAACATATTGTAGGCTTAGACTTCTTGTTACTCACAGACGACTGTTAGGCGTGTAGAGGCGCGGCAGTCGCGGGGTGCGGGCGGGGGCGGGGCGGCGGCGGCGGGGGGGAGCGCCGAGGTCTATTACGTCAATATCCACCTCCTCCTCTCCTGCTCTATAATAACAATGCGAGAAATTACTTTCTGCAATTCTTTTACTTATAGCTATTGTAATAATATATTATGCATATTATTAGAAGCTATAAGTATAGAATGTTTATTTATTTATATTTTCTTCGATCAAGTTGAATACTGGATGTAAATCAATTTTTTTTTTACAAATTTACTTTATTAAAAGAAGTTCCAATAACACATTGTTTATACAAAAAGTTAACATTGTTTGCTTAGCGTGGTACCTACTTACTAGACTTATTCTGAAACACAATTCCACTAAGAAGACTAGAGAAACGTAGCGAGAAGCAATAGAACAACAACTCATCGCGTTGTTAGGTTAGGTAGGACGCAGCTCCTCGAGTAGTGCTATCACTTCAGTTAGCGCCGTCGCCACTCAGACTGCGCTACAAGTAGGTAGGTCATAGGCGTCTGTGTAAGGTTGAGACCTTACCAAATACCGCAAGTTTTGTTGTTATAACTATCAACGTATCTCAACACTTCTGAAACTGCAATGTCTATAGACAAATATGGGGCCATCGGCTTTTCTATTAGAGAAATATTTGTAGGTAATCATTTATTATCAATTGAAGACAAGAATTTAATTAAATTAATATTTTTCTTTATTCTATATTTCTTACCACTTGCATGCAACATTGGAGATTAATAACAGTTCGGAGAAAAAGTATTTTCGTATTTTTTTTCAAGCAAGCAAAATAAACGTATGTAACGAAGAAATTCGGTACATTTTAACGTTTTATTACAAACTACCGGCCTGCCCGCGGCTTTGCCAGCTTGAATTACATGATTATGCCTTCAAAAAATTGAGATATTACAAACAGCCTCAATTATTAGTTAACTGATTTGGATAAGTATTCACGATATTCACGATTAAAATATATATAATATATATTTGTACCTAACCTACCTGGTTTTTTTCTGTGACACAAATACAATAAATTATCAATTTTTGGAAAATTATTTTGGAATTTTCCATTATACGTGCCATAAGTTTTAACTTCTTAACAAATTTCGTAATTGTATATCAACCCTGATATTGATAGAAAATGCGACAAATAACGAAGCATAAACCCTCATATGATGATGATTTGGCATTGAGGTATCTAACCTTTAAACGTTCGTGTAAAAAATAGTCTTGACAGACGGACAGACGGACAAACAATAAAGTTATTTTATAAGAATTTTGAGGTATGTACCCTAAAATACCCTTGGCATATACATACATGCAATATACAAGTGCAATAATGCAATGTCGGTACGTGTCGCTTGTAAGTTATGAAATAATACTGCAGGATATTTTTATAAATAGTGTCAGAGAATTTTTTTTCTTGAGGCAAAATTTTTCGGAGATTGATCCCAAAAGTTAAATTTTTTATACGTTTCCTAAAACAATATTAATAACATAAACGAACGAACGGACTGAAGTACCTATTCAAAAAAATATCAAGTAAAAATAGAGAATATTTACTCGATATTTCTTTGACTATTAAGTCATTTATCACTGTCACTGTGTTGAAATAATTACGACTTAGCTAAACTATTACGAAGGTAATCTTCACCAACAATTTTTTGTTTACTTTGTAGTTAGTACTATGAACAATTGTACTTTAAAAATACATAAATTTATCAACAGTCAAATTAATAAGACGTTTCTAAGGTCATTCTTTTGCCCACAATCTTACCAGCACGATTCAGAAAACGACGCTTTATGCCATCTATTTAGGGCTTAAAGTTAAGCTGTAACTGTTCGGACTGGCAAGAAGTCATCGATCAAAACGGTATATATTATTTATAAATAAATAAAAAATTATATCTAAAAAAAGATTTTCCTTTGTTCATATGAACAATACGGAAATACTTTTGGCCCGACCTTATATCACAAAAGTTCTAACTAAATACCTTCTCTTTTATTAAATTTATTTTATAACTAATACTAGCAACCCGCTCGCAGCTTCGCTAGCTTTAACCTGAATTACGTTCTTGTCCTAATATGTTTGCGCGCATTTAAAGTAATTTGTTATAGTAACTGGAAAGTTACATTATACAGGTGGAAGCGTCAGCGCTCCTTTTACGGGAACAGCATAAAAACTATGTGTGTATTAAAATATGGTAAAATATTTTTATACACATACACTACTACAAAAATACTACTAAAGGTTAATCAACTTTGAACTTAGCCGCCAATACCTACGACTCGATTTCGGAATGAGGCGTATGCGGCGGGTTACCTTTGATAGGTTTATGTTTGCGTGCGTCGTTCTTGACAAATGCCGTTTTATTTTACAACGATAATTTTATTATTTATTTTGTTTCTTTCTTTGAAGCTGACTAGAAGAAAACATATATTTGAGACTACATGCAAAGTTGCAGGAATAGCCTTAAAGAAAGTCAGTGAGATACTTGATCTTGGCGTTACCGTTGATACTAGGTTGACTTTTTCAAATCATGTAAATTCATTCATAGTAAGTTCTGCTACATCTTCTTTAGGATTTTTATTGAAATGTTCCAGGGAACTCAAACATCCTCCAACCTACTAAGGTTTACCTGGTGCGCTGTAAGCTGGAATACTGTTTTGCAGTTTGGTCGCCTCATCATAATAATCATAGGCTTAGAATTGAAAGTGTTCAAAAAAAAATTGCAAAACATCTCAAATATAAAATTAAACTCCCTAAATCTCTCACCTATATACTGTACTCTTAAAAAAAATTGGGTGGCTCCACTGGAAGATCGACGAACTCTGTTGAATTTACTATTTTTACACAAGTTGTTTAACTACAAAGTAGACTCAGAATATCTAGTCAGCCAACTTGAACTGTATGTACCCAATAATATACCTCGCAAACCAAAGCAATATTTCAATTTAAAAATTTACAAAATTAAGTTAGGAATGAATTCTCCCGTATTGACTCTCTTGTGTCAGTATAATAAGATAGCCACTAACGTAGATGATTTAGATGTGGCGTACGACGCTTACGGAAATTTTAAGCAAAAAATTAGCAAATACTTGCAAGGCTTTAACTCACTCTCTTAACTTATTTTACTGTTTTATCCATTATCACGTTCGGTTAGTTTTTGTATTTTTTTGTTATATCTGTTTTTAAATTTGATCCCATTTTTTTTTTTTTTTTTTTTCGAACTTGAGGTAATTGCTGTTAGCCCTATTGGCCTTTACAGCGACACCGGGTAGGTAGGGAAGAGGGTACTCTGTCCCAGAAGAAATGCAAGCACTACCTGGCTGCTTGAGAGGAGTCGACGACTGTAAGGGCGCCCCCTGCGGGGCTCAAACCTCGGCTTACAATCGTCGAGCGGGCTGGGGATTTTCCCTATGCTAAACAAAGCCAGCCGCGACGTGAAGCCGCGACTGGGGACAAAAATTAGACTAATCTAAGGGAGCTAACGGTCCCTAACCGCTGGGTCCGACCGCGCCGAGACGCGGCCGAGCCGTGGAATAAACTGGACTTCGTCGTCGATTCCGTCGACGACGGTGTTTGTGTCGTGTATGTGTAGTGTGTTTCCTACCTATATACGGGGCGTTTGCTAACGTAATGGCGTCATCGGGGTCTAAAAGGACGCCTCGCGGGCGTCTTCTTTTAGGGTGCGCGTTGGGTGTGTAATCACACGCCATTTTTATTAAGGGGTTCGCGTGCGAGCCTACGCGCTCAAAGTAGCGCGTCGCTAAGCGCTTGCAGTGCTCGTTAATCGATTCCAGTTCAAAATCTCTTTGTAGGTCGACGTTACGTACGAACCAGGGGCAGCCTGATGCGATACGTAAGAATTTATTTGGTACAATTTGAAGGGGAGCAAGCTTAGTGTGCGCGAACGCGACACAAGCGTATGACATTATTGGCCTTACACAAGTTTTGTATAGTGTCAGCTTATGTCTAAGTGGCATTTTACTCCGCTTGTTTATCAACCAGAAAAGACGATTGAGAACGAATTTTGCTTTATTGCAAACATTCGTGATGTGGGGTCTGAAAGAGAATCTAGAGTCTAGAGTGACACCTAGATATTTGACTTGTTTTTCCCAAGGGATGGGCTTGTCTAATAGACGAATGGTAGAGACCTGTATATGACGAGCCATAGGGAAGAGGATGGCTTTGCTTTTATCAGGATTAACTTCGATTCTCAATAGGCGGAACCACTCACCGAGTGCGTGGGCCGCTTTCTGAAGTCTCTCAGCTAGTAGGCGTGTGTCACGCGAAGAAGTGTATAATGCTGTGTCGTCCGCGTACATAGCCAGGTGAACAAGCCACGTGCGGGGTATGTCACTGGTGTACAGTGAATATAGAATAGGAGAGAGGGTTGAACCCTGGGGAACGCCTGCGCGGAGGAGGCGGGGAGAAGAAAGAGTGCCTTCGACTTTATAACGAAAATACCTGTTTGACAGAAAGTCCCGCAGGATGTGCACGAGACAGTCTGGCAAGCCAGCACGCCTCAGCTTGAAAATCAAGCCGTTGTGCCAGACCTTGTCAAAGGCTTTCGCTATGTCGAGAAAGATGGCAGCAGTGCTACTGCGAAGCGAGGTCCTCACGTGGTGACGAGCAATGTGCTCTACCACGCGGTGGACTTGATGGATGGCAGAATGTCTTTTTCTGAAACCAAATTGCTCATTGATAAGCGGACAATAGGTCTCTACCGCCTCAGAGAGTCTAATAAGTATGATTCTCTCATACAATTTACCTAAACAGCTGAGAAGGCTGATAGGTCTATAGCTGGAGGGTAAATTCCGCGGCTTATTAGGTTTAGCAATACCTATAACGATGGCTTCCTTCCACTCGTCGGGGAAGGAGCACGACTTTAAAAGAGAATTAAAGATAATGACCAATAGAGATATGAACTGAGCCGGAAGGGACTTGAACGTTCTATTTGAATGTTTTGATATTTTGTCAGGCCCCGGGGCCTTAATATCTTTGAGGTTTTTGATGAGGGCTTTGACCTCGTCGGTCGAGAATTTGATCCCATTAGTCTATCTTTTTTAATAGGTGTATAATGTTATAGTTTATTTAGTAATATTATTCAAGTTGATGTAAATAACAAGTATAAATAAAAATAGCGTATATGATTAGCCAGGACAAAGAGACAGACAAATAAACATTTCTAAATTATTTGTTTGAGTTTTAGTATCATGGTAATAACTAACTATATGCACTTAAAAACACGGCTATTTTAAAATCACCAATAGACAGAATGTATATGAAAAGATTAAAATTGTTCACTATAGTGAAAATACTTTTTGCTAAGGCATTTTATGAAGTTCTTTAATTTTGCTGGTCCTGTTCATATATTGGTTTGGTTGTTATAGTTTAGTTGAGACTGCTAATATTATTAATCAGATGTACCAGATCTTCAATTTTTATATGTCAGTGGATAATCATCACGCACAACTTGCGTTAAGGCGGCATTTTATTATTTATTTTAGTTTAACTGGCCCACTGCGGTTCTGCATCAGGTGTGCAAGTCTTCAAAATCATATATAGCCTAGATTCTGCCCAGAGGTAAATAGCTTCACAAAAGAAAGGTTTCATTCAAATCGATCTAATAGTTCACAAGATGTGCGTATATAAAAGGACAGTCAATCATAAAAAAATTAAAAATGTTAGATTTATGTTCTATTAGTATTTTAAACCTATAACATTGTGCTTTCGCCAATATATTCATTGTAGATACAATTTTTTATATCTAATAAGTAATAGCGGCCAACTCGTGGCTTCGCCCGCATACCACCTATAATACCTTTGTTATGCTGCATTTGCCAATAGATTGATATATTCAATCATGAACACTACGTGGTTGTATGAAAACACGTCATCGGCGGCAAGGGCGCCCCCCGCGGGCTTCGTACCTAAGCTTGCGGCCGTAGACAGAGCGTTGAATTATTTTCATTTTACATTTTCTCGAAAAGTAAAAGCCTAAGATTATCTTCATTAAATGTCCTTGATGATAAAATAACTTTTGCTTGGAAGTTTCAATAAATCGATGAAATATAATTTTACAATTTTCAATTATTTTTTGTGAGGCCGGTCGTGGCGCAGCGGCACGAGGTGTGACTGCAAAACCGACTGGTTGTGGGTTCGATCCCCACTCGAGGAGATGAAATATTTACTTAAATTTATATTTCCATTTCTTCGCTCTGGTGTCGAGGTTAAGCGCGGCGTTGAGTTCTGCCACTCAACACGCAATGCCTCCGGAATTCGGCAGAAAGTGGGGAACGGAATGTCTTAACACTAGGTTCCCTCTGCCTACCCTGCCGTGTGCGGGATACAGCGTGAAGCTAATTTAATTTTAATTTTAATTATTTTTTGTCACAAAATACCCTATTGTCACTTATTTATAAGAGACAAATAAATGGTCTCGCGGACTTTTTTTAGAACTAATAAAATTGAATATTTTGTCATACAACAAATAAAATAAATAAATAAATCAGCTTCTCGCTGTATCCCGCACACAGCAGGGTAGGCAGAGGGAACCTAATGTTAAGACACTCCGTCCGAATTCTGGAGGCATTGCGTGTTGAGTGGCAGAACTCAACGCCGCGCTTATGCCTCTACACCAGAGCAATAAAATATAAATTATAAATTTAAATAAATATTTGATCTCCTCGAGTGGGGATCGAACCCACAACCAGTCGGTTTTCAGTCACACTTTGTGCCACTGCGCCACGACTGGCCTCAGGTCATACAACGTAGTGACATATAATTAACTATTTTTGCAGCGCACGCGCTTAAAGCAATTGGATGGTGTTCCTTATTATTGTTATTTCGTTATTTAAGGCTAACTAAGACTTACACTGTATAGCACTATAGCACTTCTGAAAAATGCAGCTTTCATAACGAAACAAAAATAAAGCAAATCGGACCAGTAGATCCAGCGATCTTAGCATTTAAACAAAGATATTTTAGATGTAAGATTGAGATAGAGAAGAGAAGATTAGATTAGTATTAGTCGTAAGGTGCTTTTAATTTTTAGGATATAACCATAAATGCAGTGAGTGGATTCATCACTGCTCACAGTGTGCAGGTGCTCACAGGGGTGAATGCTCGCGAGGATCGATGCCGCCTCACGCCTGGCACTGCGCCTGACTGATTGTTACTCAACGGCAATGAATATTTAATTCAGATTTGTTTTACTATATTATTAATGTCCTATAAATACCTGAATCTTTTTCGTAACTAATATCCTTGAATTCACTTAGGTTTAAATAGTGATAGTAACACAAGAAACGACAATCGCTTTCAGTGAACCTCTGTAGGTTCGTTGAACGCGATTATCGTTTCTTAAATTAATTATTTAAAAAATCTGTCAAGTTTTGGCGCGAACAAATAATTTGAATATTAAAATCTTACACTAGATCTTGTCGTCGATTGTTTCGAGGTGCACCAATGACTACAAAATCTTTCTTGGAAACTGTAGAGGCAATCCCCGTACGTTGCCTGTAAAGGATCAAAATCTGTTGTAAGTCAGTAGAAAATCAGGGTGGCAGATAAAATTGTTAAGACAAATTAAATAATTTATAGAAGAATCTTATTTAGTCAGAGGCACAAGTGCGCGATTATAAACGCGATAGGTTGTGGGTTCGATCCCCACTCCAGGAAATTTATTATATTCATTTACTCGCTCAAGTTATGAGGCAAAGAGGCCTGCTAGGCGCGGACTGTATCCCGTATGAAACTAAAATATATATTTGTTCAAAAATAATTGTGAGTTATTAGTTACCCACTTTATTTGCTCCTAACTTTATGTTCAGAGGCCAGTCGTGGCGCAGGGGCATAAAGTGTGACTGTAAACTCGACTGGTTGTGGGTTTGATCCCCATTCGAGGAGAGAAATATTTCAATATTTACTTAAATTTATTTTTCGATTTCTTCACACCCCAAAATGTTACAACTTAACCGGTTTCACATTTGCAAAGATAATAGTAATACTTTTAAAGAAAACGTAGACTACGTAGTATAATAATAAATAAATAAATAAGTAAATAAATAATGAGTATATAAAGTATAAAAAGACTACTAAGAGGTATTATTATCTGACACTTTTAAAATATCACTCTAGAATAGAAAAAAATGTTTCTAGTAGTATTATTAGCATTATAATTAGGTATAGTACTCGCAGCCACTGGCCTACTTGTAGAGTGCTACGAGCAGATTCGAAGGCTACGAGATGACACTTACCTAGCTGCTTGAAAAAATATATAAAAGGGGAAATCTGCCAAGTTCCTATGTTATATCAATATGAATTATAAAGATGAATCGTATAACTTATTTTTCCACCCTCTACGTAGTACGGTCGTGGGAAAGCTGGCTTGCAAACAATTTAGCGTACCCATTAGATATTTACTGCGGGCGCCGCCTGCTCCTACACACGTACTATACTTATATTAGTACATACGTAATTAGACATCCTTTCTTTTATTTTGCTTAAAATTTCTTTAAAATATTTTTTTCAATGTTATGTTCTCAATCAATATGAAGTAATACAAATTTATAAGCAATTAAACATAAAGATATCTATTTCTACCAACGATTTACTATAAGGTACTAAACGTACAATTAAAAATATTCACAAAAAAAGTCAAAATATTAAAACTTAAATATTTTTATATAATATCTAATTAAGTCTACACATCATAGAAACTGAATGAAATGTACAACTAAAGTCTTACCTTTTTATTCCCTTATGAATGAAATGCGCGTAAAAATATGTTGCACTTGTAACGTAACCAAAACAAAAGCACACTGAACATATCGATTGTGCGAGCAACAGTTAGCGCCGTCGTGCTGCCTGACGTCGATGGCGCCGCGTCGCACGTACCAGCTCTACATGTCTCCTGCAGTTGACTTAATAAACCACCACCAGGAGTCTTACTTGCCGTACCCTCCCTAGTACACCGGGGTACGGTACTACACCACTACCCTACGGTACCGTACTCCGTCTCAACTTCGCCCGGCGAGTCCCTCCTCGCAAAGCACCCGATTACTTCTTAGATACACTTGCGCATGCCTATCATTCATTCTTTTTATTGGTCTATGATTGGACTGATTTCCTCTTTATGTAAATAACGGAAAATAACAGTGTTTGTACGTTATACTAAAAAATAAGAGTAAAATAACTTACCATTTTATACCAGGTTTAGATATTGTGACAACCATATTTTGGAAGTTGGTTTTTTTGCAATAAACAAGAATTTTTATTTTAATACAAAAAAAAATATCCGTACACTTTTTTAAAAAATATACGGATATTGACATTTCAAGATGGTCAAAACAAGAAGATTTAATTTTTTTGATTAATGAAAGGAGGATAAATAGGTTTTACTAAAATTAAATAATCGCGCGTTTAACCTAATTGGCAATATTCTTTCTGTTCACTCGATTTTGCCGTTATCATACATTCTTAACTTCTATATTTTGAGCTAGATTCAATAATTAGTTTCTAATATTCTAAGATATTCAACATTTAAGGACATAAGAATTCACCTAAAGAATTTAATCTACTGCTTAAAGTAATGGAGCTGAAAATTCAGATTGTATTTTTTAATCAACTTATATTTTAAGGTCCGTGTCACGTACACGTAGCGTGCCGCGTGCATAATACAAATCACAGATAATTAATAACTATTGGTAAGTTTACATAAGCTGTCACCGTCATATGTCAAGTGTGGACATTAGACACAACAAAAAGTCACAAACAAAGTCGAGTTAGTCAAGTCATTTACAGAAATGGCTGAATTGATAGAAATACCGCTTAAAAAATCCTCAGATGTGGATATTATAAAACCTTTGAAAAATTTGATTCAAGCCACGTACAGTGACAGCAATGAAGATTTTAATGATGCTATCAACGAGCTCAGTCGACTCAGGAGTAACGCTATTTGGAAAGTATACGAGAAGTCGTCATTAGACGCTCTTTACAGGTATTACCATTGAATGAGTCACATTCGTAGTTTGAACTATTTTATTATTGACATTAATTTAGAAATTATGCATAACTATAGATATATATAGTACTTAATATAAATCCTAGGTTTTTTTTGTTATTTTGACGTTTTACATCGTATATATTTTGCAGTTATTATGATCAACTTGTATCATTGGAGAGCAAGATACCGCCACAGGAGGTGCAGATACCTTTTAAATGGAAAGATGCGTTTGACCGAGGATCGTTTTTTAGCGGCCGAATGAGTCTTAGTATGCTATTTTCAATTTATGAATAAAATATTAATTTATTTACTATCATAAAACAATCTGAAATGATAATGACAAATACTAAGAAATAATTACATTGACCTAAAAGTTTTTTTTTGCCCTATATTAATGCAGGTCTTAGCTTTAACTTTATTCCCACATCAAAAATAGATTGAAATGACAACTTATTGTCTAAATTGTTAATGTACCTAATCTAGAGATGTAAATATATAATATAACAAATTTTTTTTACAGCTATTAGTTCTCTGGCGTATGAGAGGGTGTGTATTCTATTCAACATGGCAGCATTGCAAAGTAATGTGGCTGCTCAACAACCCCTAGACACTGAAGACTCCCTCAAGCTTGCGGCTAAGCTCTTGCAGGTTTTTTTTTGTTATTTTGATTTCATGTTTATGTGAATGGATGAAGAGTCTATTCCCAAACACTAAAAAAACACCTTAAAGGAATTTCCCTTGTTCTACTCTACACAGATAGGACCTGGTACTTACAAATTAAACTTATTTCTTCAGTGCAACTATTGCTTTATGTGATTGAAATCGAAACATCTATATATAAAAAAAAACAAAAGTGACCGACACACACAAAGATTAGAATATAGCACAAACTGACAAACTGAAAATGATGAAACTTTGCTGGTTTTTGTAGAGCGTAAGTGAGCACAAAAAATTAAAATCCATCCCTTAAGAAGTAAAATGAGTGTCGACAGTTCATAAGGGATGTTTTGCTATTAATGATAAATATGTACATGTAATTTTAAATTCTTATAAAAAAAGGAATATTTTTATAATACTTAAGTTATTTATAACTAAAATTTTCTTCTGCAAATTAAAAACCGCATGGGCAAAGTTGAAAGCAGAAAATTTGTATTACATTAGTTTGTTAATGTTTAATTTATTAGGCCCGGGGCCCCAGATCTAGTTGATTTTAATAAAGCTGAAATTCTGAAGATTAATAGTTTAATATGTAGTTAAGGCAGTATGCATACACCACACACACATAACTTGAAAATGCCTTTTAGAGGTAGAGCCAACGTAAGGTACATACTCACACCCACATTAAAGTAGAAACTCTCTTATTTAAATATGTTGTTAACACTAGGCTTACCAACATTTTTCATATGCCTATCTCTACGAAAACGCATCAATTTGACGTGTGAACGATACATATAACAACAATTAGAAAAGAATGTACAATAAGTAAAAAATAACTATATGAGACATATTTATGATTTTTTTTATTATTCAATAATTTAAAAAAATATATTATTATACATTATTTTAATATACTGCATTTATTTCGCGCATCTTCTTCACAAATACTCAGTTTTGTTTATACACTTTCCACAAACAACTTTTTTAGATATTTTGCAGATGTTATTGCTCCTGTTTCTTTTACAAAAGCCAATTTAGTATGTCTTGCGTTCTCCCGAAGTACTAGGTGATGGGTGATTATAGTCTATGTTTTTGTATTTTTCTTTTTCTCCTTCTGCAAGTTCTTTGGCCAACTGAAAAAGATAATCTCTTCTGGATATTTTTGATCCAGTACACTTTGTGTAATATCCATTTTTCACTGTCTGATGATTTCCCTGCTTGCATACTTTCATCAGATTCCAAAATCTCGATGTCATCCTCGTTTTGAATAAAATCAATTTCATCCTCTTCAGAGGCCGAACACTCCTCACTAATACTGACTATCTTCCTCCCAGACAGAGATATACCTTTATTTGGCGCTACTTCAGAAAGGGCCGCACTTTCAAGTTAGTGAATATGCATACTGTCTTAAATACATATTAGACTAAGTCCTCAAAATTTTAGCTTTGCTAAAATAACGTAAGTCTGGCGGCCCTGGGATCTTGGATTTTAAGCAAGATCAACAATATATTTTTAAATAAGTGTAACTACTTGCAATCAGTATTTGATACTATAATCAAATAAATTATAGTAATGTCATGAATTGTAGAGACCACCCTTATCCAATATGAATTGTTCTCTTATATTAATATGAAACAAATCTTTTGTCCAGTTTAAGATTGTTAGGTTTTACGGCTATTTGGATGATTTGACAAGCGAGACTTATATCTAGGGCAAGTATTAGCTTTTCTTCTCTAATGGTAGAAATTTCTGCAAACTGGTGAACTTTAGTGTTGGTTATAAACCAAGGAGCCTTGGTGATAGCACACAGCATTCTGTGAATGCTGAGGACTTCAATGTTTGAGTTACTGGAACTCCTGCATGGTTGGATACCATATGTCCAGATGGATTTTATGGCTTTTTTTTAATAATAATAATAATTTTAACTAAGCCCTACAGACACGTGGTCCGTACTTTTTTAACTAACTTTTTCATTATTATCAGCTAAGCAATTTTATATTTATCTGCTGCTTAAATAAGGCTTATAACTAGAGATAATTATCTAAATATTTAATTCCTAAAAAAGTCCAGGTATTTTTAGATTGCCTTTATACAGGGATCCGCATCCTTGAGGGACACCAGTCTCCAAGCTGGTCGAAGTTGGCAAACCCGTTCAGATGAAACTCACTACAATTAGTTTATAACAATACCGGATTTTATGGCTTAAGATATTGAACTGAGTCCACATGAGGAAGAAGTGCCATGCCTAAGGTTATTGAAGGAAAATTTCGCTGCCGAAAAAAGAAAATGTTATGCGTGAATTTTGATGTATTTGTTTGTTATAGGAGGGCTTCAATTTTCTCTGATTGTTTAATAAACAAATCTTTTACCAGCTTAGAACTCGAGTGTGAAGGGTTAAGTCCCCTGACAGCCCCCGCGTATGTAGGGCAGAACAGCTAGTGTTCGATAGTTTAGTTTTTCTTACTTGAAATGTACAACTTTAGTTGTAGTAGTCAAGTAATTTATGATTGTAGTTTTTATATTTCGTAATAACCTTTAACACACAAACGTCTTTTCACAACTCTTTTAAATTGTGATATAGAACATTCTCGGACGTTTTCTGGGATCCTATTGTAAAAGCGTACACATTGTCCCATAAAAGAATTACGGACCCGATGTAATCGTGTTACAGGTGCAATAAGTTTACTTCTATTTCTAGTATTGATATTATGTACATCACCAATTTTGGCAAAATCTTTAATATTCTTCTTAATATACATAACATTTTCAAAAATGTATTGAGATGCAACTGTCAAAATATTTATTTCTTTAAATTTTTGCCTTAACGATTCTTTTGGGCCTAAATTATAGTTTGCTCGAATATCTCGCTTCTGCAAGACAAAAATTGATTTAATACCGGCTGCATTACCCCAAAGTAGAATGCCGTAGGACATAATACTATGAAAGTAGCTAAAGTAAACAAGGCGAGCCGTTTCCACATCCGTTAATCGTCTGATTTTTTTAACCGCAAAAGCTGCTGAACTGAGTCTATTCGCCAATCCATCGATATGAGGTCCCCACTGCAATTTAGAGTCAATGGTGATACCGAGAAACACCGTAGAATCGACAGGTTCCACGGCTTCACCATTCAAGAGTACATCAGCTTTAACAAATTTTGTGTTAGGTGTTCTGAAGATTATACATTTAGTTTTTTTACTATTCAATAGTAAGTTATTAACACTAAACCAATGTACTACTTTCGGTAGAGCATTGTTTACATCGTCATATATATTTTGTCGTCGTTTTATTTTAAAAATCAATGAAGTATCATCAGCAAACAATACTATATCATGGTTCTTTCCCACTAAAAATGGCAAGTCATTTATGTTAAAAACAGAAAAGGACCAAGAATAGACCCTTGTGGGACCCCCATACTGACAAATGATCCAGGAGATTTCTTGCCATTTACATCAACCCTCTGAACTCTGTTAGCTAAATAAGAGGTCAGAAGATTGAGTGCACGTCCTCTTATGCCGTAATGGTGTAGCTTCATGACCAATGTAGAGTGCTGAACGCAATCAAAGGCCTTAGACAGATCACAGAACATACCAAGAGCATCCTGCGATCCCTCCCAAGCCTCAAATATACTTTTTATAAGTCCTACACCAGCATCAGTAGTCGAGCGACCTTTAGTAAAGCCATACTGTTTATCATGCAAAAGCTGATGTGAGTCAAAGTGCATCAGAATTTGATTTAAAATAATTTTCTCAAAGATTTTACTAAATGAGGGTAGTATAGATACAGGTCTGAAATTGTTGGGATCAGATGTACTACCCGATTTAAATATAGGTATGACTTTACTAAATTTCATTAAGTCAGGAAACACACCATACTCTACACAACTATTAAATACAGTCGCGAGGTAAGGAGCAACAGCGTCTATTATATGACTAATTAATTTAACAGAAATTCCCCATATATCTGATGTTTTCTTAATATCTAGGGACTTGAATGTCTTAACAATGTCTCTTGAGTTGACCACTTTAAATTATAAATTTATATCACATTTGTTTACGTTCTCCTTAAGTAAAGATTCAGCGACTGTTGTGGAAGATATAAGTGTTTTGGTTGTGGAAACTGGAATATCAGCAAAGAATTTTTCAAAAACACTGGCAACTTCTTGGTCCGAGCTGGTTAACCCATTGTCAATTCTTAATTTAAATTCATAATTGCAATGTCTGACTTTTCCAGTTTCACAATTTATTATGTCCCATGTCATTTTAATTTTATTAAAAGAGTTTTTAATCTTGTTTTTAATATGTAACGATTTTGCCATGGAACATACTTTTTTAAATAATTTAGAATAAGATTTAACATAATTAATAAATGTTTCACTATGGTTATACGTTTTCTCACTATAAAGTTCATATAACCTTTGTCTACTCTTATAAATTCCCACAGTCGCCCAATCCTTAAATGACAAGAAACTCCTGGAATTGACTGTTCTAGAAGTAAATATATCTTTGAACTCACTCTGTATAACATTAAAAAAAGACAGTCCATACCACATTTTCCGCCGAGTTCTGGAGGCGTTGAGTGGCGGGACTCAACGCCGCGCTTTGCCTCGATATCAGAGCGAAGAAATTAAAATATAAATGTGAATATTTCATTTCATTGAGTGTGGATCGAACCCACATCAATTATACATTAATTTCTTTTATTAATAATCTAGACCTATAAACTAACTGATTCATCATTGCCGAGTGTGAACTCCTTAACTTTATTAATATGCTCTTTTTATTAAGTAATACTTTATTGCCTAAGTACAATGAATGAAAGTGAAAGCGATATCAACAGAAGCAATGTTTGTTGACAATAGTTTCTAAATATAAATTGTATGAGTAAGAAGTTGTTTGAAAAGAAAGTTTAGTAGAGAGATGATTTCTAAATATACTGGTGATATGGGTCTTCTAAGGCCTACATATGGGTCAGAAATCATAGACTAAGTTACTTCCCATGTAAAATATTTATGCAATTGTTTATTTGTATTTTATTATATGATTCTACAAAGTAGGCCAGACTATGTCAAAGTTCTGCTGTACATCTAAAAATACCGTTCAACAGTACTCTCTTTCTTCAGGTGTTTTTCAAATTTTCTCACAGATTCTATGGACCAGTTCCACCGTAGTATGGTGCTGCCCAAAGCCGAATTGATGTGTCGGTATATAGCCATTATCTTTAAGTATAGGAAGTAACCACCTAAGCAGTAGTTTCTCGAATATTTTAGATAGCATCGGGAGTAAACTGATCGGCATGTAAGAGGTCACTTTGAAAGTTTGCCGTTTTTAATACAATTATAATTTGTGTTGATGTTTTCCATATTGCAGGAAAGTGTTGGACCCTAAAGATTGCTTTGTATAAGCTAGTTAAATAGACTATAGCCTCCCTGGATAGTTTTCTAATAATTTCTTTGGTGATGAAGTCGTAACCTGGCGCCTTTTTATCTTTGAATTCCCTTGCGACCCTCCAAACTTCTCGAACAGTACCTGTTTTTGGTGGTGGGTCCATTTGGAGGTCTCGGTTAAAAATTGTTTCCACATAGCCATCAAATTCTTTGTGCTCGTGTGGTTCGGATTAAATACTTTGGCTAAGTGTTTAGCATATTCATTTGCTTTCTCTAATGGTGTCATAACCCAACTGTCAGCTTGTTTCAGCCAAGGTTTAATGGCTTGCGGCCTGTCATAATATTTGGTTATTTTCCATAAAGAATAGTTTGTCGCTGGTGTTGCAGTAAGATTTTTCAGCTTATTCTGTAGTGAGTTTTCATACCACTCTTTTAATATATGTTTAAGATCTTCTGCTGCTCTATTGACATTAGTTTTATCTTCAGGAAGCTGGCTTTGATGCCATATCCATCTGAGTCGCCTCTTTTCTTGGACAGTCGCTTTAATGTACAGTGTGCTTTAATGTACTGTGTAATCTTGTACAGCAATTGTGATTACTTGGATGTGGTCAGTCTCATAGTGTAATACTGTTTTCTTATTATGATAGCTGTTCCTGCATGACTTGTGCCGTCAGGATGACATGTGACGTAGCATTGGTAATCCGAGAATTGCACTAATGATGTACAGTGTGCCTCGGACATAAGTATTATATCAAGTTTGTGTTGGGCAATAAGCAGTTCAACTTCATGTTTCTTTGAGGCCAAGCCATTGAAGTTCCAGGTTGCTATTCTTAATGAGATAATTTTGCCAATTTGTCAATGAGTTGAGCTATGATTCCCATAATAGTACCCATTTGTTGGAGGATGATGTCGAACTTCTCAGTTTGTTTTAGGATTTGTTCCAGTGTTTGAGTTGTTTGCTCTGGGATGTCGATAGGATATCCAAGGGTCACTTTGAGAAAGACCATTTGTTGCGGTTTGCTATAAACTATCTCCATACGATATTGGAAGTCGTTGTCTTTTAGGTTCTGTGTTTTCCTTGCATTGGGATTCCTTTGGCGTTTTCTCACTGTTTGTGATGTTTTGTTTCTATGTTTCTTAGCAAGTATAATATAAAGCATAAGGTATATTCTTTATATATTTCGCATCCCTTATAATTTGTAGGGTGAGGTCTGTTGTATAAAGCGCATATAGCTGGTGTAGTGCGGTTTGCACGTTTTGAGCATTCTGATTTTTATGATTAAAAAATTTAAATTTATTGCATGTGTTTTATGATTTGCAGCAATCAGCAGGAATTTTCGCTTACTTGAAGGAAAATGTTCTGATGGCAGTTCACCAGGAGACTACCCCCGACTTGACTCCTGAAACTCTGAATGCTCTGTCACAGCTCATGCTGGCGCAGGCGCAGGAAGTCATCGTGTACAAGTGCATTAGAGGTTTGTTTTAAAATTCTTTAATTTATGCATTGTACATAACAGGTAATTTTGATAGTTTAATGAAATATAATAATAAAATAAACTCAAATATCATCATCATCTTTCGTCATTATGCGCGCAGATGAGATGAAAGAGAGCATGGTGGCGAAGGTGTGCTCGCAGTGCGAGGAGCTGTACACGGACGCGGCGCGCTCCATGCAGAAGGACGCGCTGCGCCAGCTGTGGGAGCGCGACTGGGGGCCCGCCGTGCAGGTCAAGCAGGCGCTGTTCCGCGGCCTCGCGCACTACTACCAGGCGCAGGTGTGCCGCCAGGCCAAGGCCGTGGGCGAGGAGATCGCGCGCCTGCAGCTGGCCGCCGACGCGCTGCGCGGCCTGCGCGACGCCGGGCCGCTGGGCGACGTGCCCGCGCGCGCCGAGCGCCAGCTGGCCGCCGCGCGCCGCGACAACGACTTCATCTACCACGAGCGCGTGCCCGACGCGCGCGCGCTCGAGCCCGTGCCGCGCGCGCGCGTGGCCGCCGCGCTGCCGCCGCCCGCGCGCTGGGGCGCCGCGCCCGGCCTCTTCGAGCGCCTCGTGCCGCTGGCCGTGCACCAGGCGCTGCAGGCCAGCGCGGCGCGGCGCGGCGACCTGGTGGCGGCGGAGGTGGCGCGCCTGCGCGACGCCACGCAGCTGCTCAACAGCGTGCTGGCCTCGCTCAACCTGCCCGCCTGCGTGGAGCAGGGCGCGGGCGCGGGCGGCCTGCCGGACTCCATCCGCGAGAAGGCGGCGGCGGTGCGCGCGGGCGGCGGCCTGCCGGCGCTGCGGCGGCTGGCGGCGGAGCTGCCGGAGCTGCTGCAGCGCAACCGCGACATCCTCACGGAGGCGGAGCGGCTGCTGCGCGAGGAGGCGGAGGCGGACGCGGCGCTGCGCGCGCAGTTCGACGCGCGCTGGTCGCGCACGCCCTCCGACCAGCTCACGGAGGCGTTCCGCGCCAACGCCGCCAAGTACTCGCAGATCATAGACAATGCGGTGCGCGCTGACGCCATCGTGCAGCAGAAGTTCCAACAGCATGAGCAGGTACTCATTGTTTACTTCAAAAGTAATCATGGTTAAGAGTAATCTATATATATAAAAGGACATGTACCTGACTGACTGAGGTAAGACGCACGCACAGCCGTAACCGCTGTGCGTAGAAACGTGACATTTGAACAGATGTTTATTTTCGTAATCTGAACATCCACTAAGAAGGGATTTTGACAAATTTTAACCCTAAAAGGATGAAATAGGGGTTGAAAGTTTGTATGGTTTTTTTTTTTTTAAATCGACACTGATTGTTATAAAATGTTAAATTCAGACTATAAAATATTTCATTGAACACGTATTTCATGGTTCTTTTGAATTCACCCTTCAAATAACGGTTTGAAAATTTATATGGAAAAATCTTTATTATAAATATTCTTTTATAAAAATTTAAATTCAGACTGTTTAAAATATTTTTTGCACGCACATGCATAAAACACATGTTCATGTTTCGTGTTTTTTTTAGAATTCACCCCTAAGGGTGCAAATAAGCGGTCGAAGCTGCGCGCGCCCACTAATTTATTATATTGTGGGCTATAGTATCTTGGCGACGGTAATGAGACGAGACCTAATATTTAACTCATTTATTATATATTTAATAGGTCATTTATACGCTACAAAACAATAGCGGAAAGTAATTTCACAATTGCGTTTGTAGCGAATAAATGAAGGACGACGATTTAGTGTGCTTACAAATGTTTTTTCAAACAATATTAATTAATTCTAAATAAATAATGAATAAATTGTTGTCATTTGCAGAATATCGAGTTGCTGAGTCGTAGCGACGGCGAAATAGACGCGGGCGTGCCCACCGCGCCCGACGCCGACCACAGCGACGCCGGCGGCGATGCGGCCGCGCAGCTGCGCGCGCTCGTGGCCGACGTGGACGCGCTCAAGGCCGAGCGCGACGCGCTCGAGGACGAGCTCAAGAGCGCCACCGTGGACCTGCGCGAGCGCTTCCTCTCCGCGCTGGCCGCCGACGGCGCCGTGGACGAGCCCGCGCTGTCGGCCGCCGCGCTGGGCGCCGCGCTGGCGCCCCTGCAGCGCCGCGCCGCCGCCTCGCTGGCGCGCCAGGAGGCGCTGGCGGAGGCGCTGCGGCGCGCGCACGGCGCCCTCACGGCGGCGCGCGGCGGCGCCTCGGGCCGCGACGAGGCGCTCGGCCGCCTGTGCGCCGCCTACGACGCCTACCAGGACCTCACCGGCAACCTGCGGGAGGGCGTCAAGTTCTACAACGACCTCACGCAGCTGCTCGTCGCCTTCCAAAACAAGGTTTCGGACTTTTGTTTCGCGCGCAAGACCGAGAAGGACGAGCTGCTGAAGGACCTCACGCAGGAGGCGTCGCGTGCCCCCCCGCGCCCCGCGCCCGCGCCGCCCCAGCACCACGTCGCCGCCGCCAGCGAGGTGCCTCATACGTTCACATCGTCATTAAATAACCTTACACAATACTTCAATACTCATTGTATTCATTACTTTTGCTAGCCCACTGTGGTCTCGAAGAAGGACCCCCCGCCGCGTCCGCCGCCGCCGACCCCCTCCGCCGCCCCCGCCCCCGCGCCCGCCGCCGCGCTGCCCTACCCCTCGCAACCACAAGGTATTTTCCATGTTGGATAACCATTACATACAAAATTTATTCAAATTAAAAAAATATTATGAAAGAAACAAATGATATAGCAGATGTATAAACATCATAACAACTGATTCGTGTATATTTCCAGGTATGCCACTACCCTACGGCGCCCCGGCGACGCCCTACGCGGTGTACGCGCCGGCGCCCATGCCCGCGCTGTACAACCCCTACGCCACGCTGCCCTACCCGCACCACGCGCGCGCGCCGCACGTGCCCTACCAGCCCTACCAGTACGCGCCGCCGCCCGCCGGCTACCCGCAGCCGCCCCCCGCCGGGTACAGCCCGTACCACCAGCCGCCGCAGTAGACCACCACCAGCACCACCACACTGACCTCCACTACTAAACTACCTTCACTACTAAATGGATATTGCCATTGCCTAACAGCGCGCGGCGAACAAGTTCGGCGCAATATATAAGATAAGGTCTTCGATCAACTATCCACTGGATTATAGGTTACATACATACATGGCTCAAAAAAATTGCAAGAGACAATAATTTTTTGAGCCGTTTACTAGAAATACACAATATTACTACACACAGACTTATGCCAAAAATAATTTAAAAAAATCAACCTTATTACAGCCAGTTAAGGTTTACTCTCGACTAACGCGGGATGCTCGTAAACTTTTATGTTGTACACAATGGACACGAAAAATCAACTGTACTCTTATGAAAATAAAAAAAAATAAAAAACGCTTAAAATGGCAATAGCAATACTTTTTCAATAGTCCAGACCAACCAATATTCGATGAGATTGTTGGTAGTGTTGTTGCAAATATTGGCCCAATGACGAAATATTTGTATTTAATTGTTTAATTATGATTTTTAAGTACTATAAAACTGAATTTGTGCTACTGCAACATATATTACAGTGAAAAAAGACTCCTGAAACCTTACAGTTTCGGTTGGCGATTCTTGGACGATACTAGAAACAAATAAGAGCACAATACTTTTAGTACCCTTATTTCTCGGTCCGTGTTTTAATGTAATCTTTAATCTATGTATAGTTGATCGCAGGATAAGGAGTTCATTGAAGTTTTTGATAATATGTTATGATATTATGGGCATTTGTCAGGACACTAAGAAAATTAATTTTTGAATTTCTTACTTTAATGTCTAGTTTGTCCACATAAACATTGTGAGCACAACAAAACATAAAATCTTAAAGTAAATATTACTTTCATAAATCCCCAGAAAAAAAGTTACGAGACTTAACATCGCACGATCTGGGGCATTCCTGGTTGCCATGTAAAAAAGCTTTTTTTTATGTAATATATATTTACCAAGTATAAGCAGTTCTGGCAGTGTCAGTGTCAGTGTCATCAAACACACCCCGAGTTGCTGCAGCGTAGGTGAGTGCTCGTGAGTAGTATAAATATTACTTGTTTATTGTATTTGTTTGTAGCTAAATATAAAGGCACTAACTAGTGAGCGTGAGGACCGCAGACCGCAGACCGCAGTACCCCAGACCGCAGTCCCCCACGAATGCGTTGTGAGATTAGACAAGGATGTTGGTTATCAAGGAATTTACTAATTGTTATAGCGATAAGGTTAAAAATTATTGGGAAATTAACTATTTTGTTAAGTTTATATCAGAGAGAATATGTATAATGAGAATGTATGTATATAACATACCGTAAACACCAAATGCATAGTTCAAGTTCTTCTTATACAGTCAACGAACCCACCAACATTGTTCTTCTTCATCATTTAATCAAGAACAAGGTGGAGAATATTAGCAATAATATTAATCCAAAAATAAAATGGCAGAGGCTGGTGCATGCGGGTGATTAAGTGTTACGGTTCTAAAATATACATAACGTAAATAATTTCTATAATATTTAAATTATAAAAATGAATTATAATCTCCAAATTATGCTAATTTTAATAAATAAAGTAATTATAATTATTTTTCATATAAAGACTTTTATTTACCAATAAATTTTTAATTCACAAATTTACGCCTTTATTTCGGTTCTTTTATTATAATATCTTTATCATTCTGAAACATGGCAGTTATACGTAGGACTGTTACCCGAGTATGATAGACACCACAACCATCTGATGGTGAACGAACATAGAAAACGAGTTAATTAAACAGTAAAATTTTGACTCGTTAAATTCATGTTAATATATTCTGCTCATTTCTCCTAGAAAGGAGACCCTGGTGATGAAATGGAAGGTAGCTGATGGAACCCTGAAACGCCCACTGGTAAACGATGGTGGTAGTAAAGCTTAAAGCTTCACTTCAGCAGGGTAGGCAAAAAGGTAGGAAATCTACTGTTTAGACTCACAGTTCTCCACTTTCCGCCGAATTCTGAAGGTATTGCGTGTTAAATGGTGGAACTCAACGCTTTACGCGTATGTATACAAAATAAATATTTCATTTCATCAAGTGGGGATCGAACCCACAACCAGTCACTTTTACATACAAATTTTGTGCCACTGCGCTACGACTGGTCTCAAACCTCTCCAATTTAGGGAACTATTATGTACATTATATATGACAAATAATTAAAATTAAATGAAAACAGAATATTATGAAAAATGTATTAAATCAACGCCGCCTACCGCCCACCGTCGGCGGTGGCATATTTCATTCTAACGGTCGATGCTTGCCACTTTATGTTGTATTGTTTTCTTTAGTATTTATTTGACAATATGTATTTATTGTGTTCTGTTTTATATATATGTTTGTGGTTGACTTTGTTATACAGAGTATTTTTATCAGCACGAATTTAAATGAAACCACAATTTTAATTACTCTACTCTCTACTTAAAAGCCTAATACAATTTTAAATATATATTTTTTTCAAAAATTAAAGGAATATTTTTTCAAACAAAATAAATAATAAAATTATCGTTGTAAAATAAAACACCGTGTTGTAAAATAACCGCCAATAACGGTGATATAACCAATTTAAGAAGCATGTAACATTTTATTTTGAATAAAATTATGTGACGTTAGGCTTGATCAATAACGTATCGTGGCCTACACAGTCAAAAGGCTTAGACGAAAGCTTTTTTAGAACATAAATTCCTAAGTGTGTAATAACACTTTAATAAATTTTAAAAAGCCTAAGAAACAATGTAAATAAAAATTAAATCAGCTGCACACTACGTTAATACCACGGTTGACAGAAGGAATGTAGTGTTAAGACACTCTGAATGCGTTGCGTGCTTAGTAGTGAAAACTCAACTCGGCGCTATAAAACCTTAGACAAATAACAAAATACTCCGATTGCATTCTGTGACTTTTCCCAGGCACTATAAATATGTTCAAGAAGGGCAAATCCAGCATTTCTTGCATACATTGTAGATCTGCCTCTAGTAACACCATACTGTGCATTGTTTAACATATAATTAGGACTCAATTGATTGACAATTAAAAATACAGGTCTATAGTTGTTAGGATCACTATTTTCTGCCCTCTTAAACAATGGTACCTTATTGTTTTCCATAAGGTCGAGAAAAATGCCTTTATCAACGCAATTATTAAATATCATAACCAACTGAGGAGCAATAATTATGTGATATAATAGAGCTCAGTAATTTTACAGATATACCACATAAGTCACCAGTTCTTTTTACACTAAGACTTTTGAAGGATTTAATAATGTCTTCTGGTGTTACACAAACGTAAAACGATTGTTATATTGGTTTGTGTTGTTTAACTGCACCTGATGGACTTCAGTGAGGAAAATAAATTAGTCAGTAGTTCATCAAAATAATTCTCAAACAGCTTTTATTATTAAATGTTAACTCTGGAGAATACAAGGTCACCATACCTGTGTATTTACCTATTATATATACACAATTAAACGGAATAGATATGTGACACAATGTGCTACCTATACCTGATACACATATATATTATACAAATACTAGAAAAATATGAGTTTGTGGTTTTCCTTAAAAAACTCTCATGATATGTGTATAAATCATCATGACTAATGTGCAATGTCTTGCAATAAAAATATTAAATCAAATGTAAAAGTAGTGAGTACAGCAGATAGTGTATCTCATGTGATATGACATACAACTACGCTATATACTATTCAAAATGTTCTGTAAGAAACAAAGACAACTTACCACTCTCTCAACAAGTCAATAAAACTACAAATAATGCATAAGTACTTTGTTTGTTTTGAAAATCAAGGGTATGCATTAATTGGAGTATTCATAGAAAATGATTTCATTGGCTCGATTAGTCCCAGCTCCGATGCGGCTCTCTTATTATGTAACCATATTTTCACCCATAAAGCTTGCTACATAAGGGTGTTTCTTAAACTAAGAGTAAAAGTATAAGAAAATAGGATAATAAAAAATCTATAAATGATATCACATACCACTATTTATTAAATAAAATTTACTAATGTACATAATGATGATAACTTGAATGCAGTAATCTTAGAACTTGGGTGCAGGTGACTCCTCCTTTGAGTAATCCCTGATGGGTGAGTAGAACTGTAAATAGTATTGTTTATTATTTTTCAATACATTATTTAGCATTATGTCATATATTTAGGCAGTTATTCATTTATTGTATTTTATTCCAAATATACAACACAAAAGCTCTAAAAGTTTTATGATCAATTTTATATAAATTTATAATATCTGCTAATATTTATTAAAAACCCTTAGTATACCTTGTACTGCTTGTTCCTGTATTCCTCCCAGGGCTCGGGGTTGGTGCGTTTGTTCCAAGAGACGTCGGGGGAGCGCAACGCGAGGCGAGCCAGGTAGAACACCGACCCGGCGCATCCCAGACCAACGCACACGTACAACGGGATCAACTGTATATCATAATATAACATAAAAATGATCATAATCCGTATTGCAGCTACACCTAGAGCTTATTAATTAATCCAAAAATAGGAACAAAAGTCCCTTGAACCAAGGAAACCGATACTACGAATATGTAAACATATTATATTTATACAATTGGTAGAATTCTCTTAAACACGACTAGTGTAGTACAAGAGATTGTGATTGTAAATCACAAATAGTATTTTGTAATTGTTTTTATTACTACAGTAAATAAAGTAAAGCACTACGTATATAAAAAATAACGTCATGTCTTCAAGAAGAAGATTACAGGTTAATTATATAAGCCAAGACGTAGTATATAAAACATACACACCGCTTTGTGCTTCTTTAAGCTGGAAAGACTGAGGCCCTGCATTATAGCTTTTTCTACGGTCTTTATTAACAAGTAATCTCTAACGGCCACCACTTAACAATATTCTCGATCCGCAATCGTCTGAAAGTATTACGAGGACAGGAAAATTTTATCAATATGTAGATTTACATAGACAATACACAGATATATATAATAATATTACCAGAGCGCAAAATCAATGTTAAATCATTACTTAGAATAAATAGTAAATGATATCGATAAATACGTACTTTAATTTTTTTTCTAAAATAATATTTTAATATTAACGAAGTTTTTAATAATCACCTTATTATTGAAATAATATTCTTCTGATTATTTACTATAGTCTATGCACTGCGAGTGTCGACTGCCGAGTGTCGCCCGTCAGTGTCACTGTAAATGTATAAACTAGGTCTGTGTCTGTGACAAGCTGTTAGCTGATCGACTGATAAAAATTGTTAAATAAATAACCTATTTTAATGGTTTGGTGCTACGTTACGGGAGTGCAACACAAAATAGGAAGGAATTTACAGAAAAAAATGAGCTTTTTATTGTGAGTCGATAAGACGACAATGTGTTTATCTGATATCTGTTAATCTATTAATAACTAGTCGTCTTCCGTTCTATGGTGTCTTGTTTATACTGTTAAAGCCAAAATAAATTTATCAATATCATTATCTTGTTAGTAATGAAATGACACTAGAAGTTTATTTTATTAAAGAACTAATTTCACTATGTAATTTTATTCAATGATCGATTATTATACTATAATCGAAATAATAATCTTGTTCCTTTATAGTCTTTGTAAGTGAATGTAAATAAAAGTTAAAAACATCTTTACTAACGATATTATTTATATTTTAGTGGCAGTCGATCTAATAGAACTTTTAAACCAAAGAAAAACATTCCTGAAGGGACTCATCAATATGATCTTATGCGTCACGCCGCCGCTACTCTTGGCTCAGGGAACCTCCGGCTTGCAGTGATGTTGCCTGAAGGCGAAGATTTGAATGAATGGGTCGCTGTCAATAGTTAGTATATTGAAGCACTTTACATTTATCCCTAACCATTATGAGTCAGTCACTAAATTGACAGCTACAGGAAGTGACTGATATCTGTTTTTAGAATGCATTGAAACTAACACACAATACTGAATTTTTGTCTCTACGACAACACTGGAATAGTCGATGTTATAGATTTATTGTGTGTTGGTAATGCAGGATATTTAGACATTGGGACTTGGGGATTGGGATGCAGACCTTATTATGAGATACAAAACCTAAACAACTATAAATTTAGGAATAGCTTGTATTTTACATTAGGCCTTTACATACAGATATCTAATCAGGTGACCTGAACACTTATTTGCTTTGTCTTTTTAGAGAAAGAGAATGAGGAGTGGTAATTGTTAACTTTCTTACTTTATTTTTAAGGAACTTGCATGTATTTTGTACACTAGGTATTTTGAAGTGATAAACATGCAACTGTCACACACCCAGGCCTGGTATTACACCATTTCAAGTTATTCATTCTTTATATTTACATTTATAGCCTTTTTTCATTTCTTAATATGGTACATTGGGACTTAATAATATCAAGAAGATATTTCATGATGACAATATTGTATTTATATTTAATATAATATATTGTAATAAATGAATTGAAAATATATAGATTTGTAAAGTAACAAATATTGAATAGCACATTTTGCTTAACATATTGTCTTTCTTTTAAAGGAGTGAGGTAAAAATATGAAATATATACTTAAAAATGTAAGAAAAACAACACAGTACTATGCAATAAAACAATAAATGTTTATATGTTAATGCACTTTCCAGCGGTGGATTTCTTCAACCAGATCAACATGCTCTATGGCACTATCACAGAATTCTGCACAGAGGAGTCGTGCGCGGTGATGTCTGCGGGGCCCAAGTATGAGTACCACTGGGCAGATGGACACACTGTCAAGAAGCCCATCAAATGCTCTGCTCCCAAATACATTGACTACCTCATGACCTGGGCCCAGGATCAGCTTGATGATGAGACACTTTTCCCATCTAAAATAGGTAATAAAGGAAATAATATACATGGTACAAATTTTTATTTTAATTGTTATTAAGCTTACATTTTTAAATAATCCAGCGTTGCCAGGGATTTCCTTGTGTGGTGTGGGATTATTGAACATTTTGAGTAAAACAGCAGGATTCTTTCGACGAAAGCGGGACAAAAAATAAATAAATTGTATCCTCATTATTAATGAGGATACAATTTATTATTAACCATTTATTTGAATTTTAAATAAAGCATTCAGATTTATTATATAACTAGTGGCTCGCCCACGGCTTCGCCCGCTTAAAATACATGATTATTGATTTAATAAGCAGAATTGATTGACAACTATAATGACATCTAATATGATTTTTTTACTTCTAATATGATATTTTTGTAACTTTATGTTCTTTTTACCTATATAATATACTCTGTTAAATGTGTAGATGTCAGTGAATAATTTAATTTACTCATTCAGAAACAGCCTTAAATGTTAAATTATTGATTTGAAGGATTCATAATATTCTTTGTAAAATAACTGTAATAATTGCATATTAACTCCTGTACAATTTTTAAATTAGTTACATATATTATATGAACGAACCAAACAAAAAATCTTTGTATTTACTTGATATTTCTTTCAAGATCGTTCTTTATCTCTGTGTTGAATTAATTACGACTTCTTTCAAATGACGATAACTTTTTTTTTAATGAACAGATTTTGATGAACTAAACTTTAGTAGTTAAGTTGAGTTAAAACAAAGCAATTGGCGAAATTTTCAAGTAAATCAGTTCAGTACTTTCAGAGAAAAATGTGGACAAAAATATGTCGACAGCCAGACAGACAAGAAATTCAAAAAAAATCTTTTTGCTTTCTATTATTCTTTTTAAGTGTCCCTCTATCCATTTCAGTCAAAATTACTAAATGTACAGACAAAATATTTTTACTGTCTTATTATATATAGAGATATGTAACTTACAAATATACTTATATGTATTTCTATGAAATTATTAGTAACTAATCAAAATCTTAAAACAATAAAAAAAAATCTTACAATAAGTGGAAAAATCCGTGAAAAGCGGGATTATACCTGTCCCGATCGTTACATTTCATTTTCGAGCTGAAAACCGGGATATCGCGCGAAACATCACATCTGTCAACGCTGAAATAATCATACGAAAATAATTAACCAATATTTCTTAACATAATTTCTCGGAAAAAGCTGCGCGGGGGCCGCTAGTACTTATAACAAAGTCGTAAGGGATTGGTGCCTCTACATGGAAGATATATAAAAAACTATTACTTTGAGCATTTACTAGTGTAAATTGCCACTTTCTAAAAGAGTTATTTTATACAACTGTCATAATGAAGTGGCGAAATCTTTAGTTCTTAATGTTTTAAAAAAATAAAATAAATCACCTTAACTGTATTCCGCACACAGCAGGATAGGCAGAGGGGTCCTAGTGCTAAGACACTCCGTTCCCATTTTAATGTTTTCTTGTTTAATATTGCTTGTAAAATAATTATTTATGATGTATGATGATAGATAAAAATCGAGATTTTAAGATTTAAAATCAGAATCGAAATTTACGCGAAACATACCGCCTACCTAAATAGATGTAGAAAAGTATATATTTTTTTCTTTTAAAAATAACAACTTTTGCGAGTAATATCTAATAAATTCCCAAAAGACTTATATTATTATTTACCTATATCTATTTTTTTATTTTATTATGGAAAAAGACAAAGCAAACGAGCGTACGGGTCACCTTGTGGTAAGTGATCACCGCCGCCCACGACCCCTGTAACACCAGGTGCGTTGCCGGCCTTTGAAGTGGAGATAGACTCGCTTTTTAAAGGTCGTATCAACATGTAAATACTGCCGTAGGTAGGCCATCCCACAGATACGTGGCGCGTGGGAAGTAGTTCCTACTAAACCGCACATTACGGCACTCTACGTGCCACGTATCCAGATGGTGTGGAGGGTATATCTGTTTGTGACGTGGTGTGCGGTTAGAAAATTTGGCGTGATGTAACAGGTCAAATAGTTCTCCAGAACATCCCTATGATAAATACGGTAGTCTCTGCGCAAAGCCAAAATGTCGAATTCGAACGTTTCTACGTTGTATACGATCAAATGGGTCAAGCTGACCATGGAGTGCACCATTCCATATATGAGAACCAGAGTGAGTCATCGACGACGACAGGGTGTAAAATCAGTAGAAGGTCCAATAAGAAGGCATTGTGGTTTTCCACGGCCGGGAGCCATTCGCCATAAGACGGTCGAATACAGCCCTACCCGCGTATCACGATCCCCGTGGTATATCTGTGAGAGCATATCGTCGATAGCCGATTGAATGTGGTCCATGAGCCGATCCGTTTCTGCATTACCACTGTGGGACCTGTACAGACATGGGTAGACTCGGGCACGATCGTCCCAGTCCACACGGAGCCAGATAGTTGACAAGTCCCGACCTTCAAAAGTGACTAGACGACGGAAACTTAAGTCCTCCCTTACGAACACAGTGAACCCGGCATGAGGTATAAAATTATGTTCTATTTTGTAGTCGGGGTTTCGAAGATAGGCTGTGTCGCTCAGTCGGGTAATCTGAGTCTCCATCAGAAATAAGAAGGCCGGCCGTGCCGTTTAAAAATGGTGGTGGACGGCATTCAGGTTGGCATGGATTACCTCTAATGTTACAAAAGCGTGGTAGGGGTTGGGTGCCGAAGCCCGGTATTTCCTAACCGCCGGACCAGCTGAACCGATTATTATGGGATTTACACTGAAATATAAAGAAGGCTGTGGAGCAACATAAAAGCAAATTTTTACCGGTTCTTCGGCGGAATCGGAATTTACGCAGAAAAAATTACGTTTGCAATGCGCGCGTACTTTCTATATCTACCTAGCTATGTGAAATAACTAAACATTTTTCTATAAAATCTGCAATCAAGTTTTGCTATTTGCGAAATTAAATATATTCCCAAAAGAATTTAGTTATTTATTTAATGCAGTTTAAATAACCATACTAAAATAATTTATCGATTTTTCTTAAATACACTTAAATTACTATTCGTATAGTTCAAGCGGACAAAGCCGCGCGGGGCCGCTAGTAATTAATTAAATTACTACTTTAGATCCGAGAAAAAACAGTACAAGAAACTCAAGCAAGGCATGTTCTTTTTCGAAAACATGACTACAATTTTCTCCAGTGTATACTACTACTGTTGCCACTACTACATAATACACTTGTTTTGTGTCTGTGTGTTCAGGTGTGCCGTTCCCCAAGAACTTCCTGTCGATGGCGAAGACGATCTTGAAGCGTCTGTTCCGCGTGTACGCGCACATCTACCACCAGCACTTCCCCGAGGTGGTGCAGCTGGGCGAGGAGGCGCACCTCAACACCTCGTTCAAACACTTTATATTCTTTGTTCAGGTAAAAGTACAACTGTAGTATTGTGTATTGATTTACAATTTTAAAACTAATAGGTCGGGGCAAAAGTGTTTTCGTATTTTGAATGTATTATTAGTAATCAAACCTCTTTGGCTGTCCTGAATGTAACTGGCTGGTTTTAATACCATTAAATGTGAGACATTCTAAAAATGCAATAAATAAAAAAAAACTAGTTCCCGACATTTTTCAATTGGTTTTCAAGCAAGTTAAATAAATGGACGTATGTGACGAAGAAATTCGGTACAATTCAAATTTTTATTACAAAAAAAGGTAAAAATTTTTGCAGTTTACTGACCTAATGCGGTATCAATAAAGTTAGCACTAATGTGGTTCAAGCGTTTCAAGTCTGAAACTTTTGGTGTGAAAGAAGAGGTTCGCTCTGGACCCTCTGTCACAGATAAAATCAGTGTTATCTTTGAGAAAGTGGCGCAAGATCGACATATTAGTAGCTACTACATTGCTGAAGAACTGGATGATGATCATAAAATAGTTTTACGTCATTTACAAAAGTCTGGGTACAAGAAAAATCTTGACATTTGCGTATCACATGATTTCACTGAGAGAAACCTCATGCAACATGTTTCCATTTGCGATTCTTTGTTAAAATTAACAATTTCGAACCATTTTTTAAACAGTTGATTACGGGTGATGAAAAATGGATAACTTACGATAAGAATTTGTGAAAAAGATCGTGGTCGAAGCATAGACAAGCCTCACAACCGTGGCAAAGTCCGGCCTGACTCGGAAGAAAGTGTTGCTATGTTTATGGTGGGATTGGAAAAGAATCGTCCACTATGAGCTTTTGCCACCGGATAAACTATCAATTCTGACCTCTACTATCAGCAACTGATGAGGTTATAAAAACTATTGAGAAAATCCGGCCGGAGCTGGTGAATAGAAAGGGCGTGGCCTTCCAACATGACATCGCCAGACCGCACTCATCTGTAGCCGCGCAGCAAAAATTGAGAGAGCTTGGCTAGAATGTGTTGATGCATCCCCCGTATAGCCCTTACCTTGCTCAACAGACAAAACAACATTTATTATTTAAAAAAATATTAACTATCACAAGCGTGGAAGCTCTCGTGGCGCACAAGCGTGCGACTGTAAATGCGACGGTTGTTGTAATGACTGTAAAACTAACGCTTTTCGTTAGGTAATAAAACTTAATAAAAGCGCGGCGTTAAGTTCTGCCACTCAACACGCAATACCTCAAGAATTTGACGGAAAATAGGTAACGGAAATGTCTTAGTAGGGAACGAAGTGTCTTCATGTCATATTAAGATTTCATATTTTAAATAGTCATTACTTGGGCGGCAATGGATATTCATTGTGTGTAGAAAAATAGATCAGGAGGAAACCCATAAGACAAAAAAAAATATCAAAATTAAAACATCTACTCTATGCATGTTTTAGTCGCAAGTATTGAGCAAATGATGAAATATTTGTATTTAATTGTTTAATACTGATTTTATAAAGCACTGAGGCATTTTATCACGTCCGCACGTTGGCTAATGTTAGACCATACTAAAATCAAATAAGAACACAAAAAATTTTGTGGTCTTATTTCACAGGCCGTTTTTTGGACTGTAATATTTAATCTAGTGTATAACTGATCGAAGTTTTAAAGTACATATTTTATATTTGCCTAGTACTAAGACTTTTCAACTTTCCACTTATAGCTCGGAGCCTAAAATAGATAGTTATATCTATTTTAGGCTCCGAGCCTTATTACTGTTAAGTAATAAGAAATAATATATATAATAATTCCCCTGAGTCAGTCATTACTAGATAACGTTCTACCTGTTTTATGAGTACAAGAAAATGCTGATAGTAGCTTATTATGTGACAGGAATTCAACCTGATTGAGCGACGGGAGCTGGCGCCGCTGCAGGAACTGATCGAGAAGCTCACCGCCAAGGAGGCGCGATGAACGATGACTCCACCCACCTCCCCGCGCGCATGACGTAGAAGAAACACATAGAATAGATTGTTTGTAAATGTTGTAACATTATTTCGATGTCAACTATTGTACTTAAATTTAACGTATTTCTGTATTGGCCATACACACATCTGACAGCCGTCGCGCGCTGTGGGCGGTCGCGGTCGCGCTGTCGGCCGCGACGCGGCTCTTGTTAATGTACTAATTAATGTTTTAAGGCTTACGAGAAGGAAATTGTGATATGAGCTACTTGGAGACTGGTCGGGAACACTCAGGCGGGGTGCGGGGCGGGGGGAGGGGGGGGGGGCGGAGCGGAAAGTACAGAGGCTTCTGCAATAAACATTATTGCATAATCTTCTGTGGCTAAGTAATAACGTGAAAAAAATAATTTAAAATATTTGATTAAAATAAAAATTAGTTATTGAACGAGTCAGAGTTGGGGAAGTCGGGGAGGACCCCCACCGCGCCCGCCGTTGGAAGTGTTTAGGTTTGATATGAAACTCTAAAGGGGCGTAGCCGAAGTGAGCGAGCGTCACTGTATAATTTGCACTGCATCCCTTGATACAGTACCACTTTGTACGCTCTAGACAGTACACTGTACTCTGTATATAGTACACTACACTCTGTATGCAGTGTGCTGTACGCCGCGTCTCGGTCTATGTCACGATATCTACATATATATTATATTAGATAATAAGTTATTCAAATATATTTTTGCAATCGAACGATTGTGCCACGTGCGACTGACGTAATGATTTTTTTATTTATAAATAATATGTAACATGAATTATACGAATTATAAAGCACAACAGAGACTTTAATTTATTCCTATAAGTTGTAAGCGTACTTACACTTTTTTTTAACTTTACACTGTATCCCGCACATAGCAGGATAGGCAGAGGGAATCTGAACCGTTCCCCATTTTCGCCCAAGTCTGGAGGCATTACGTGTTGAGTGGCAGAAGTCGGCGGAGAGCGAAGAAATAAAAATACGAAATATTTAATGAATTAACATATTAAGTGGAAACGATCCACAACCTGTCGCGTTACAGTCACTCCCTTATGCCGCTGCGCCACAACGCCTTTAAATAAAACATGTAAATATATAATGAATTTCCCTTAAATTGTGTGTGTATACGGTAACTCCCAGATTGTTTGGAAGCTTTCATAGAAATAAAAAAAATTGTGGGCAATACAAAATAGGACAATATCTTTGTTCATAATTGGTCGAGATCGCATTGCTTAAATCTGTAGGGATCAGTTATTCTAATGAAACTTATATTTAAGAATGATACATGATAGTAGAATAGATTACACTAGGGTTGTTTAAAAGAATCCTGCCGCAATCACCTTTAATTAATGTTTTTCGTAACTCGTTTTTGGAGAAAATTGCACTCATGTTTTTTATGTGAATCGCACATCATTTGAAAGAATATCGCATAAGGAATTGGAAAAACAATGTTTGCCAGCTCTGTATGCCGCAAGCCCAGGGTTGCCTGGTTAAAAAAGTCACTTAATGTTAATATTTGCACTCATGTGTTTTTTTAATGAATTATATATCAAATTAAAGCAATTTTTTTTCTCATCACTAAAACACATGGTTGTCTGGAAAATAGCCACCGCAAACAAAGGTTGCCATTATTTGAAATATTTTATTCCGATTGACTGAGATTAGACGATGAAATGCTCTCAATCGCTCTCTTCATCCTCAGAGAAAAATATATAATATTAAACATAAATTTTAATTATACTTATTAAACATCAATTATACTTACATTTTGCATTAGTAGTAGTAAAGTAGTGAAGACAAAAAACATTTTGTATAGCGCTCGGTGTCATAGGCGAAAAGCTATTTTATAATATATATATATTTTCTTTTGTACAATTTAAAATATATATAGATATTAGTCCAGTAAATTAAACTTAACCCTTAAAAGCAACTTGTTAATCTTCTTTATATAATATATATATGTACTTTTTTGTAGTTTTTTTTTTATGTATATATAAAGTTCTTTTTTTTTTTATTTATATTCACTCCATGTTTGATGCATAAGTGGAAACTTTATTGGCTAATGTAATGTAGATATGTATTAGCTTTAAGTATTGTAAGTGCTGTTTGTTTCCCAATATAAAATAAATAAAATAAAATAAATAATGTGTCCGACCGGCGACCGAAACAAACCGCCACAAACGCTGACAAGGAGAGGGATCGGGTGAACGGCGGCGGTTTAGTTAGTTAGTTAAGCAACAGAAGCCTTTTAACATATTGCTATTTTTTTATAACAGGCGTTTATTACAATACGAGTATATGTCATATGTGACGGTCGATGTAATTATTTTATAATTTCAATATATCGTCAGACTGCACGCTGATCAGTAACTAAGTTTACATTTTATTTAATTCCTTTTTCAAAACCCTTCTACGCGCCCACAGCCTCCAAATGCAGCCCTCGTAACTTTATTATGTTTTAATCGTATAGGTACATTATTTTTACGATAATTTCTCATTTTTCTTGACTAGTGTTTTTTTTAAATGGGAAGCAAAAATATAAAAAAACCTGTTTTCAATTGAATACGTTCATTTAATCATGAAGAAATCTAAAATGAAATACATCGTTAATGACATTGTTTTGTGCGCTCACGTGCTGGACACGGGCGGCGGCGGCGGCGGCGGCGCCAGGAAGGCGGCGGGCGGCGCGGCCCAGGGCGGGCCGAAGGCGCCGCGCCAGCCCAGCAGGCCGGGCGGCGGCGGCGGCGGCAGGTGCGCGTCGCCCGGCGGCGGCGGCGGCGGGAAGGGCGGCGCGCTGCCGGGCGGCGGCGGCTGCGCGGCGCCTCCTGCGGCACTTGCTACTTAGACAGACGTCTTACATGGAGGAAGCACATGTCACGGAAATTGAAACTCTCGTTGCATTACAAACTTCTCCTGTATAAAGTTATTCTTAAACCTATGTGGTCTTATGGAGCGGAAGTTTGGGGAACTGCAAGCAACTCAAACTTAGACATAATCCAACGCTTTCAATCAAAAACTTCGCATAATAACGAATGCCCCTTGGTATGTCACTAACTCTATGCTACATCGAGATCCAAGGATACCCACAGTGAGAGTAAAAATTACCAATAAACTAAAGTCATACTCTCATCGCATACAAAAACATTCCAACGTGCTCGCCTGGAAACTAATGAACCCAGCATTTAAAAGACCATTTAAAAGACTATACCACCAATGTCTTTAACCTCCTAACCACCAGCTTAATGCTCAGGTGAGGCAGTTACAGGATTCTTTGACGTTAAAAAAAAATTAAAAATACATATATACGTATCTAGGCTAAGTCTACGTATATAAGGGCATTTTTTAAAAATGTAGTAATAAAATTAAAACTACATGGGATTTGGGATTTTAAAGGGCATCAAGTCCTAAGCTGCACCAAGCAGCAAATACTCTAGTTACGCCACTGATTTTACATTAAGATTTGGAAGTGGCAAATATTTTTTTTTTCAGAAATACCTATTTAAGTAACACGTTCACTGTCATCATCTTGTTCGAAAGCAATATTAATTCTAAAAAACCATGTAAGTTTAATAGTTGTAGAAAAAATGTTGTGTTTAAGAATGTATCACCAGATGAAATTGTCAAAACGTTCAGAAGCCTTAATTTGAAAATAACTGGTGACTTATTGCTTCGTATCTAAATGAAAGAATCCAGAAGGCAGGTCTCACCTAGCCAGGGCGCGGGCGCGGGCATGAGCGCGCGGGGCGGGTGCGCGGGCGCGTGCGCGGCGTAGGGCGCGGGCGCGGGCGCGAGCGCGCGGCGCGGCGGCGGCGCCTCGCCCAGCTCGGCCATGAGCGACAGGTACTCCTGGTCGATGTCGGCGCGCGCGGGCGGCGCGGGCGCGGCGCCGGGGCGGCGCGCGCGGCAGTCGCGCGCGATGTGGCCGGCGCCGCCGCACGACGAGCACACGATGCTGCCGGTGACGTTGGGCTTGTCGGGGCACAGCCACGTCTTGTGGTCGGCGGCGGAGCAGTTGGCGCAGCGCGGCGCGTCGCTCTCGCGCAGCGTGCCGTTGAGCTGCGCCAGCTCGCGCAGCTGCATGCGGCGCAGGTCGTTCTGCCCCTCGGGCACCTCCACGCCCTGCCGGATCACCTCCTTGATCTTCTCGACCGCCTTCTTCACGCAGTCCGCGTTGGTGGCGGTGATGTAGGCGTGCAGGGGCTCGTCCTCGCCGGGCAGCGGCTGGCCGTCCTTGCGGCCCACCTTGCCCTCCTTCACGGACCCCTTGCCGCGGATTATTATCTTGGCACCGGTCTCTTTCTCCATGGCTGCAACAGTACGTTAGTGTGAGCGTGCGGTGCGGGTGCGGCTATGTGCGGGTCGAGGCGGACGGTACCTTTAAGCGTGTTCCCGCGCGGGCCGATGAGCAGACCCACGAAGTTGATGTCGGGGTGCTCCTCCTGCGGGATCATGACCTTGTCGTGCACGCGCACCACGGGCGGCTTGTAGTCGGGCGGCGGCTTGAACTCGGGGTTGATCTGGTGCATGCGCTGCACGAGGCGGTGGCGCTCCTCCTCCAGCTTGCGGCGCGTGCGGTACTCGCGCGTGTTCAGGCGCTTGCCGTCCGTGGAGTAGATGGGCTCCGGCGACGGCGACCTGCAAGCGCGCGCGCCTGAGACTGGTGCCCGCCCCGCCACGGGTCACCCGACTCAGAATATTTTTTATTTAAAAATAATACAAGTGAAAAAATGCTCCACTATTGATAACTAAACTACGTAGCTCCTAATCTATAACGGCCTGAGAAAATAAAATTGATTATTGTGCAATATTAAACCTGAAACTTGAATGCATTAGAACACTGAAAAATTATTATTAAAAGTAATATATTAATGGAGCTGCGTCGCTGAAAAAAGTTGCATTAATGTGATTAATGTAAAGCGCGCGGGGACTCCGCCGGCGCGGGCTCGGGCTCCGTCGGACTTAGATAATACTCAATTATTTTTTACTCATGACAACCGTCAGTCAGCGTTTATGAGAAATAAAAGAAACCGTCCTGCGAATCAAAAACGGGGCATTATGTACGGTAAGTCTTCACATGGAGCGGTCCGTCCTAGCTTGGAGCGTGACTAGATAATGTTTGGAGAAAACCTTGCGAGGCGCCACAGCGCGGCCTGCGGCGGGGCGGCGCGCCAGGGCTGCGGGGCGCGGCCGAGCAACAACGAGGGGGGCGCACCTTTCCTCCACGTTGGCGGGGATGCCGAGGTCGCCGGAGCGCAGCTTGCGGCTCACCTCCTCGATCTGCAGCTGCACTGCAAGGCAAGGGGTTAGCGCCGGGCGGCCGCGCGTTAGACTCGCACTCACTGTCCCGTCGGCGCCGGGGCTCGAACCCGGCCCGCCGCGCCAGCCGGCGTCGACGGCCGACAAGGGAACCATCAAAACTTATACTAATATACTCAATTCATTTATATTATCAAAATATTATATATTTTTTATTATATAAAATTATAAAAATTAATAAAGTATATCAAAAATTACTGTGAAATACAAAAAAAAGATAATCAGTGGGCCTGCTCTGCAAGGGACAAAGTAAATGCATTAGTAATTAATATGAATTAGGATTAGTGAGCCGTCCGGGTGGTACTCACGCAGGTACTGCTCCTCCTGTTCGCGCGTGAGCGTGGAGGGCAGCACGGTGGGCAGGCCGGGGATGAAGGTCTTGTCGTGCTCGGAGCCCATCCAGCGCGTGCGGCGGCGGCGCGCGCGGCGCTCGGCGGCCGTCTCGCCGGGCGGGCCCTGGCCGTCGTCGGCGTCGTCGTCGGGGTGGTGGTCGTCGTGGTGGTCGTGGTGGTCGCGGTAGCGCGACTCGGTGCGCGCCTGCAGCAGCTCCAGCTTCTGCTGCACGGAGGTGGGCGGCGGGATGGCGGTGGCGGCGGACAGCGCGGCCGCCGCCGCCGCCGCGGGCTGCACGGGCGCCGCCATGCGCCGCTGCGCCACGAACGTCTGACGGTCATTATGCAACGTACACTTACCACACAAACCAAGTAAACAGCATTGTTTAGTAATCATTTACTGTAACATATTCAAAATAAATATAAATAAACTCAAACTAATAAAGCTGGCATATTAATAGTAGCCCTAGCCGGATCACTGTATTCTCAATCAAATCCAAATTCCACTTTCCACCCCTTCAATAAGACTTCTGTCCACTAGTGTATTTTCTATCGAATATTCTAGAACATGTTTTACAAACACTTGCAGGCGACATACAATAACTCAGTGGTGTAAGTGGAATCTAATTTTAGGAATATGCTCTAAACTTCAAGTTATCTAACGTTATGTAACTGTGTATTATCTAAGAATATATTAAACAGTATCTCTACTATTGCTTACCATGTGGTTGATATATTTCTATAGGATATGATGAGCAATGGTAAATTAAATTGAAAACAAATGACAACATATAATATAAGTGTTTAACACATTACATAGTTACCTGTCTCTCTTCAGCATTGTGCTGGAAATAATGACAACATTATGTGCTAAGCAATCTTATACAAGAAGTGTGTTCTATTATCTCGTAACATTACCTGTGCAACTGCGGCTGCAGCTAGTATGGCAGCTTGCGTGGCAGGGTTGATACTAGTGGGGGTGGCCACTTGTCGTGCTGTGGCTTTAGTTGTAGTTCCCACCATTTGGTCCAACAATGCAATTGTACCATCCCTGTTGACAAAAATACAATAATAATAATAACGTCAAATAATTTACGTTTGCGTAAATTACGCCAAATAATTTACCACCAGTTCACTAAAGTTAATGCCTCAGACCTGAGAAGAACCGGCGCAAGAAACTCAGCGGGACCAATTTTTTAAAATCAATTATACACAATCACTTTTTAATGTTTCTGACAATGATACTTTGAAACAGACTGGAGCGAGCATTTCATTCCCAAGGCGTGTTATCATTTATATAATCATTAATTTGGTAATAACCTTTAACACACAAACGTCTTTTCATTTTTTTAAATTGTGATATAGAACATTCTCGGACGTTTTCCGAGAGATGTAATCGTGTTACAGGTGCAATAAGTTTACTCCTATTTCTAGTATTGATATTATGTACATCACCAATTTTGGCAAAATCTTTAATATTCTTCTTAATATACATAACATTTTCAAAAATGTATTGAGATGCAACTGTCAATATATTTATTTCTTTAAATTTTTGCCTTAACGATTCTTTAGGGCCTATGTTATTGATTGCGCGAATAGCTCGCTTCTGCCAGACAAAAATTGACTTAATACCGGCTGCACTACCCCAAAGTAGACCCACTAAAAATGGCAAATCATTTATATATATTAAAAACAGAAAAGGATCAAGGAAAGTCACATACTGATATATGATCCAGGAGATTTCATGCCATTCACATCAACCCTCTGAACTCTGTTAGCTAAATAAGAGGTCAGAAGATTGAGTGCACGTCCTCTTATTTTTTTTATGGAAAAGAACAAGGCAAACGAGCGTTCGGGTCACCTGATGGTAAGTGATTACCGCCGCCCACGGCCTCGTGCAACACCAGAGGAGTTACAGGTGCGTTGCCGGCCTTTAAGGTGGAGATAGACGCGCTTTTTGAAGGTACCCATGTCATATTGACCTGGAAACACTGCCGCGGATAGGCCATTCCACAGTTCCGTGGCGCGTGGAAGGAAGTTCCTACGAAACCGCACAGTAGTGGATTGCCGCACAGTTGTGATTGTATCCAGGTGGTGTGGATGATATTTTAGCTTATCGCGTACTGTGCAGTTAGAAAATTCAGCGGCTGGTAACAGGTCAAACAGTTCTTAAGAACACTCCGCTTGATAAATACGATAGAGAACGCACAGTCAGGAGATGTCTCTAAGCAAAGCCAAAGTATCAAGCCTTTCACAGATCATTGGGTCCCCAATAATTTGAATGGCTCTACGTTGTATGCGATCAAATGGTTCAAGCTGATACTGGGGTGCACCAGTCCAGAGATGAGAACAGTACCCATATGAGGCCGAACCTGGGCCCTATATAGTGCCAATCGGTGTTTTGGCGTGAAGTACCGTCTCGCTCTGTTGATGACCCCCAGTTTCTTCGACGCCAACTTGGCCTTGCTTTCCAGATGATTGCGATCCTGGCAGTCACTCGAAACATTGCGGCCCAATATACTGATATTGGGCGCGGCTGTAAGGGGAATGTTTTGAAAGACTGGCGATACGATGAATGGGACTTTTTTAGTGCTTAACGCGCAAACTTGTGTCTTCAGGGGGTAATTTGAACTAAGTTCCTTTCACCCCATGAGGAGACATTGTCGAGGGATGCCTCAGCAGAAGATACAAGTTTATTTCGGCATTGTTCCACGTTTTCCCGAGAAAGACTTGCGCGGCCGGAGTAAACAGCGTCCACTATGCTATCATCTGCATGGTAATGAATGCTTGAATCCTCCAACATGTCATTGATATGCAGAAGAAACAGCGTAGGGGACAGCACGCAGCCTTGGGGAACGCCAGCGTTCACGGCCATATGTTTAGAGCAAAAACCGTCAACACCGACCTTGATGCTGCGCCCAGTGAGAAAGCTGGCGATCCACTTGCATAAATTCTCGGGAAGCCCATAGGATGGAAGTTTAACCAGGAGCGCCCTATGCCACACTCGATCAAAGGCCTTCGCCATGTCCAAACTAACTGCCAGGCCCTCTCCCTTGCTTTCAATAGCTGCGGCCCAGCGGTGGGTCAAGTAAACCAGAAGATCACCGGTTGAGCGACCATGGCGGAAGCCATATTGTCGTTCATTAATCAATCGGTGATCCTCTAGATAAACCAAGAACTGGCTATTGATGATGCTCTCCATGACTTTTGAGAGCAGGGAGGTGATAGCAATAGGCCTGTAGTTAGATGGATCGGAACCATCGCCTTTTTTTGGGATTGGGTGGATAAGAGGGCTCTTCCATGAGTCTGGGACTACACCGACTGAGTAAGAGTGCCGAAACAAACGCGTTAGCACCGGTATCAGCTCAGGAGCACGAGAACGGAGCACTGAAGGAGAGATGCCATCTGGCCCGCTCGACTTGTGGATTTCCAAAGAGGACAGAACTCGCCTAACAGCTGTTTGGTTAAACTTAATCTCAACCTCACTTAACTTAACCTCAGGCATTGAGCTCTGGCACCGCTGGATGGTCGGCGGCGTTGTTCCTTGATCATCCAAAGTCGAGTTTGAGGCAAAGAGAGCGCCCAGGAGATCGGCTTTCTCTATTGCCGTGTGGACCAAGATGTTATTTCCCGTGCGTAATGGCGGAAGCGAAGGCTGGCTAAAGTTGCCAAGTGCCGCCTTTGAGAGCGTCCAGAACTGATGAGTTACGGACGGATAGCTCTTTAGCTTCTCGCCAATTTTGGCGATATGCTCGGACCTTGCTCTGACAATTTGCCGCTTAAAGAACCTGGAGGCTCGGTTGTACTTTTTGAGGTTTTCACCTCCGGATCCTTAGTAACCAGTGCCTCAGTCCAGATTTGATATGCCGCGCGTTTGCTAGTTCAAAATGGACGATGACGATGGAAACTTAGGTCCTCCCTTACGAACACAGCGACCCCGGTCACAGAACATACCAAGAGCTTCCTGCGATCCGTCCCAAGCCTCATATATACTTTTTATAAGTCCTACACCAGCATCAGTAGTCGAGCAAGCTTTAGTAAAGCCATACTGTTTATCATGCAAAAGCTGATGTTAGTCAAAGTGCATCAGCATTTCATTTAAAATAATTTTCTCAAATATTTTACTAAATGAGGGTAGATACAGGTCGAAAATTGTTGGGATCAGATGTAATACCCGATTTAAATATAGGTATGACTTTACTAAATTTCATTAAGTCAGGAAACACACCATACTCTATACAATTATTAAATATAGTTGCGAGGTAAGGAGCAACAGCATCTATTATATGACTAATTAATTTAACAGAAATTCCCCATATATCTGATGTTTTCTTAATATCTAGGGACTTGAATGTCTTAACAATGTCTCTTGAGTTAATCACTTTAAATTTAAAATCTATATCACATTTGTTTATGTTCTCCTTAAGTAATGATTCAGCGACTGTTGTGGAAGATATAAGTGTTTTGGTTGTGGAAACTGGAATATCAGCAAAGATTTTTTCAAATACACTGGCAACTTCTTGGTCTGAGCTGGTTAAGCCATTGTCAATTCTTAATTTATATTCATAATTGTAATCCCTGGCTTTTCCAGTTTCACAATTTATTATGTCCCATCTCATTTTAATTTTATTAAAGAGTTTTTATCTTGTTTTTAATATGTAACGATTTTGTCATGGAACATACTTTTCAAAAACTTTTAACATTGAAAAAATTTTCATATAGTAAATTGGGCTTATTACTATGTTTTAAATATTTAACTTTTGTTGTTATATTACTTCTAAACTTTTCTATATGACCAGTTGTCATCGGTATACAAACATTTTTTTTATTTTTATCAATTATTTTTTTACCAAGGTGAAAGGAAACCAACTGTCCGCAATGATCTGAACTTAACATATTAATTATTGATTTTTTACATGGCACAGAGTTTGTAAAAATATTATCAATGCAAGTAGCGGTACAATGAATGATTCTTGTTGGCTCTAGAAATAGATTATCTAGGTTATATGAATTAAGTAATGACCTGAATCTAGTGCAAATGGTGGAATTTTCTAGTAAATTAATATTAAAATCACCACATACAACAAAAATCCAGATAACTTTACCAGTACTTGTTCTAATATTATTACAAAGTGTTCATATAACCCAGTGGGAGGTCTGTATACACTTACAACAATGAAATGCTCAAGCTCAGCACAGGCCATTTCAATAGTCTGCTCAACAGAGAGGCTTACAATGTCTTTACATTCTTTAAATTTATAAGATTTATTCAAAATTATTAAAGAGTGAATAGTTTTTTCTCTATTGAACATAGTAGCAACTTGGTGATTATTAAAATTAAAGATAGCCTCAGAGCTTCGAAGCAAAGTACATGAATATTATTACTATTTAAGAATAATTCAATTTCTAACTCTTTATTAAACATCATTGTATGTTTTGATGCACCAAGTTTGTATCATTATCATAACAAATTGTATTTAATTTTAAATTCATATTTATTTCATTTTTATTATTGTATAATATATTGCCAGAGATGGCCTCTATTGTCTCATAATTTAATTTAAATTAATTGGAACAGGTTCCAAACATGTTGTATTATACTATTCAAGAGGAACAGTAGTCTTTCTAGCCACAGTATTGGCTAAAATAGTTAACATGTCCTTCTGTAAACACACATTTAGTAACAGGTTTTAGTTAATTAAGTTTTATTTTAATCATTTTTTTTTTAGTAAATTAATCTATTTTTTAAATGTAAATAAAGTATTTACATTATAACAAAAGGCTCGCAAACTTGACTACCTTCTAAGTCAAAACAAACTAAAGATACAAGCATTTATGCATTTTTTCTGCATTTTGTATAAAATTTGCAGAATAATCATAACCCATAGGATATTTATTGCCAGTTGACCTACAATTATAAAATTTGACATGAAGTGAGGACTAATAAAATGGATACAAATAGAGAAAACAAAACAAAAACTTCAATCTCCTAGAAAAAATTATTACAAACTTATATTTGTAGTTCATTTCATGCAAATTAAATGCATATCTTGCATACTTCTGAGGAGCTCAGTCATGTGTCATGAAGTCCTTTGACTTGGGCCAAAACAGACACCGAAGTTGCCTTAGCTGAACCCAGGTTTCTCGAATAGAAATGATGTGTCTGCTCATACTACTCGCTTCGGTCAACTGCACTAGTAATGTGATGGGCGCTTAAGATAGGAGAATTTTGAATTTACCTGTCCTTGGATTTCCTTCCACGACTTCGGCTACGACTACGTGAACGACTTCGTCTTTTCTCCTTGTGGCGATCACGACTTCGACTACGTTCTCTGTCTTTATCCCTAAAGAAATAAATAAAGTCTTATAAGTCTACGGAGTCGTTTAGGATGGAAGTTATATTAATTTACAAAGTAATCGTTATACCTCTTAGACCTGTGCCTGTCACGATCACGGTCTCGGTCGCGGTCCCGATCGCGATCTCGGTCCCTGTCTCTATCTCGGTTGCGATCTCTGTCTCGATCGCGATCCCGATCTCTATCCCGTTCGCGGTCGCGTTCACGATCACGATCCCTGTCTTTATCCCGCTCCCGGTCACGATCGCGTCCCTTATCCCTTTCCTTGTGGCGATCACGGTCACGGGAACGAGAACGACTCCTATCACGATGTCGAGAACTCATTTTTTTACTGACAATTGATATTTATTTAGCTAAGATGTCACTTATATTGATAACTAACTTTCAATTATTCATATATAGATAGACTTAAATGTTTTTTTGCAAAGTTAAAATAAATCTAATAAATTAATAAACACGCAGCCAACAAAGATGAAAGTTGACACATTAATCACAGATTATTAAAAGTAGACTATAATTCCTAAATAACAAACATATTTCACAGATTACACATTAATGCTTTCATATAGCGACATGAACCAAACAATTAATAATATGAAAAATAAAATTGTCAACGAGATTTAATACTATATAAAGTTAAAAAAGACGTATTTTTAAATTGGCACAATAAATATATACGTAATGTAAATTTAATTCTAATAATGCTACGAGTATACCCATTTCAGTGGCGGACTAATCCTCGAGGCGGCGTAATTGAATGAGGTCCTCCGTGTAAAAAGATTTTTATATTTCTCAATTTTTTTTTGTGTACTAATTTGTGTGTATGTTTATTAATTAAGTTTAAAATAAAACACGAATTATCAAAAATACGTAATAGTTCTCCGGAACGCACAAATTTCAATTTTCTTATGTTTACTCATTAATAGTAAATTATTTAAAAAAAAAAAATTAAATTAAATTAGCTTCACGCTATATCCCGCACACAGCAGGGTAGGCAGAGGGAACCTAGTGTTAAGACACTCCGTTCCCCACTTTCTGCCGAATTCTGGAGGCATTGCGTGTTGAGTGGCAGAACTCAACGCCGCGCTTAACCTCGGCACCAGAGCGAAGAAATGGAAATATAAATTTAAGTAAATATTTCATCTCCTCGAGTGGGGATCGAACCCACAACCAGTCGGTTTTGCAGTCACACCTCGTGCCGCTGCGCCACGACCGGCCTCATAAAATATTTAAAAAGATAAAAAATCAGTAAATTATTTAAAAAGATGAATATAATATTAAATACTTAACTAAATAATAAACAAGTAGACTAGACAAGTTTCATGATTAAGTGTTTACAAATATATATTTTAAGAAAAAACCTTAAAAAATAATATTCTAGGTGCTTTTTTATTGTATTCTTAGCTAATTTCTGTCCAAACATATTAGTAAGTAAAGTATATTATTTTTTACTACTTTCAATTAAATAAGTCTATACTCAAAGTTTTTAATAATAAAACATGCTTATAATTTAGGTGTAGCCACAAAAACATCGATCGTAAAAAAGATTATAAAAATAATGTCATTGATCGCCCGAGTTTGTTTTAAATATTACCACGAAACGACGGAAACTTTAGCAAGGCAGAGCCAGAGATGAGTTTAAGTTGTATTAAGTTGTATTCTCCTCATTTTAGGTCATCAATCGTTATTGATATTTTTATTAACTACTTCAAGATTATAAATGTTACGGTGACCGTTAATACAAATATACTTATATTGGCATTTTGAACAAAATCTATAACCAGCAAAATTCATGTACTTTTAATAAAATTTTGATAAAGTTCCAACATGTTTTATATAAATACATAATGATAACGGCGTTATTGGCAGCAAAATGCTAAAAGAAGGCAATGATGCTGGTTGAAAACAATGATTTTAAATAAAAAAACGGCAAAGACAATTAGAGAATATAATGATTATTAGCTTTTAGAGTAGATGAATGGATCTGATCTAAGGCTGTAGTCTGAATATTAGATATACTTCTAATAGGTTAACTCACGGGTAGTTCTTAGGATGTTTTTTTTTTTAAACCAGTTATGACCAAAAATTTACCTAGTATCTAAATTTAGTCCGTGAACTCTTCTCGGATTCTATCCTTTTGAATCTTCGTATTGTATAACTTCCACGGCATTCAGTTTCAGTGAGGAGTAACGGAAACGTTTAAATATTATTACTATTTATTACATGTAAAACAATATAAAAATAATCTTACTTGAGCTACTTTACTTCAGCTTATGTATGTACAAGAGACATCTAAAATTTAACGACTTCTATTAATATCTTATATTGTTTTTATTTCTTTTGCATTATTCTTATTTTTTCGCTTTATCCCTAGCGGGATAGTCAAATAGAACAGACCTCCAAAAGCTCTGCTCTCTGTATATTTTGGGGGTTAATAGCCGCGACAGTTTCACTAATGCGGTTATTTTCATACAAATTGTTTGTTGTATAACTTTGCTAAATGTTTTTAAAAACAAAATCAAATAAAAATAAATTTCATTATATATGTCATGCCATCTTTTCTTATTAAGATGTCTATGTATTTCGTTAACTTCGCAAACCATACTTGGGTCTCGGTCTGCCGCTAGCTCAAGGTTGCCTGGTTTAAACACGTCACTTAATATTAATAATTTGCACAAATGTATTTTTTTAATAAGTTATATAATAAATTAAAGCTTATTTTTTTCTTAATACTATAACACACGGTTGCCTGGAAAATAACTGTCGCAAGTAAAGGTTGTCATCATTTGATTTTTTTATTGCAGTTCCGGTTGACTATGAGATTAGGCGATGAAATGCGCGGTTAATCTTATGTTTTAAAGAAAAACATTATGTAATAGAAATCTTAAAATTTATGTTTATTCTAACTGTTCACCTGTTAAATGATGATTTTAATTATATTAAGTACATACAGAAAACTATTTAAAGACGAAATCATAATTATTTTTCAAGTGAAATAATGATATTGAGTCTTTGCTAAATCTGTTTTTTAAATATTAAATAAATGTTTACAAATATCTACCTACTATAAGGCATGAATTACATCATGTTTCCTCGGATGAAGAAATTGCGGATATTTTTTTATTAAGAAAGTATATTACTTGAACTTGGAATTATTTCAATAAAATCTGTTCCTCTGCGTCCTCTGCTCGTTTTTTTGTTTTTTCATACGCAACTATATTTCATTGAAAGTAGCAAAAAGAATTATATAGTTTAATTACGAATATTTTTGAAAAGGAATTAGCTAATAATACATCAAATCTACACGTTGCAAATATTCAATTTTCGCCCACGACCCCGTGCAACACCAGAGGAGCTACAGACGCGTTGCTAGTCTTTCCTAAGTATGGAATAACCTTTAAAAATTTGTAAAAAATATTTAATATTTTATTAAATATTTTTTACAATTTGGGTAGTGGAAATTTGTAAAAATCTCCCTACACAGATGGAAGCAACAAAAATAAAACTGCTACGTTAAAATTTTTGTTTTCTAAAAAGTATCATGAGCGACGATCAAATGACAATTAGGTCACCCGCCATAGTAATAAGTATTAGTTCTGCGCATAAAACTGTAAAAAACTACGAAACTGGGACTACATGCAAACTAAACATACATTAATAAGATAACTTTAATTAAAATAATATAAACTGTACAGGCTGCACTTATTCTTGTACTTATTTGTTTATTCCCATAAAAACAGTTTATTAACATTCCAGACAATTATGAATTCCCTACGGTCTAAATCCCCTCCCTCCCTCCTCCTTTAATATTAATGTACTATATGTAAGTTCAGCTAATCATAATTCCGAAATAACTATAATTAAGGTAAGGTAGTTAACTTTGAATTTGTATTTTTTCTAATAACTTATATTGTAAAGTATCCGCGAGGTCTATGTTGAGCTTTTTATTTGCACATGTTAAATAGTTTTCCTTATAATGGACTACATCAATCTCATATTATACGTCTTTTAACCCCTAGGTGCCATTTATTTGTTATTTATAAAACTTTGGTCGCCAAAATTCGACAAATCTCAATTCAATCCATAGTATTAACCCTTTCCTGACTGACGGTACTAATTTGTACCAGGTGATTACGAGTCCATTATTTCGATAATACAATCGCGCATTACTTATTTGACACTGACGATCCTTTCGAGTACTATTACGCTAGCCAATCAAAGTGATTTATTCCACTTTTTTCTATATACCGCTAACAAGTGACACTTTCAAATCTCGACCTGTTTTGGATTTGAGAACTGCGAATTGCTTTTTTTTTAGAAAACATTTAAAAGTAGATTTAACGAGGTAAGTGTATATTTTTACATTATTATACTAGATTGTACTTTTAACTATATAATTAATATGGTTTTACATTATAATTTTAAAATTTTGGACCGAAGTAAAGTGGAAAAGGTACAAGGACTAATAAGTACCGTCAGGGACTTTTGTTGTTTTTTGTTAATTAAATCGAGTATTATTATAATATTTGTTTATCTTATATTACAGAAATTTATAATGAACATTTCAAAGAATATGGCTTTGATAGAAGCCTTACTTATGGAAGATCTACCAGATTGTTCCGAACCTCCAGATGTGGAATTGTCTGATGAAGAAAATATTTCCGAAGACAAACTACCCTCAATTACCAATGTTGATAAAAACTTTGAGGCTGTACTAGAAGAATATATTCTCACCCAATCTAGACCTAATACAAAACATGAGGTAGATAAATCTAGTATGGAAATAGACCAAGATGTAAGTGTACATTCTATTCCTAACACTGTTCCAGATAGTTTACAGTCTGACGAAACTGTAACGTCAGTACACGAACAATCGAAAAAAACTATTGAGCCTAATCGTAGAAGGGAGAAACGTGATGTAGAAAAGTGTTTACTAGAACTACTGGCCTTTATTGAAATGAACTTCTATATGGGGTACAACACTACACCTTCCTGGACAGATCATTATTCATCAGCACCTGACTTGATTATTCCCCTGGTATATAAAACTATGCCTAGAGATAGGTTTCTCCATTAGCTATCTCCATTGCGATGACAATACATAAAAGCCATCTAATTGTACAGATAAATTATATAAGGTGAAATCTAAATCTAAAAAAATTTATTCAAAGGCCATCAAGGACAGTAATATAACTCTTACATGGGGGGTGTTGACAGAATAGATAGATTGACAGCACTTTACTGTGTGGATAGGAAGTCCCCAAAATGGTGGCATAGGTTGTTTTGGAATATTCTAGATATTACGTTTGTAAATGCATATGTTATTCATAGTCTCATAATGAAAAAGGTATCTATAAAAGACTTTAGGAGATCCATTGCGCAAGGGTTTACGTCCATAATAGATATCAAAGGTAACAAGAAGAAAAGGTTATCAAGAGACTGTATACCTAGCCCTGGGCCAACTAAGAGGCGCAAAACTGGCTTCTCAACGTTGAAAGATGTTCGTTGAGGAAACGGTGCACATTGGACTACATTAGTTTCAAATAAAGAGAGGTGTGAGGTATGCAGTATGAAGAAAATACAGTCAAAGTAAAAAAAACTCGTTTAAAATGTTAACACTGCAACATATTTATTTTATATAGTGTATATATATATATATTTATATATTTATGTAAGTATGTGTATGTATATATTATAATAATAATATATTTAATAATCATATACACTTATATATAATAATTTTAGCGATATTTAATTACTAGTATATATCTTTAAATTTCTTAAATTGTACTTTGTTTTTTACTCGCAACTTTTCACTCATCCACTTTCACTGGTTGACTGGAAGAGATCTCTTATAGAGATAAGTCCACCTTTGTACACGATTTTTCTTTTTTGTGTTTGTCTATTATGTATTTTAGTACAATAAAGAATATTATATATATTCTTACGCATTAATGAAAAAACTAACTGTTTTGCAGAATACCATTATGTTAATATTTAAATACTTTTAAATTTATTGTTCATTTGAGCTTAAAAGAAGTACTTAATGTTCCTATTTTATTAGTCATCTTGTGACCCAAAGTCCCTGACGGTACTTGTAAGTCTAGGTTATAGAAATAGTACTTAGATACAATAAAAAAATCTAAATAAAATAAATTAGTTTTCTTTATTCTCCCTTACCCATATAAAATCATAAAAACTTTATTTTTTATTATTTTTCGTATGTTCGCTAGGAAAAGGTTAAGATTGGCATGTACCAGATACAATGAAACCGGTGGTTAATATCGATGGTTAATGGGCATCTCAAAGGAACAAGGATTTTGTACCTACCATTTAAAGAGGATACCATTAATACAGTTTTCCAATTAGACAGGTTTAAATTTAAAGTTTTTATCTTATTTACAGAGACTCCCGGTCACATATCAATTTCTTTGTAAACAAACGTGTCAAAACCTGTCCCATCACCCAGTTCGACTGATAGCCGCAAGACTAGGATGGAGCCCCGAAGGGGGGAGCCCTTGCCGCCGACAACATCACCATCCTCTCAATCAGTAAAAAAGTACGTGGCTGTTTGAAAGGATGTCGTCGGCGGCACTAGTCATTTCTCTGGGACAGAGTATTCTCTCCTAACTATCCATATAGAGCTGCTAACGGCGTCAGCAGAGCTAACATTACCCTCAATCTCGAAAAAAATCAAGCCTGTTCCAACTTCATAAACATAAGAGGTGAAAGGTGTGGGCAAAGTTGGCGGCCGCCTACGGCCTCGCGTTCCGAGGGTCCTCGCGCCCTGGAGATGTATCTAACACTTAAAAGCCATGAACGCTCACAAAACTTCAAATTGTAACAAAAGAAGAGAAAGCTGAAGTGTGATTTTTTTTAATCAGCCTATCGCCGTCCACTGTCGAACGTAAGCCTCCCTCGTCGAGCGCCAACCATCCCGGTCATGGGCTTCTCGCATCCATCCGATGCCAGCCACCTTCTTTAAATCGCATGTCCATCGTGCTGCAGGGCGTCTTACACTACGCTTGCCTAAGCGCGGTCTCCAGTCAAGCACATGAGACATGGCCGGCCCAGTTCCACTTCAGCGTGCTGATACTTTGTGCAACATCAGTGATTTTGGTTCTCTGGCGAATCGCTTCATTGCGAATTCTATCTGCCAGAGAAACTTTGAGCATTGTACATTCCATCGCACGCTGAGCGACCTTGAACTGGTGGACCAGCCCTACGATGTGTGTCCACGTTTCATCTCCGTAGGTCATGGTAGGATGCACTGATTGAAGACAAAAGTCAAAAGACTTTAGGCACTGGACAGACGATTCAAAAATATGACGAAGCTTCCCAAATGCCGCCCAGACAAGACGTATTCTTCTTTGCACTTCCTTCTTGAAGTTGTGCCGGCCAAGTTGGATGGTTTGGCCAAGGTATACATATTCTTGCACAACGTCAAGTGTAGCGCCACTTACGACCAGGGGTCTCGGGGGCACATGACTATTAAACATAACTTTCGTTTTGTCAAAATTCATCCCGAGACCCACTCGTCTAGAAGAATCGCCCAGACCATTAAGCATCTCCTCCAAATCATGCAGAGTTTTCGCCATGATACCTATGTCGTCGGCAAATTGTAAATGTGATAAGTACTGGCCATTTATATTTATGTACCGCCCGTTCCAATCTAGCTCTTAAAAATGTCCTCCAAGGCAGCTGTAAACAGTTTCGGAGAAATGATATCTCCCTGTCTTACTCCGCGATGCAATTGGATTGGTCTTGTGCTGTGGTTTTGTACTTGGACGTTCATTGTTGCGGCTTTGTACAGACACTTTATCACATCGACATCTCCTTCTTGTAATCCCACTTTGGCATTGAAATCACCCATAACAACCGTGTAGTAGGTATTGGTACGAGACATAGCTTTCGCTGTCTTCGAACATTACATCGACGTCGTCGTCAGGATGTGTAGACGTAGGGGCATACACTTGTATAACCTTTAGTCTACCTGTCGGTTATTCTTATGACGTCACCGGCACACTACGATGTTACCTCTACGATGTTGCTCGTGAGTGTTTTGTGGATCATAAATTTGACGCCACGTTGGGATGGTTGGTGTCCTTTTCTGAAGTGACCGCTGTCAAGTGTTATCGTCTCCTCCTCTTGTCTTCGGATTTCCGATATACCCACTATCTGCCAGTTGATAGACTTAGCTCTATTTCAAGTTCTACCAGGTGTTCGTTCAGCCGCAAGGAGCGTCCGTTAAAAGTTGCTAGAAACAGTCGTCGTTTGTCAGTACCGTGACGTAACCCGGTGGTCAGGAATAGTGCGAATACCGGGAACTGGGGGCCTCGTTTTGTGGTCGTCGCTCATTAAAGGGGAAAATTGCCTTAGTCACCACGCTTGGCATGCGGGTTGGTGACCGCAGTGGCTAAAATCTTTTCGCTAATGGCGCTGCTGCCCAACATCATGATTGGAATTTTAAATTTTAGCATTTGTATGATTATACCGCCATAGTTTCGGTCGCCAGAGCCTCGTTCGTAGTCTAGCAAGATGTACCACGTGCAGGTGAGGTTGACAATTAGTGGTCTGAGGTGGTTGATAGCCCCCCTTACACCTTGAAAGTGATTGTTTTATTCAAAATCACAAAATAAAGTTTTATATTTTCTAGGCAGACTATTTGACAATTAACAAACTCAGGTAGTACAAGGAGCATGGTGTGTTGAGAACATATAAGTACTATTTTGCAAAGACATGAGAATACTAAAACAACATAATATTGTATTTATATATTACAAAAATACTAAGGATCATGATCGGGCCCGTAAGTTAATGTATTTATCTAATCAAATAACTGCCATCTTGTCAATAAAACTGTTGTTCTATTTTGTACTCAACAGCTTTACGTGAACTTGAAAAATTATACCATCTACTCAAACTTTACTTGAAGTGCGATAATTTTCAAATATCACGTTGGAAATAGCTTTTTCACGTATACAATATCAATAAAGCATCTCGAGGAAGTAAAATTAATAACTAGCATATTCGCTAGACATTTTAACCTTATTTAGGGGTAAAAATAGTTTTGACTAAAGATCAATTAAAATCCCGGGGCTCTGTGGAAACTATAGCCTAGGGACGTACTCTGGGAAATCACTATCTGATTATAATATTCTTAGATCAAAAGACAGAAGTGCCCCGTAGTTGAGGTCAGCATAAAGAAATAAAGTAACCAACAAACAATGAACAGTGCAAAATTAGGCTCGGTTAAAAATCTGTGCAAGTTTTACTCAATTTTAGAACAAGTTCCTGATTGGCATTTCGTGATAAACATGTATTAATAAAAATACATCATTTTTGATGGATGTTAACGTTTTGTCATCCATCCATAGATATTTTCCTTTGGTCTAGAAACAAAAAATGTGTTAATTTGGTGGAACTAACTCTTCTTCTTCCTTCTTGCTCAACCTAACTTATAAAGAAAAAGATGATGCTCTTGTATAAACAGTTCCTTAAGCTTGGGCGGTATTCTACGATCGCAGACCACACCATTGACCACCTGCCATTTGGCACAGGCGGTGCTTATCCGGGTATGGACATCATGATCGACACCTACGGACGCGTGCATAACGGATCAAGGTACCTGAACTTTTCCGACTTAACGGCTGACCGTCATTCTCAAACGTACCCTTCCAGAAACTCACTTTAAGCTCTAGCAACAGTCAATGAGACTGGTCTTAAATGTGAGCCGAGACAATATCGAGCATTACACTGAATAAGAAGGAACTAAGAGCCGAGCCTTGGTAAACTCTTACAGAAATCTGGAAAGGTTTAATGTCGCCAACAGCTACACGCCACAGGTTTAATGTTCACCACACTGACGTGGCACACAGTCAAAGGCCTTCTACAGATCTTAAACGGCAACATGTAGAACTTCCCTTTTTTCCCTGTATGCCTCCATCAATGTTCTGAGGGCAAGAATGGCGCCCATAGTGCCAGGACGACCATGCGCTTGAAGAGTTTCATAGTATGACTCATAAGCCTAATGCCCCTATAACTACCACAATCTTAAACAGTTCCTTCCATTGTGAATAGGTCCGGGATAATGAAACTTAAGCGCCACTGATCATCTTTCTAATGTTCAAGATAATATCTTATGGTTAGAAAGGTCAGTAAGCATGAGCATACCAACAGAGCCCAACGATTTCCACACTTCGATCAGAATATCATCAGGCCCCACTGCTTTTCTGTTCTTCGTTCATTGAAGGCAACTACGAATTTCGTCAAGGATTATTGGGGCAAAAGGGCTTTGGTGGACGTTTCATATGATTTTTTTTTGCGGGAATCAAATTGCTAGCAATAGTAGTGTTAAAACTTGAATATTAAATATAAATCCTGGAGCATTTTTTACATTTTGTGGTTGGCATAGCTTGCATCTGGTGTTGGTAGACGCAGCTTCTTTTGTGGCAACAAAACATTTTTTGGCTCATATGAAAAATGTTGTTGGTTGTGTGAATATGTTGTTGGTTCCTAGCAAGCGCCGCCAGTTGATCAAGGATCGGTTAAGGCTCAGCTTACTCAGAGTCAGTTAAGATTGTTTGAACTGAATAAATGCACAAAAAAAACTGTAATGTAAAATTAATACTCCTCCGTATTGTATTGGTCCTTTTTTGCATGAATAAAAACTTCATAATGTCTAGAGTTTTTTCATTTAAAAAACCATCTTCTTGTGCTAGAGTGCCTCGCAAAATTTATCTTGCCTACATAAAATTTAGGTCTTGCCACGCCACTGCTCATAAAATATCTGACTTAAACAGGAAATTAAGCTACAAAGTCACTTAACCAGGTTTCACTGTAGTATTACATTAACTTAAAAAAAGTTAAACTTACTGATGCAATTATTTAAATTATATAACAAAATGCAGCGCAGAGGCACAGAGTGTGACTGCAAAATCGACAGCGCGGCGTTGAATTCCGCCACTCAACACACAATGCCTCCAGATTTCAGCGGAAAGTAGGGAATGGAGTGTCTTAACACTAGGTTCCCTCTGCCTATCCTGCTGTGTGCGGGATACAGCGTGAAGCTGATATAACAAAATGCCAGCTGGCGCCTTTAGACGATTTAAGATGGACATTGAAACTGAAAATAAGAATTTCATTTGCGTTGTATTTTATGTTTTTTGTAATTAATTAAAGTTTTTATAATATAAAGTTATATTTTGTTTAAACTAATAATAGTCTTGTATTCATATCGATACTAGAATAATAAAGCGAAAGAGTTTTTTTTGTTTAAACGCTAAGTTCTCTGGATCTACCGGTCCGGTTTTGTATGAAAGCTACATTCTTCAGGAGTGCTATAAGCTATATAGCATTACCGTGTAAGTTTTAGCCTTAAATAACTAAATGACAATAAGGAACGCCATTGGCGCAGTATATCTGTCTCTTATAAATAAGTCACAATAAGGCATTATGTGACAAAAAATATTTCAAAATTGTTCCATCATGAAGGAAATTTTATGAAGATAAATTTCGGTTTATATATGTCATTTGGACGTATACATTTAAGCGCGCGAGGAAATAAGAGAGTTATATTGAAGTAATTCATATTGGTTTCGGCCGAAAACAGCGTTTTCGGCCGAAACCGCCTACATTCGACTCGCGAGTGGGGCGTCCTTAGGTCTCTGAACTTATGGGCATTGTTCACCGGGGAAGAAAATAATCAAAAGTAAGAAATATCATAAAATCTAATCTGCACTGCCAGTCGACCACGACTTGTTGATCGTACTGTACCATTGCATTAAACAATAAAATTGTACTATATTCAAAAGAGCAACTTAAGTTTGTTGCCCTCTCTTCGCAGGAAGGTAGTATACTACAGTAGGTTCTACAATTGGTTAGATTAACATTTAATTTAAATATTCAGTTCACTTGTTTTTAAAAATCATCAAAGAACAAACAATTCCACTGCTTCTGCTTCATATTTTCTACTAGGCTATTTATTTTGTATTTTATTGTAGTTTGTTCTTTTTAGCTAAATCTACATGTAAACCATCCTTAACTATTTGTTTATTAAAACAAATAAGTTGTTAGTAATTAAAGGAATTGTTGGTATGCTACTTAAAGTTAAGGAAATTATAAAAGGAAAGAGAGTCTGTTTTCATCACCATAATATGTATTTTGATATTCATAACCAGTAAAGCTTCATTCGGGACTTAGTAAATCAACATCAGAATAAACAAGTATCAATGTCTTCTCAATATATTTTAAAGATCAAAATACATTTCTTACAACAATACCTCACTGTTAACAATTCAATCATACCAAATTACAATTTAGAACAATTATATAATAGCATTCTCTGTTACAATTTGTCACTTAAAAAAAATACAAAATGCTGCAAATTAAACTAAAAATTGCTTATAGCTAAAACAATTGCAAATAGTCAAATATGTAAAATTAAATCACTGCAGCAGTCGATCTGAACCTTGTTTGTTCAGGCCACGCCGAACTGACAATGAACTAATTTTAGCAGTAGCTGAAATAAATTGTACACATGTCTAATAAAATAAAGATGTCCCGTAACAAAACGAGAAAATTAACTTAATCCTAATTCAATTATATTTAAATCTCCTTATACTAAAAAATATTACTAGTCTTAACAACTATAAGTTTAGTCCGGATCAATATGTCTGAAGTCACTCCACTGTCCACATCACTACCTGTAGAAAACTATGTTTACTGCCTGGCTGATGAATTTACAATGCTGATAGTGTCCGGTTCAAATGCAGTTAGAATGTTGAATTGAAGCAAGACTCTGGACAAACAGACAACATACTAAATATAAATACTAGCAAGTATACAAATAGTTGTACTGTTACATATTTTACAAAACTATAACTTGAAAATATAATAGTATAGGAAGAGGAAAAGGCTGCTGTGCTTCAGACTGTAATTTCCACTAGAGGAAGGAGTTGTTTTTGTATTCATTCTGATATAACCAAACAAAATGCCTTGGTAAATTTCCTTACTCAACACGCAATGTTGCAAAAATTGTACAGTGCATGGGAAATGAGATGGGAAAAACTTTAAAAATATCAATAATTGAATATACATAATATTTACCTCATTAAACAGGTGCCCCCGGTCCTCCTTTTTTACCGATGAGTGATTTGTGAATATGTGGGATGACACCACCTCCTGCAATGGTGGCTTTGATCAAGCTGTCCAGCTCCTCGTCTCCTCTGATAGCTAGTTGTAAATGTCTGGGAGTGATACGTTTTACTTTAAGATCTTTGGATGCATTGCCCGCTAACTCTAAAACCTAAAAATATAAATATTCGTTTGTTTTCAATAATAAACTTTAATAAGTATGAAACAATTATTTATAACTTATATATAATTTGCCGCCAAATTACATGAGTTATAATTATTTATTGTGATTAGGTAATTTACAAAATAATAGTATCATTGTTCACATTATAATTTTCATATGTTGTGAAATAGAATGCTCAACCGTCTAAAAGTATAGTATACGAAAATAAATAATCATTAATAATTTCCCGCCAAAATCATTATTACCATAACTAGGCATAAGCGAATTTCAAAATATTTTGCAAATGAAAAAAGTCATTCAAGAGCCACAATAATGTTTGAAAAGTATTCTGTTACAAACGAATTTCTAGAAAACGCTAGCATTTTTCCATAGTAATTATACTAGCTAGCCGCCATATTGACAAGGCGTCACTTACCTCGGCTGTAAGATATTCGAGAATAGCTGCAGAATAAACGGCAGCCGTGGCGCCGACACGGCCGTGACTCGTAGTCCTATTTTTGAGATGTCTATGAATTCTACCCACAGGGAACTGAAATTTGAATACAAATAATCTCGGTCATTGATTATTAGCCCATACAAAGGTAGCCGCCGCCATACTAGAGGTCATGCGTATTATTCAATTTTAAGAAATAATTTTCTTTAGGTATTTCATGATAATTTCGACTTTCTAAATTCTTAAAATAAATTAAGAAACGGAATAAACATACCTGCAAGCCTGCTCGAGCCGATCGTGATACAGCTTTCGCCTTGGCTTTGCCAGAATCTTTGCCCGCTTTACCACCAGCCTAAAAATTGCAAAAAATCCCATTAATTTTAATCGTACGAAGCTGAAACTTCGCCAGGATACATATCACATCACACTTCACCAAAATCCACAATAAAATTATCACATCACTAAATATTTTTCACAAAATCTTGCAAAACTCACCATTTTGAAACGTGTAACACACTATCACTACAAGAGAACAACCAACAGGAAAGGCGCCAAGCCAAATCAACGGGACAAAGATGGCAGCGCCGCGCCACTTGGTGCTGTGGCAGGTTGGCCAACCGCATAAAACCGGAAGTGGCGCAAAAATAAACAACACTCCCTAGTGCATTCGACCAATGACATGTTTAGAAAATGGCGGGCGGCGCAGTGCTGCCAAGCCGTACTGCGGCTACTTTGGAAAGTATTTTACTTTTTCGTTAACGTTTAGTATTTAGTGTGTGCATTTTGGCTTCTATGATTTATAGCCTGTATATATTTTTTTTTTGGGTAGCACTAGGAACATTAATAAATGTTGTTATTTTTAAAAAATATATAATTTTGTCACGTTTTAATCGTTATATAAACATTTTTTTATATTATGCATTTAATATATAATAAGATTCGACTACAAGTGCATAATAACTAAATATTTTTGCTAAGAAACTTAAACGTTTTTAATTCCATTAAAATCTAATCCGCTTATAAACTGATGACTAAAAGACAATACCAAAAATCCATTTGGAAGGCAAAAAATATATTAATAATCTTCGTAGAGTGAATAATTAATATTCTATGATTGACATTCTATGAATAATTTAGAAATAAATGTAACTAATTAATTAATAAATTAAATACTTTCGTTTGAATAAATATTACGTAAGTACTTTAAACAAGCAAGTGTTCAAAATGCCAATGGCTCACTAAGGCGAGGTAGATAAATATCATGATTTTTATTGCATACTATAATTTAACATTGTGAATAATTTATATATTTTCATAGTTCATATGTATACATTAGGGATTATTTGAAGCAACGTGAAAAATGTTAAATTTTTTTTCAGTTTAGCTTTTTGTTTAGAGAAATTATCAGTTTTCTGCTCCAAGCCGCGTTGTCTTGTTACTGCTAGGAAATGAATTTAATCTGGATATACTCTACCTAATGACTTGACGACCAATGCGCTGAACCCGCAACCATTGCTTTTAAAGTTGCAGCCTTATTGCTTCACTATTGAAATAATTATTTATTCACGATAAAATTATATTTAGGTTTAGAACATCAAATAGGAATTCTTCAAAACATTTATAGACATTAATGGATAGGAAATTCAAAAACGTTTGCAATTATTTATATTATATTTTATTTATATTTTTTGGTTTCTAATCACAGATTTACATATTATATAAACCTTTTGTATAATTATTAAGCACTATTGATATTGTAGATAGTAGACTCACTCTGTAGGAACCAGATAGCTCGTAGTCGAAGTTTCAAGTAATATTCATCTATCATATTCAAGCATAAATAACAAGATCGATTATTAGATTGTAAAGTATTTATTAACTAGTGCTAACGATAGACACATAATATAAGTAAAGTTAGAATTGACATCGTCATTTTCGTTGATAACGATTACGAATAAGATTGTTAAAAATAATATTTAATATTAAGTAATTTTGGTGAAGTGAAGCTAAGCTGCGTCCTCCGACAGCTGGTCGCAGCGGTCCTCCAGCTCGTACTCGTCGAGCTGCAGGCACTTGCCCCACTCGGCCAGCGTGACGCGGTGGTCGTCGTCCTCGTCGCAGCGGTCCAGGAAGGGCGCGATGCAGTGCTCCAGCGCCATGAGCGGCGCGCGGATGGGGAACAGCTCGTGGCGCGACACGGAGCGGTCGTTGTCGTGCGCGTCCAGGTCGCACCACTTCCAGATGGCGGCGTTGGTCCAGCGCCGCGTGAGGTTGGACTCGGCCTCGCGCTCCATGCGCAGGTAGTGCGGCGACAGCTCGCGGCGCTCCGCCATGTCGCGCATGATGTTGAAGAGCCAGTCGCGCATGCGCCGCGGGAAGTCCGACATCTCGCTGTCGGAGCAGGCCGGCATCTCGCGGCACGCGCCGTAGTACTCGATCTGCACGTGGTGGTACTCGGGCCCGCGGCACAGCTCGCTGCCGTCCAGGCACAGACAGCGCTGGCGGTACACCTCGCAGTCCGAGGACCAGGTCTCGTTGCGGTGCGTGCACACCTTGCGGCGCGAGTCGGTCTCGTAGGGGCACTCCTTGATGCAGTTGCAGACCGCGTCGCCGTGCTCGTCGATCTCGCACACGCGGCCCGCGCTGCAGTGCACCTTCAGGCACGGGTCGTCCATGAACACCTCGTTGCCGCTCTCCTCGTCTACTTCGTTCATCAATTCATTGACGCGAGCCCGTTCCGCTTCCTACAATGACACATGTGATCACTTATAATCGTACATATAGGTATATATTGTAAGTAGTAGTACTTAAGTAAGCCACGTTACCTGGAAGCGTTTCTCGTCGAGGCGCTCCGCCATGCCGAGCTCGATGTGCTCGGCCTCGGCGGGGGGGAAAGAGGCGCGCGGCCGCCAGCATGGCCGGCTCCGTCGTCGTGGTGGTGCGCAGGCGCCGGTGTCGACGCCGTTTCTGATATATCACAGACAAAACTATAAATAATACAAAAATGTAGTTTGTGTATATTCATACTTAACTTCTATTTACAAGAATTTACCAGAGGGCATATTTAATAGATAAGCGCGAGCGCTGACTGGATAAACGCGACCGCAAACTTGCTTAAAGCGCTGATGATAATGAAAGACACCACTGGGATACTTGAATTTGGGAATGTAACTAATCTATATAATAATTTAAACTAGAAGGTTTCGGAATACTACCGTGACTGCTTCAGTGGAGCAAATTGCTGCGACCAATAAGGCCAGCAGCAGGAAGTAACTCCTCATCGTGTATTATTTCTGGAAAGAGAAACATAAAAATTATAATGTACTCATTATAAAAACTAACTTAATTTTTATACATGATAACACAAAATCAGCGGTTCAGCCAGCTGTGTACAATGTGTATGCACATCGGAATGTGTAACTTATAATTATCTCTATATATAATAAGACAGTAAAAATATTTTGTCTGTACATTTAGTAATTTTGACTGAAATGAATATAGGAACACTTAAAAAAATAATAGAAAGCAAAAATATTTTTTTTGAATTTCTTGTCTGTCTGTCTGTCTATCTGTCTGTGTAATTCTAAACAATCAAAGTCCTCATAGAAATTACGATAATGTAGTAAAAAAATCTTATTAGAATATCACAGATTAAAGTAAAAAAATCATATTAGAAGTAATTTCTGTTTATTAGATCAATAATCATGTAGCTTAAGCGGGCGGGCCGCTAGTGTTATAATAAAAATTAAAAATGACAAAGATAAATAGTATAAAAAAAAATCCGGAAAATTTGATAAGCTGGATGAGAGTATATAAGTATGAACGATGGCTGTTTTTTTACACACTGTACCTACAATTGTACATATTTATTAATTTATCAGATTAGAAGATATTGTGAACTACAATTTTTAATTTTACATTTTTTGTTATAATAGTTAGGTGTACTTACAAAGTACAAGTACCTAGTGCGATTTCTCGAACATTCGCCAGGTGGAGCCGTCTGAGGTGTTTGCCCGCACATTTCACACTTACGTAGGTACATACAGTACATATACAGACAGTAGGTGTGTGGGTGTGGGTATATATTGTACTCATATTAAAGTGAATAAAGTTTAAAACATTTTAATTACTTTAGCATTTAAACAGTAATTTACAAGTTACAACAAACGAATCTGAGTTAAAAGTCCGAGTTTAAATCCTAAAACGTAACTTAATCGTTCTTAAAATATTATAATTTTATCCCTGCGAAGTTATGATAAAAATAAACGCGGATGAAAAATGAAAACATCTTTGTAGGACTTTACCGGTAAAAAATGGCCGTCGTTTAGCTTTAACACCAATATTATAGGTAAGTAGGTATAGTTTTCCGTAGTTTTACTTTACATAATAAAATAGCAAAATCTATTTTCGTGCATATTCTGCATATTCCACTTGCAATAAACAAGAAATGGCAGGTCCCTGTAATTGCGAATAGACGAGATGTTTATTGTGGAACACCGGACAGCGTGCGGACACCGGCACCGCCGCGCCGCCCGCGATACACATTACCTCGCGATGACTTCATATGGGTCTGTTTAAAATATAACAGCGTCAGAAGTTCAGAACTCAGAATGAATAATACAGCGAGTAGACATAGCACGACATGGAGTGTGTGTTTGTGTTTGTGTGTGTGTGGGGTCGTAACTTACTATCAAAGTGTACCTATCTGCGTTTATTTGTTGGAACTAAATTGCGATGACTGCTATTTTGATTAAAATCACATTCGATTGCGTCATCTGCGCTGATCGAGATGATTCAGGTCACCACCAATGGGCCCGGGAGCAGTCGCGCAGGGGAGCAGAGGGCGCAGGGGAGCAGGGGGCGCAGGGGAGAAGAGGGCGCAGGAGAAGGAGCGGTGGCACTGGCAATATTAACGTTTTGTATCTTAATGTTATATTTAAGGAGAAACTTATAAATTATGCTTGCAATATTTTTTTAATGTGTCAATTATTTTATCATTTATAATAGAAATTTATAATATAATATTAAAATAGAAAAAGATCAATCAAGTAATACATAATTGTGTCTATTTTAAATTATAAAATTCCCCGACAACAACATATGTCGAGACTCGCTAACACCACGCCGATATTCTTTGCGCTGAAGTAATAAATACAGTACATTACAGTTATTCAGGTCGAGGTATCGCTATTCGTCAGGATGACATTAATATAAGAATGTAACTACGTAGATGTAGGTCTTAAACAAGCGAAAAATTAAAATACCTTTAACTATGCTTTACAATTAAAGACGAAGTGAAAAAAAATCACATTATATCTCGTACATAGCAGGATAGGCAGAGGGAACCTGATGGTAAAACACACCGAAAATATTAATGCTTTCGTTACCCACTTTCCATCGATTGTAAGGGAATCAAATTTTTAATATTTTATTTCCTCAAGTGAAAATCGAACCTACAACTTGTCGCGTGCACAGTATGACGAATAACATAGTTAAGATATTATTTTTAAAATAAAAAAATATAAGAACATAAAAATATTATCCATTTTATTACAGCTGGCGGTTATAGGTGTTGACGTCGAGATCGTGACCCATTTACCTATTTCAGCCTATAGGAGACGCGAAAGAAAGAATCTATCATAATTGAACACAGCGACGACAAGATCACTTCGCCGTATATTTGTTTCTATTGACCCAAATATGCCACAAAGGCTTTTAACCAGCGCTCAAATAAATCGAAATGTATTGGGTACGCGTCCGCGCACGTCCGCGCACGTCGCGCCACGCCAGCACGCCGAGCTTTTGCTATTAAACATACTCGTAACTTCCGTTTTCCGGCTTTAAACACCGTTGGTGCTTCTTCAAAAGCTTTCTGTTGCCAGCTTTACAAGTTGGTACGACACACGAGTCTGTATAATTAAACTATGTATTACATAATATGATAATGCATGTCAGTCGTGGCGCAGGGGCACAGTGTGACTGTTAAAGCGACTGGTTGTGGGTTTGAACCCCACTCGAGGAAATTAAATATTTATTTACATTTATTTTTTCATTTCTTCGCTCTGGTGTCGAGGTAAAGCGCGGCGTTGAGTTCCGCCAAGCTCAACACATCATGCCTTCAGAACTTGGCGGAAAGTGGGGAACGGAGTGGCTTAACACTAGGTTGCCTCTGCATACCCTACTGTTTGCGGGATACAGGGTGAAGCTGATTTTATATAATATAAGCGTGAGTCTAAAATTATTTTATATATATGTATCAATTTTTTTATATAAGTATAATTACAATATCTACTTAAATTATGTACTGTGTGGTACATACATGTGATTCGTTATCACTCGGCTGATTATGAGTTGACCGTATTTAAATAAACCAAAACATTATATTTGGGCATAAAAAAACTGATAAGTAAATACAGAGCATGGACGTCTCTTCTGCAGCGATAACCTCCGACCGGCGCTCGACGGCCACGTCCCCGCATGTGTGTCGGCGCGCTGCTGGCGAGCTGAGCTTTTACGACTTCGGGAAAATATACGGTTTTAGCACGCGCTGCGGCCTGTGGGACACTGGCACGCTGTATTTTAATATGTCAACGAGTTTCATGCACGAACTAGATACAGCTAACTCTGTCGGAAACTGGCTCATAGTATGTATTTTAGGATATTAAGGTCAAATTACGGTCAAAAGTATAATCTCCAATGTAACTAGAACACACCCAGAGCCTGAGGAGGAGGACCCTGCGAACCTCATTTAGCGGTTATTCGCGCGGACGGAAGCGCGGCTATCGCAGCGTCCGCCGATAGCCGCGACCCCGGCCCCGCCCGGCCGCGACGCGCATAAGCTCATAAGATAAAAATATTTAACGTTACTTTTATTATATTTAATGATTTCAACGAATTGCAAAAAAAACTTCTTGCCTCAAGTAAGAAGAAATCACGTAATAGAATTTTGTGCTTTGTGATACATAGGTAGGGTAGGATATGCATGTAGGTAGATATAGGTAATATGCATTTTAAATTTTTATGATACCAGATAAATATGCGTCTACAACTGTCAACTGTACTGTTCTTTGTACTGTAGTAAATATTTATTTATGAAATAATTAAATAAATTATGAAATGAGAAAATAACGTGTTAAGTGCAAGTCGGACTCGCCCAACGAGGCTTCCGTACTAATTTCATTATTGTAGGTCAGCGGAAAGTATATACAATTTATAATAAAATTAAATTAAAAAAACCTATTTTAAGGGCAAGCTTTTATTATTTGTTAATAAAATAAACTAAAAAGTTAAAAATAAATGAATTCTAAAAAGAAATATAACATTTAACAAATAATAAAAGCGTCTTACATTTTGATAGCATTTATATTTTATACTATCAAAATGTAACATGCTTTTATTATTTATGCTTGGTAATATAGCTCCATCATCAGATCAGTTCTATATCACAATAATATCGCATTGTCATCCGATTTATACATGTATGCAAAATTTCAGCTCAATCGGAGACCGGAAAGTGGATCAAATTTAACTTGCAACAGACAGACAACGTGAAAGTAAATAAAAGCTTGTAAAAATTGACAAACTTAAGTTTGCTCATCTTATATTCTCATTTTTTCTATGAAATACCCATAGGTACCTAATATAAACCTGCAATAACTACACTTGTGTGTGTTTTTGGTTATTTACACGTAATAAGACGAATCTTCGGTCTTCGTCGGAAATCTTTGATTTTCGCTATTTTAACGCGCAGTAGAGAGGGGTTCGTCACGAAGTTTAAGTTTAGTTTTTTTTTCATTTATTTTTTATGTATCATTTACTAGACTCAAATTAATATTTGACAGTCTAAGTATGTGATATATGTAGGTAGACAAGAAACGTCTTCAGGTACACACAGGTCTTCACATACACATAAATTGTAACGTATGGCCAATGTTGGACGTAAACATTTAGCGCTGACTCTAACATTCAGCGGTTTGTTTTGTAACGCGTATCATAATACTGCATTCTACGAACGAATTATTACAAATAACAATATTTAATAAGGACAATTCATTTCATTTTTATTTTAGTTTTCTCGATCCGTTCGTCCGATATTAGTACATTCTTCACAATAAAATAAACAAAAAGTGAAGTACTACTTTTTTTTACCTTATAATGCCAGCAAAAATAAAAAAAAAACATGTCAAGTGCGAGTCGAATACCCACCGAAAGTTCTGTACCAACTTCAAGATTCTAGGTTAATAGGAAGTACAACTTATAAATATTAACACACTTAAGTTTGCGGACGTAAATAAGTTGTTACTTTATATGATATGAATTATAACTATAAGTTGTGGTATTAGTTAAATTTCCATTTTTCCGATTTCGACGATGGCAGCTCTTATCTTTTTTGACTGCAATGACTTAAAAGTTAATTTTTTCTGACCGTAGACCTAAATATTTGATAAAATACAGTTTGCCTCAAAGCGAACCGTAGATGGTCTCGACAGACGGACAACAAAGTGATGTTATAGGGGTTCTATTTTTCTTTTGAGATACGGAACCCATAAATGGATAATACTCTTCGTGCAGAAGAGAATACTAAAATATAACAATGCAATAAGTCAAAATAGTTTCATTTATGGGAAAATATCGCCAAAACTAAAGAGTTGATATATCTATACAAAATATCATATTTAATGATTTTGAATTATACATCACATACCTACGTAATTATTTAATTGATAGTTAGCAATTAATCTTTTTATTGCGATTAACAGTTTTAAATTTAACAAGAGAGTATCTCTTGTTAAATTTAAAACTGTAAAATGTTTTGTCAATGTTCCAGAAAAACTTTTGTTGTAGAGTTAGCAATAAACCGGTTTTCAAAATACGCTATAGTCCTTTTCTTATCCCGTCTCCTCGCACAATATTCTTAGGATTTACTAACAACAAAGTAAAAAATCGATTTTTTCAACAACCAGCTTAAATATAAAAAGTTTGTAAAAATTTTAGCAGATATTAACGGTACATATTTCAAATTACCTTTCTTCCCAATGTATATTTGTAATACAGTACCGTATCATGTTTATTTTAATTTTATATAAATAAAATTTAGACGAAATAAGTATTTCTAGAACTCACCCCGACGAGCGTGTCGTCCAGTCAGAGCTGCCTCCAGAGCGAGCGCGCGCCGCGGACTGTGGCTGCGCGGGCGCAGCGCGCCCCGAGCCGCCTTGCTTCGACGTTTGACCTGTGCTACTGTTTTCTTTCTTACATTGCAACTATTTTGTCAATGTTTATTTAAATAATTAATTGTACTATTTTTTTTATTAAAATCTTAGTAAAAAAAGACTACGAATGAGTTATTGCATGGAATAAGAAATAGATTACCCTTTCTTATTTAACGTGTACGTCGATATCTACCACTGAACAGTCAGTGCTATTAAACACGTAGCTACTAAAGATATTACATGTATCATCTTTTATTTCTGCTAAACAGCAGAATTAAAATATGATGATCATTTTCTGGTATTAAAAGCTTGAGAGTTAAATCAAATGATGATTCATGAATAAAAAAAATGTGTCGTTATGTTATGTAGGTATTTATATTTGTTAACTTGCGGTTTCATTAAATCGGAACGATCTGTGAACAGATGAAGTGTGGTTTCCATCTCAGCTGTTGCCGTGTAATTAAAATTTTACATAATTTGTAATTTTTAAAATGAAGTCATTCTTTCTTTTAGCACACGTTTAAGAAGCGATGTCGATGATCAAGTTAGATTTGTTAATCAAATAAAATATGTTTTTCTTAAAGTTGACTTGTAGCAACTTACTTAGCTTTAGTTAAAAGTAGCATTTACAGATTTTTTATGAAATGACCGTTACTTTATAATTTAAAAAGATAATATATTTTGTTTACGTAAATTTTATAGACATACAAAGATTCTTAATGATGAAGGGTCGCTGTTAGTAATGTGATGGGGGTAAGTAAATAAAACACACGGCGTTGTTACAAAAAGTACGTCTCTATTACAGAGGGCGGTGCCAACACAACGCTAAGTTTAGACCCGCATCGACACAACAACCAACTAACGGACTGTGAGGAACTATAAAACATTCAATTGTTTTGTTTCATCTTATTGACAATTTCAGAGTCTAAACTCGCTTGCAGGCTGCGTCACTAGGCACTGCTCACTTCACGTGATACAGTGGTCCCATTCATTGTGTTTAGTATAAAAGACAAGTTATTATTTTTACACAAGTGCTCGTCGTCCGAACGAGGGCGCCACAGAGGCCGACTGCGTCCTTGTTCCGGCGAGAGCGTCGTAAATATTTAGCATATGGCTAGTTTTGACTATGATATAACCTTAAATTAAATCAGTACAATAAATACAGAAACAAATCGAAGAGTTTAAGAGCTACAGGAGTTGTAAGTTAGTGGGCATTGGGGGCTGGCAGTGACGGCGGCTGACTGTGGGCAGGTACTCTGATCGTCGTGGTGTGTGTGTGGGCAACTATAAATACTCCAAATGCGTCCAATATTGTTCCCAATGTTTATTTGTTGAGAATCAAAATACTATTTATTACTAGAAATATTTCTAATATACAAAGTTATTAATAAAATCGACCAAAAATGCGTACAAAAACTTATATGAACATAGTTATTAGGAAAAAAATACGCAATGGTGGTTTAAACTTCACATATTAATGTTCCCCGTGCATGTGATCTTGTGTGCTGGAGCGTCACCTCGTCTCCTCCACACGAGCAGCAAGCTCGTCACTGCCAGTGGACAACTCGGAAACATATACAAGATAGTCTCGGTGGCGGGCAGTATTATAATTTTATTTGCATTCTTTAATATGATAAAAAAAGTTAATCATAATGTATTTATTAATTTAGAAAAGATAAAAATTTATCATCACTAAAAACCATAGACTCGATTAAATGTGAACGAAGCACTCACTCACCCTGTTAACAAAATATCTTTCAAGTAATATAAAAAATAACATTACAGTATAAATTTAAAACGACATTAGTACGCAAGAATATATTAGTAAGTGTTGAGTATAGGGACGCTCACACTTGCTGGTGTAAGGAGGGGCGCGTCAACGTGACGTATAGAAGTCATTTTTAAATTGTGTTATATATTTGTTTTTTACAGACTAACAAATTCAAATGGGTTCAGCTTCCTTTTACATTATGGTAATGATTTGTTTACACCACAATTGCTTTGAACAATTTAAAGTGTTACCAACACGTATAATTTCTATTTGAACATACTCTACAAATACAATAATTAATAAGTATTGGTTAACTCAAAATAATGACATTTTTGTATGACGTAAGTAAGCGGACCGATTTGTTCAATTATTATTTAGTGTAATATGAAATTAAATGCATAGCTATTTAAAATAAAATTATAGTAGCCGGTTCAAATATGTCAATATTGCCAACTTATTTACGTCACGTAAAAATACATTAAAACTAATATACAGAATATTATGAAATGTTATCACTCGTTGATTTACATGATAAGGATTTATTATATTTCTAGATTTGAAAATAATTATATATTGAATATTGCCATATATGTATGTAATATCTACCAGAGACACGACCGACTTATGAATGCTTTGGAGCATCCAATATAACGACGACATAGACTCCTAACAATGACATCAAAAGACTTTTATAATCTATAAGAAGATATACGACAAATGTCAATTGCGTACCTAAGTACAGGACAAGGCGCAGCCAAAATATAATGTATCTTAACATTTTTAAATCAAAATACCTAAATGTAAGTCCCAGTTTACATTGTAATCTTCCACATCTACATACAAATTTTAAATGACATATATCATTACTAGAATGCTAGTGTTTTGCTCAACAAAGTTCTATGTAGTAGCACAGTAGGTAAACAATATGAGAAGTGATTGCATAAAATCTACTCGCTTTTCACAAAGTCAGCGGACCAGGGCGACGCGGGCGTCACCGTATGTAATATCGGTCACACGCGGTTGAGTTACGCGTCAAACACCGAGACACGAACTGCAGTGTACAACTTAAATATACAAAAAGCTGAAGGCGCCTGCACTGCAAGAGTTTATGTTGTATAATAAGACTTCGCTTCGGCTGACGCACTCTGACGAGGTCAGGCCGGCTTCAGCACTAGTCCTTATATCTCACACATTTACAAAATGGAAACGGGCGCCCGGACGCATTGACGACGATAATTATTATATTATAAGTGATGCATAACACTTTTATGCTTTAAAAGTAAATTACAGGAAATAGGAATATCTAAAGAAATTAAAGGCTGTACACGGCGCACGAGCGCATCCGGGCGCCCGCTTCGCTTGCGAGCGCGTCACGAGCGCTAGCTTAAAACAAAAAATTAAATTTTAACCGCTTAATATAAACTTATATAATAATTACAGGAGTCCAACGGGACGGGGGTGGCGACCGGCGGTCGGCCTCCGCGGACAAGTCATCTTTTACTTTTCTCCGTTGAGTTTTGAAAAAAAAAAATACTCTAAAAACTTAACCTAGAGTTGAGCCCACCGGCGACGGCGAGGCGCCGCGGCGGGCGACCGCTGGTCGAACACGACGACATACAAGTACATACAAGAATTTTCGTGAGGAAACAAGGAGGGGCGAGAGGAGCACCTTACATAAAATTAATTCACTATCTAACTACTTAACGAAAAGAAGCGATATGCGAAGCGTGATTAGTTCCGCGTGGCGGGGGCGGCGCAGGGTAGGGTGCCTAGTGGCGGTAGGGCGGCGCGGGGTAGGGCGCCTAGCGGCGGTAGGGCTGGCGCGTGGTGGGGCGCCTAGCGGCGGTAGGGCTGGCGCGGCTGGAAGGCGGCGCGGTGGCCGGAGGGCGGGCGGCGGCGCGGCGGCTCCCGCGCGCGCGTCTTCTTCTCTTCCACGTTCAGCTTCACGCCGGCGCCCTCGCCGCCCTCCATCGGGAAGAACAGAGGCTGCAGAATACAAACAACCAGTCGGTATAGCAACTATGTTTGCAAATGTCTATTTATATTTTGATATTTTAAAATGTATAAAATGGAATAGTCAGGGTGGAGGATACCGACCGCAGCGCTGAGGCAGTCGGCCGCCGCCTTGGCGGTCTCGTAGGTGATGAACCCGTAGTTGGGGTGGCGCGGCGCGCCGGGCGCGGCCGGCTTGCTGTGCACGCGCAGCTCGGCCACGGGCCCGAAGCGCGCGAACAGCGCGCGCAGCTCGTCCTCGGTGGCGCAGTGCGGCAGGTTGCCCAGGAACAGCTGCTGCGCGTCCGAGTAGCGGCGCTCGGGCCGCGGCTCGCGCGCGTCTGCGGGCGGCGCGGGCGCGCGCGTGGCACGGGGCGCGGGGGCGGGCGCGGGCGCGGCGGCGGGCGCGGGGGCGGGCGCGGGAGCGGGAGCGGCGGGCGGGGGGCCGCGCGGCGCGCCGGCTCCCGACTTCAGGAGGTTGGCGTACGTCTTGGGCTCCGGAGGAGCGGGGGTTGCTGTTGAAATTACTTAACATCAGATAAACTATTACTGGGGACATTTCTTAATGTAATAGAACCCAAAGCAATGATTTTTAAAAACTTTGTCTGTTTGCAATATCTGCAAACACATAGACAAACAGATATAACACAAATCTCAGAAACCACATAAGTGATTAAAATGCAATTTTCATGATTGGATTCTGGCAAGTTTTCTTTAATATTTAATGTTTGCTTGATTGCAGTCATTTTGTAAATAAAAAGTTATATCCATTTAAAGTATGCTATTTGACAAAATTGCTATTTGCTAAAAGAATTATTTTTTACAACTATTTTATTGAATTGGCAAAATGTTTATTTAGTTTTCGATGTTTTATTGTTTAATATTGCTTGTAAAATTATTTTATCAAATATCGTATCGTTATTTTATCAAAAATCGTATTTTATCAAATGCATATACTTATTAACACAATACCAAAACAGAAACAAACAATATATTTTATTTGCCAGTCTATTTTTCTCTCTGTTTGCCGGAAGCATCTGAACTGATTGTTATGGAACTAACATTGAAAGTTAAAGAGGGATCGGAATTTATGCGGCAAAATTGCGTTTGCTTTGCGCGCCTGTCTATTTAGATACTAATCTACGAATATAATATAGTAAAGTTATTACAAGAATAATTTATTAATTTATTGATTATTTATGTGAAAAAATCGGTATTTGCTCCTAATATGACCGCAGGCGCTTATAGCTTATTAGGATTTAGGGGTGAGGGGTTTATAGCTGGGGATCAAATTCACGCTAAGTGTCTGGCAATGATAACATCATTTCTAATTTTATTCCCAAGAAAATAGGAGCTTCAGAATTGAACGAAAGTTTGGTACTATTTTTTGGACATTATTTACTTAATGCAAAGGTAACCACCATCCAGACTATGGAGTTTGGATGTTGATGAAGCGAATATGGATTCCCTTATAGTACTTATCGGTCTTGGGTGTATGTGCACAGGAACTTTCAAGTTTTATAACAAAACGAAAGTCTGGCTTGATTTGGCTCCTAATCTATAACTTATACTAATTTAAAAATTTGTTTGTTCTATAAATCAGAAACATATAAAACTATTAGTGAGAAAAAGCACAAACAAGGCTGCGGCGGCGGCGACATCTCGCGCTCGGGCTCCGGCTGCGGCTCGGGCTCGGGCGCCGCCTCGGGCTCGCGCTCGGCGGGCGGCGCCGCGCTGGGGGCGCTCGCCGGCGGCGCTGCCACTGCGCCGGAGATCGCGTTCGCTATATCACCAATCATTATTCTATTTAAATTATGTCAGATCACGACGACATGGACATAAGTTCGAAAGAATATAAAATAAATTTGTACCTAATATTTTAATATACAGGTGGAAGTGTTAGCACCATTTAAAATGAAACCACAGTTTTAACTAGCCTGTGTTTTAAAGTATGTAACTATACACTATAAATCTTACTCTGTGTCTTATTGTTGGTGCATCAAAGGTATGTACTTTTTTTAATTTGAAGTAAAAAGTTGAGGTCAGTCGTGGCGCAGCGGCACGAAGTGTGACTGTAAAACCGACTGGTTGTAGGTTCGATCCCCACTCGAGGAGATGAAATATTTATTAAAATTTATATTTCAATTTCTTCGTTCTGGTGTCGAGGTTAAGCGCGGCGTTGAGTTCTGCCACTCATCACGCATTGCCTCCAGAATTCGGCAGAAAGTGGGGAACGGAGTGTCTCTTAACACTAGGTTCCCTCTGCCTACCCTGCTGTGTGCGGGATACAGCGTGAAGGCAGGCTCACCCTGCAGCGCGGCGACGAGGTGCCGCGTGGCGTCCTCGTGCCCCGGCGGCGGGTGCCCGTTGAGGTGCGGCGCGGGCGCGGCGGCGGGCGCGGGCGCGGGGGCGGGCGCGGGCGCGGGCGCGGCGGGCGGCGACGGCAGCGGCGCGTGCGGCGGCGCGGGCGGCGCGGGGAAGGGCGCGGGCGGGAACGATGGCGCCGGCGGGAAGTACGCGCCCGCCGCCGCCACCTCCTCCTCCTCACCCTCCGACCGCCCGGAGCCTTCGCCCTCCTCGTCAGAGAACACTATGTCCTATGCGAACAAAACACAAACACTTGTAAAGATATTTTTTTTATATTTAAAACTTTTACTAAATACTAATTTTGTTACATAATCTTTAAATGAAGTACGCAGAATGTAGCATGTAGTCGGATACCTGGTAGCGGAATATGTCGTTGTGCACGTAGTACTTCTTGGGCGTCTGCGCGGCGAGCACGAAGGTCTGCGTGAAGCGCCTCATGGGCGCGCCGCCGTTGGACAGCTCGCCCGTGACCTGCACCACCACGCCGTTGCCCAGCGTCGCCTGCGCGTCCACTTGGCTAATCTTGGCATGGCAGTCGCGGAAGTTGAGCTGCTGTATGCGGTTGTGTATCTGCTTCTGCCCCACGACGGGCAGCGTCTCCCTGTTGGGCGCGTCGAGCCCGCCGTGCACGAACGACGAGTAATTGTTGTAGAATCTGACGAAATACATTCATATTTCATATAATATTAGAAAATATTGAGTTATGTATAACACACTGTGTCCCGACTCCCGCCGCATTTTGGATTGCGTGCTGAGTGACGGAAGGCAATGCCGTTCCTAATTATTTTATTTTGTTATATTGATCATTTTTCATATTCTAAAGTATGAGTAACCATTTGACCAAAAGAAATAGAAATTAAAAAGTTACATAAATGTTTTATAAACCATATTTCTTTGTTTACGTTTTGTCAGTGGAGATAGCATATTATAGCTCTTGATCTTATCATATAACAAATATATGTTGACAGTTATTATGACAAGATTAAGCTGTCTAACAAATACACAAGTTTCGGCTTGCTCGCACTCCGCGACTCTACTACTGAACTACTGAGTAAGTGACGTCACCAGGTAATGCGAGTGTCGCAGATAACAGAAGAAAGGTCGCACACCAAAACATTACAATGCATTCCGCGTAAATAAACAATCATAGATTGGTAAATTATTTTACAAATGTGTTTGTCGTGTTTAGTTAAAATTTATATGAGCAATTACTCATATAGTGGTTCATAGCTTACGGAAATAGCCGAACAACAACAAAAAAGTAATATGACTTTATGCAGCGGGCTAGGGTTTAAAATCTGTAAAATCTTGTGTCCAAGTTACCTGTGGAGATGCGCAGGCGCCTTGTTAAGCAGCGTGTAGTACTGGCGGACAAACTCGCGGCCTACGCTCTGCGGGGACGGGGACGCCTCCATTACCATCGCTGTTGCTAACACTGCGCCGACTGATACACCCCACCGCTATACACGCTGCCCTACAAACATGCGCCACTACTACTTACTATTTACTTACTAACTATAGAAATTCTAGTTATAAGTCAATTCCATTCATAAAGGATTGATTTATATATGCAAGGAGTCTTGGACTATGTAAACATAAGGTCATACTATGTTCACTTGAGAAGCTAGTATTTGTTATATATTTATTGTAAAAAAATATTTTGAAAACAGCAAATGTTAGTTTTTCACTGCCTATTCTCAGCTTAACTATTATCCACAATATAATACAATATTTTAATGTAACTTGACAGTTCAATAGCACTTGTAATTCTTTATTGAGAAAAGAAGCTGCTGTAGCAGTCCAAATTACAATCAAATGAAAATATATTTCACTTTAATTTTGACTGCTGCTGAGAAGAGTTCATATAAGATGAGCCAACAATAAGTCAACATTTGCTCTTTTCAAATATATAAGTTATTACAAATTTGACTAAATATAATAAGATACTTTATTAAAAAAAATGTATAATAAAACATCAGTCACCTTTACTGACATGACTCCTATTTATTGCTTGCATAATTTGTTTATATAGTTTACAACTAGAAGCACTAGTAGCTCTTCACTTAAGAGAAGTTTTTTGAAATAAGTAAGTTTAGTCGTTTTTCTTTCTTTTAAATACAACTCATATTGTATATGTTAGCTAGTTGTTTTTGTTATCAGGGTAGACAGGCAGAATATAGTGCTAAGATTTGTGTCAGTAGATCAACTAGCAATGTCTCAAAAATCATCTATTTAGTATCCCATTTTTGGCTTGACTTACTTTTTAAATTTCCATTTAAGGAAATTAAATATTTAAATTTTTTTGCTCTGGTGTTCAGGCAAATTTTACCTTCCACCATGCAACATGCAGAGTTCATCGGAAAGTAGAGAGCGGAGTGTATTAACACTAGGCTCCTTCTACCTACCCTGCTGCTTGTGGGATACAGCTTGAAGCTGAATAAAAAACTTGTTAATATACTGTCATATGACTTTGAGAGGACAATTTTGTATCAATATTTCAGGTAAATGTAATAATCAAAAAAAAAAAAATTTAATTAAATAAAAAAAAAATAATGAATGTAATAATCAATTATTATTATTAAATTTGCAACATCAACAAACATGCATAATTGACTATGGTCATATATTGGGAAAAAATGTTTAATAATTATATTTGAAATTAAATAATTTGAAATGAATGAATAAATGTCACATGGTTTTATCTTCTTTTAGCATCAGATACAAATCAACCAAGAATTATGTTAATTTCAAAGAGCTACATACAAAACTTAACCAAAATTAAACATTGTAGCAAAATACTTTCATACTTAAAATATTGCTACATTTATAGACAACCATAGAATAAACAATTATTTACAAAAGGCTACCAATTAAATGTAAGAAGAAGGCCTTTATATTTATAAACACTGTATTAACAACAAAATCATATCTAAAACTAACACATGTTAACTAGTGTTTTAATATTTATGATGAATTTCCATAAGCTTTAAACAACAATTTAAATGAAACTATTGAGTTATTGACCATTTTACAAGTTTGTAATAAGAGGGTGAAGTGATTCTAGTCATTTTCGTATAGGGCATGGTCTAAAAAACAAACATTTATTTTTACATGGTATTTAAAACAAAAGATGTAATATGTAATACTTTTGCCTCAAGGTTTGCTTCCTTATAAACAACGTTACTTTAGCAATAAATATGTATAAAAAGAAAAACGTATTATCCGAGCAACGACTAGTCTGTCACAGACGATCATCATCCAGGGGTCCGTCAAACCACGCATGGCGACTATCACTATAAATTAACAAACACATTTCGTCCCCGCTTTCAAAACACAGTTCATACAACATATTTAACGTAAAAATAGTTAAGTGTTAAAGAGTTAACGCTATAACATCCATAAAGTAAGTCCGGTTCATCTATCAAAGAAACATTAGGGCTTTAACCTATAGAAAGAAATCCCCTGCCGACGATCAAAATAAGCAATTTCTAGGACAGTGTAATTTTTTTAAAAAGCATGAATCTTACCTCAGTAAATTATAGGCATCAAAATGGTGTAATTTGCAACGAATTATCACGAAAATCGCGTAATTTTCACGATAAATAAGGACTGAAAACAGAAAAAGAGCCTACCTCACCGTTCGGTGTCAATTTAGGCGCAGTGTTGCCGCTTTTCCTGAATAAATGTTGAATTTTCTATTTACAATATATAACATTACGGAAATGTACATAAATAATTACACACAATAATAGACATGGAATTCATATTTTTATATATTTAATGAAAAATAATGATTAAAATAGATTAATGCCATATTTTGAAAAAAAAAATCTAAATAACTTGTAAAAAAATGTAATCGATGTGCCGATAATGAATTTGTACGTTTGATAATTGATGTGTATGTATCTCAATTTCGAATAAAATATTTATTTTGTGAAAAAAATGCAATTGTGCTTGAAATGCCTAGTATTACTATAATGCTAATAATTTCAACTATACTAATAAAAATATTAATTGCTTCATAATTAAAATTTTAACTCAAATTTAACATTAAATTAATAAAAAGTAATATAATTAAAATATTATATTTTATATATCGACATTTGTTTTATATTGCTCAAACATACGGTACGATATGCTACTTTTGGTATATTTTCGTCAAAGAACGATATTGCCTGTTTCAGAACGTAAGTTAACGTTTTATTACGCGGGCTTATTTTCTTAAGGTTGGTAAAAGTTATTGATTGTTTGCCAAACATATCGTCCTCTTTCGCTCGCCAAGGGGCTGCATCGTTCATCCTTGTCGACGCCGGCCCGTGCCATTGACCTCATACACTCCGCTCGCTCCCCATTGGCCACTGTCAAAGAAGGGATGAAATTGTACGCAAAAAAGCGCGTCTGTTTGCCATTAGCCAACATGACCGCATAGTTCGCGCCGACTCATCACACGCCCTCTCTCATTCTTCTGCATTTGGCATTCAGCGTTGAAGGTCGTGTTCAGACCTTAGGTTTTAGTTTATTGTTACTTTAAGTCTAAATATAGTAATAATAATAATGGCTAATAACGATAATTTTGCACAAGACGTTACTGAAAATCAAGTGAATGGTAATGCAGAAAACGGTGGAGGCGATGGCCAAGAACATAACAGTGCCGACGCCCCGGGACGCGATGACGACAGGTAAAACCATTTCTATGTATTTAGCGATAATATAATGAAACATTTCAATATATTTTAATTGATACTTTAAATATTTAATTTTCAATTAGTTTTTTTGCGTTCTAAATTTGTTTTCACAGTAATTACTCGCTTGCCGCAATGGCGGCGTCGGTCCGGCATTTTATCAATATCGGCATTCTAATCTATTTTAATCCATGAGGTTTATTCAAAATTCAATGCTTTTACTCTTGCAGCGGGTTCTTCGCGATTTAAATTAAGTCACCAATGTCGTAGTTCTCATTTCAGATAAATTCCAGGTTACCAATTGTTAAATTTATTTTGAAGCCGCTCGACGCAAAATGGCGTCACTCGCGCGTCACTCTCGAGTTGACGCCGGCGCGGTCCCGTTATTGATTTTGTTTCGCACGTTTAGTTATTCGTTTAATGGATGTTACGGTCAAGCTCGGGCTCGGACCGCGTTAGCTTGCAAGATTTCAAATCGGTGGTAGTGCATTTATGGCGCTGCATACATGTGCGCCGTGCAGTGCGGCCGCGGTCAGTTTGGAGCGCTACTAACGCCCTGTCTCTCTGCAGGTGTGAGCCTGCGCCGCCGCCGCCGCAGCCGCCGGAGGACGTCATGGTATATATCCGCAAGGGCTCACACTAAAGTAAAACAACGACCAAACTGACTAGATTGTCGAGGCCACTTAACTTTGGGCCCTATTCACACTTGCCAATTTCAAATCTTGCGATATCACTGTAACATTCTTGTTTTCATTTCTCGTTGTCTTTGATTGATAATGTTAAATTTTGCAGTTTAATTTTTGTAACTTACAGGTTTCTGAATTTATTTTGCTGCAGTGCTTGGAGTTTGTTTTTAACAAAAAAAAGTAGCTGTAAAGTACTGTAAACAAGTACTGCATAGTGTTAATTTTAAATTAATTGTAATTTAAGTCAGTTTCTTTATCGAGGCAAATGACTTTCATGTGTTTTTCCTATTTTAATTATATTGTTGTGTGCTTACAGAAAACTTTTTGTGGGAGGTTTGAGCTGGGAAACAACAGATAGTAAGTTAATACTGTCATTTGTTAAAAAAATCACAATATACAAATTATCAATTTAACAAATTATAATTTTCACTAATAACTGTGCTAGGAATAAAGCTTAACATTGAAAAAAACATAATATTGAAATGATGAACATATCAGTTCTGCTTCTGAAGTTATTTGAAGTCAACATACCCACAATACTGAACATTGCCAATAAAAATAATTTGTTTTTGAAGTTGTGACTCTGTTTTACTATATTTCGTTCTTTTACAGAGGAATTACGTGATCACTTCAGTGCTTATGGAGAAATTGAAAGTATCAATGTTAAGACAGATCCTAACACGGGGCGGTCGCGGGGGTTTGCATTCATTGTTTTTAAGGCACCCGACTCCATTGACAAGGTGATGGCTGCCGGCGACCACACCATCAATAACAAAAAAGTAGACCCAAAGAAAGCCAAGGCGAGACATGGGAAAATATTTGTTGGTGGACTCAGCAGTGAAATTTCCGATGATGAAATAAAAAACTTCTTCAGTAATTTTGGAGCAGTAAGTTTATTTTTTTAATATTTTTTGTTATTTCAAATATTTTTGTTATTTTGTGATGAAAATTCCGGTTTTGGTGAGATGAAATTATCTAGAATCTTTGTGAAGATGACTCCGGGCCACTGATAATTTATTTATAATATTTAATGATTATTTATTTAAAATACATCATGACATAATATCTTCTTTTTACTTATAGGTCATAGACGTGGAGATGCCCTTCGACAAGACAAAGAACCAAAGGAAAGGTTTCTGTTTCATCACATTTGAATCTGAGCAAGTTGTCAATGAGCTACTCAAAACTCCCAAACAGACCATCGGCGGAAAGGAGGTGGGTACAGAGCCAGCGCCCTTTTGGATAATATATTATTTGATGTATATTTAGTTGTGTGTTGTTCTAATATGTGTTGGTGTTGTCTCAGGTGGACGTGAAGCGCGCGACGCCGAAGCCAGATGGCCCCGGGGGCATGGGAGGGCGAGGGGGCCGCGGCGGTAGAGGCGCGCGCGGGGGCCGCGGCGGCCGCGGGGGCTACGGCGGGCAGGGCGCGTGGGGCAACCAGGGCTACGGCAGCTACGGCTACGGGCAGGGCGGCTACGGCGGCGGTTACGACGGCTACGGCTACGGCGGATACGGATACGACAGCTACGGGGGCTACGGCGGATACGATTACTCGGGCTACCCGAATTACGGTAAACGCGGCAAGCAGCACTAGCGTGGGGCCCGCTCCGACACACTACCTCGACTGACGTTACCTGAGTAGAGTAGACGTAGAGTAAGGCGGCGGGCTGCGGTCCGCCGCGCCGCTAGGTTAGCGTAGTGGGCCGCCTCCGTCCTTGAGCGTCGTTAGGTGTATGTCTTAGTGTGTAGAAAATATTTATTTTTCTATTATAACTGCGTATTTACATTGATATTCTATCGAGATAATGTGTAGTGAATGTCGTCGGGGCGCCGTGTCCGTCGATCCCAAGCGGACTGTAATATTTCCGAGAGATCATTTTATTTGCATTATTTAGTTTATTCCACTGATTTGCATCACTGTTGCGCGAGTGCCCACGCAGCTAGATCACTCTTTATCATTGTGTCACTAGGTACTATGTTTGTACATATATGTTACCGCCTTACGTTTTATATAAGTGTTCATTTGTAATACCACTTTTGACATATGTAGCAATGTCGCCCGAGTTTTGTTTGTTTTTGGTATCTTTATTTTACCTATTAACGCTCTCGCCACATGCTACATTTGGGTAATTGGGGTAATATATGGAGAGACATTGTGAAAGTGATAAAGATATGATGAAGCTTTGAATAAAGCACTGTTACCAAAAATCAATGTGTTTCCATATATACCCCGCCCTGACTCCTCATCACCCCCGCCCTCCCCCACCCGCCTCAACCCGCCTCACCCCGCCCTAACACGCATGACGCAACACGACACCTTTACTGTCCAGTTTATTATAAATCTTATTTGTTTTAAATATTGAAGTAAATGAAACAGTCTTGCATTTGAGTGATTACAGATAAACTAAGTAATATTTTTTTTACTGAATAATTTAATTTAGTACTACATTTTAAAGTTAAATATTTGATAGATTTTATTTATAATTCTAGCTTTCAATAATAATGATTATATCAAATAATATACATGTATAAAAGTATAATTTCAATACTAAACGAATTTGTTCAAGGATTTTAATGAAATATCCTAGTTTATATAATATGAACAAAGAAATGACGGCCACTAAAGACGGACACTCGACAAGCGGTGCGAGTGCCGTGTTTGGTGGCGCGCAGCCGGCGGGTAATTAATGGATGTGTGTTGCGGGCAGACTACGGCGGGTACGGAGGGTACGAGGGCGGCTACGGCGCGCGCGCGGCTCCACGCGGGAAAGGTACCTACCCCCACTGCCCACTGCCCACTGCCCGCAAACTCGTACAAACGTTTTGGAATTGAGCACGTGTACCACAACCACCTCTGTGGTAACACCACTAACTGTAAAGTGCCGAAACGTTTGGTACCTCATGAAATAACTCACCATCTCTATCTAGTTAGCATTTGGTAGTGACGCTAATCACAGCTGTATGCGAGTGTGCCCGCCCGTGTTAGCATTGCATTGCATTTAACAAACGACTCACATTGTATGAATTAGCTAGTTATATCATTGTTCTATTAGCAACTAGTAACCATGTGAGATGATGCTGGGGTGTATAGCGAGGTTCCGCGGAGTTACTTGTATTTGTAATTTTATGTTTTCATTATAACAATATATAAGAAAAGTGTCATCTCACAGTTGGCTCGCGTAGTTTAGCTCAGTTTAGATAGACGTAGCTCTTGTCACTGTACACATGAATCATTCCTTCACTATCCGTGCACACCGTGTATATCATGTACTCGTATGTAGTTCTCCATTGAACGCGAACTGCGTAAAGATACGCTTACACTTAATATTCGCTAAGCACTTGTATGACATTCGGCGCGAGGGCAACTCTGATGTAGATCCTACAGAAATTAAATATGAGAATGATCCCTCTGAAACATTATTCAAAATTGGACGTGCACTGAACAACTGGTGACCGGCTTGCGGTTTTCCCGTTACGTGTGAGCGTACCGTTACCCGATGATACTCGCATGACTAACTCGCCGCAGAACCTGTTTTCGCAATCGTTGGTACTTACTTAACTGTCCCCTTACAACTAACTACTTGACTGTTTGAGTACTAGTGATGACGTACTAACGTGACGTATTGATGTATTGTTAGCTATGTCGGTGGTGTAGTAGTGTGAGTGAGGTGGGTACAAGTGCGCGTGTGTTGCAGCAGGCTACCAGGGCGGCAAGCAGCGCGGCGGCGGCGGCGGCCGGGCCAACCAGAGGCACCAGCCCTACTAGGCGCGCACCAGTACCTGCCGATAGTCATCTCAGTCCAATAGTAAGGTGAATATGGAACATACCACCCGGAACTATTAATATGAACCACGCTTGCTTGTTGCTACACGCGCTTCGCGTAGAGCTCGGTAGACGCGCCAGTTGTGATGAGGTGACTGACCGGCGTGGTCGCTTGTTGCAGGTTAAGCGATCGGTCGCGCGTCCCCCGCGCCGCCGCCGCGCCGGCGCTCCGCCCCCGGGTGCTCCGCCCGGCCGCCAGCAGCCGCGCCGGGGACGCGCTATTCCATTCCACATTAATTTAAGAAATCTTTTTAAGAACATTTTAAGGATAAAGTACGCGGCGCGCGACGAGGCCGCCCGGGAGCGGCCCGCAGCGCTCATTTAATATAATATAGTATGGATTTATAGATTAACTCGAGTATTATTGCTGATTAGATTCAATTTGACATTATAGTATCGAATTCTTACCTTTGAACTGATTCTTATAGTAATAATTATACAGAGCTTAAACATAAAGTGTAGAAACAGCGGCGTCCCGCAGCGTGTGCGCGTGAGTGTGTGCGCGAGTGTGTGTGCGCGTGTGAGCGTGTGTGCGAGTCAGCGGGCCACTCCACTCCGCGATGAAGAGAAGGATCTCATTGCAAACAATCGTTGTAGATTTGTATTCATTTGGAGGCGGAACAAGAAACAAATCAAAATCATGTATTTTATACAGAGCGGCGTCCCTCCGCCGCCCGCCGCCCTCCGCCCTCCGGGCAGCGAGGTGGGGCGGGGCGGGGCGGGGCGGCGCACGGTAGTGTAATAAGGATCACATGAACAAACTGCTGATATACAACTGTATGTCCAAATAAAACTGTAAATAAAATGTTGACTTTTTGTGTAACTACATGGGTGTTTGTTTGTGGGGCGTCCACCACCACCATCACTACCACCACCACTACAACCACTACAACCGCCAGCGCTCCACTGTCGTCTTGTCACTTAATGTGTAATGATTGTTGTTGTATTTGTGTTGAACGATGATTTGGATACAAACTAAGCCTAAGTACTTCTAACTTAAGTAAAGATGGTCAAAATAAATATGGTAACAATAGTCTTGCTCTCTTCCATTCTAAATTGGTATTTTTTATCTGTTTAAATAAGTTTCCCTTTTTAGTTATTTTTTATTATTTTTGTTATTTAATTATTTAACATGAAACCTTATATCCCCTTACCCGCCTCATTTTCACATATAACTCAAATAGTACATTGTATTAGTAAAATATTACAAATTCCAAAAGCATAAGGATTTTTTATTTTTATGTATTGTTTGTGTCGAGTGCCACTATCAATCAGACTTCAAAAATTGTTTTAAAGTAAAAAAAAACATCAAAAATTTATTTTACTTCAAAGGAAAATAGAAATGTTTAATTTAAAATATAATACACTAGTGACAATTATTTAACCCAATGATCGCCTCCAGAGCAAATGATATTAATTACATAAGTTATAATTTGCTATTTATACTATTATATATTATACATTAGATATGGACAAAATATTTTTACACAAAAACATTTGGCCTAAGATCCCATCGCTTAAAACTGTAGGGATCAGATTTTCTAATGACTTATATTTAAGAATGATACATGATAGTAGAATAGATTACACTAGGGTTGCCCAAAAAAATCCTGCCGCAATCACCTTTAATTAATATTTTTCGTAACTCGTTTTTGGAGAAAATTGCACTCATGTTTTTTATGTGAATCGCACATCATTTGAAAGAAAATCGCATAAGGAATTGGAAAAACAATGGTTGCCAGCTCTCAGGCTGCCGCAAGCCCAGGGTTGCCTGGTTCAAAGAGGTCAGTTAATGTTAATATTTGCACTTATGTGTTTTTTTAATGAATTATATATCAAATTAAAGCTTATTTTTTCTCATCACAAACACATGGTTGCCTGCAAAATAACTGCCGCAAGCAAAGGTTGCCATCATTTGAAATATTTTATTCCGATTCCGTTTGACTTAGAATAGACGATGAAATACGCGGTTTGCCTTATGTTTTAAAGTAAAATATTATAAAATAGAAGGTCAATCTTAAAATTAATATTTATTCTAGCTGTTCACCTGTTAAATGATGATTTTAATCATATTAAGTACATACAAAAAACTATTTAAACATGAAATCATCCTTATTTTTCCATTGAAATAATGAATGTATGATATTAAGTCTTTGTTAAATCTGTTTTCTAGATATTAATACTCGTTTAAATCGTTATTTTAAAACGACTAAATTATCATCTATATATATAAAACAAGTACCTGACTGACTGAGGTAAGACGCATGCACAGCCGCTGATGGTAGAAACGTGAAATTTGGACAGATGTTTTTTTTCATAATTTGGACATCCACTAATAAGGGATTTTAAGAAAATTGAACCCTAAAGGGATAAAATAGGGGCTGAAAGTTTGTATGGTGTTTTTTTTTAATCGGCACCGATTTTTATAATATTTGAATGTCTGACTCCTAAAAATATTTCATTGAACACGTTTCATGGTTTTTTAGAATTCACTCCGTAAGGGTTCAAATAAGCGGGCGAAGCTGCGCGCGCCCATTAGTATTAAATAAACGTTTACAAATATCGTTCTATTATAAGGTATTAATTACATAATGTTTTCATAATATAATGTAGGTTGACAATTATTGCAGATATTTTATTTATTAATCAAGAAAATATGGAAAATTACCTCGTTATAAACTCTCAATCTCTCTCTTCGTCCTCAGAGAAAAATATATAATATTAAACATTAAATTTAATTATACTTATCAAACATTAATTATACTTACGTTTTGCATTAGAAAATAATTGAAAAATAAAAATCAAATCAGATTCACGCTGTATCCCGCACGCAGCAGGGTAGGCAGAGGGAACCTAGTGTTAAGACACTTCGTTCCCCACTCTCTGCCGAATTCTGGAGGCCTTGCGTGTTGAATGGCAGAACTCAACGCCGCGTTTTGTTTCGACACCAGAACGAAGAGATGGAAATATAAATTTAAGTGAATATTTCATCTCCTCGAGTGGGGTTCTTCTTTATATTTTTGTTTTACAACAATGAACTTTTTGTAACACTGTAAGTGATAACCGTGCATTGTGTTACTATTTAAGAAAATGTTACTGTATATAAAATTCATTTTTTGGCGAAACAACAACATAATTTTACACTTCAGACTCATTATTAAATTCCACACACATTTTCGCACAAAAGACAGATCTTCATTTTTGTCATGTTAACTAAAACCGTCTTCACTCCAAAACGAAAGGTAAGTAACTAAGTAACATGTTCAAAAACATCTCATTTGGCCATCTGCACTGTTATTGCATTTAGAAACAATACATCTACGAAAATAAAATTATTGCATTTTGTTTGCTTTGTATACCGCCGCAAAATGTTTATCTATAGTAAAAAGTAGACAACTAATTGATATTTGCCGACTCCTGGTCATAAACCTTAAATAGCGTTTATTATTCGGCATTACTGTCGAAATTTCTTAGAATTTATTTTTGTTAAATTAATTTTGTTTATTATAATTCTATCATATATATTTCTTTCAATGCAAATTCTTAAAAGTTGCGTGAGAAAAAAAGATTGCGGCAACCGTTATCAAAAAAAAAACGAGAAAAAAAATCAAACGAGCAGAGGACAAAGAGAGAGAGAGAGAGAGTATATTGAAACGTTATTTTCCATATTTTCTTAATTAATAAAAAAACATACGCAATAATTGTCGCCCTTCATTATCTTAAGGAAACATGATGTAATTAATACCTTATAATAGATTGATATTTGAAAGCATTTATTTAATTAGATAATTTAGTCGTTTTAAAATGATAATTTAAATTAGTATTAGTATTTAGAAAACAGATTTAGCAAAGACTTAATATCATGGGTTCATTATTTCACTTGAAAAATAAGGATGATTTCATATTTAAATAGTTTTTTGTATGTTCTTAATATGATTATAATCATCATTTAACAGGTAAATAGCTAGAATAAACATTAATTTTAAGATTGACCTTTTATTATATAATATTTTACTTTAAAACATAAGGCAAATCGCGTATTTCATCGTCTATTCTCAGTCAAACGGAATCAGAATAAAATATTTCAAATAATGGCAACCTTCGTTTGCGGCAGCCATTTTCCAGGCAACCATGTGTTTTAGTGATGACAAAAAAATAAGCTTTAATTTGATATATAATTCATTAAAAAAACAAATGAGTGCAAATATTCACATTAAGTAACCTCTTTAAACCAGGCAACCCTGGACTTGCGGCAGACTGAGAGCTGGCAACCATTGTTTTTCCAATTCCTTATGCGATTTTCTTTCAAATGATGTGCGATTCACATAAAAAACATATGAGTGCAATTTTCTCCAAAAACGAGTTACGAAAAACATTAATTAAAGGTGATTGCGGCAGGATTTTTTTGGGCAACCCTAGTGTAATCTATTCTACTATCATGTATCATTCTTAAATATAAGTTTCATTAGAAAATCTGATCCCTACAGTTTTAAGCGATGGGATCTCCACCTAATTCGAGTGTGGAACCACCTTATAGCAAAGGTAGGTAGGTTTCTAATTATTATTTTTTCGAGCTAGTCAATACCTACTACATACCTAATTCAATTTTAAACACTCGCCACTCCAGAGTTTGTCTACACTTGATCTCCAAACCAAATGAATAGACTAGGTATCGTAGGTAGGTACACTTCGGTCACCGGGTCGTGCCTGATGTTAGGTTTTCTGAACTATTGCGCATTGATTAGTGTGTAAGACGTTAATCAGAAGTAAGATAAATCGTAAAATCAAATCTGCGCAGCTATTTTCACCAATTTCAGGGCAGCCACGACTCGTTGACCATACTGTATCTATCAAAAGTTTCTAAAAGTTATTGACATTTGGTAGATTTTTATTAGTTTTTAAATAAATATAGACGTAGAACTTTGCTGTCATATACATGTTTTTAATTTGTAATTTAAAGCAAAACATGTATGTAGATATTAGCAGTAGTATTAGTAGTGTCATCAGTCTGTAGTATTAGTGTCTCGTCAGCAAGGCTGCGCGCTGGACGTGGCGTGCAGGACGTCCAGCGTGTTGCACAGCGCTCTGTAGTTCACCTGGCGGGACAAGATGATATGAACATAACACCCCGTACACGGATTTACTTATAAATTTTGAGATAAATGATAAAGAATATTATAAGGAGCATGTTCTATAATGCTACAACTGATAAACGATATTGGTGTTGCACTTAAATACTAGGTTTCACAAGTACCTATGCTGTATCCCTCTCACAACAAGGTGCATGTTGAGTGGCGGAACACAACGCCGGGCTTTGCCTTGGTGCCAGAGCGAAGACATGAAAATATTAAATAATAACTCATTCCCTCGAGTAGGGGGATTTAAACCCACAACTGTCGCGTTACAGTCACCCTTGTACCATTGGCCTACTTGTACGACTGCCTCAATGATATACTTTTTTTTTTTTTTTTTTTTTTTTTAATTTTAATTCTTATTTACACTACAGACTTATGGTCCGTACCTTTTGTTATTATTACATTTCTTTTAATTTTTTTTCTGTAGATATTACCTAAAACTAGACTTATGTTATTACATACATATATCTCTATATTTACATAATATCTGCTTAAGAAAGTCCAGTTATTAATTTCAGTTGCCACTTACTAACTTAATCTAACACTATAATCTAAGTCTACATGCATAAAAACAAACATTCATTGTAAATAAATTGAACTTAATTGATTACAAAAAGATAAATATGTTTATTACGGATTACAAGATATTTTTTTTTTATATAACCATACAAATATTTCTTATCATTAGGGAAATTGGGACGTGGATGGCATTACCGCCAAGATGGAGGGCATGACCGCTTCGTTTCTATCTTTTATGGCCATCTTTAAATTATACTCCACAATACCTTTTGTCGTTGCTTCTGTTGCCTTCCGAATAAGCCTTTTTATAGCGTCGTCGTCACCACTGGTGTAATAGGAACATCTGTCTGTGTGACGCGTTATTGCTACAATTGCGTGTGAAACGCTGTCATGTAGTTGTAATTTCTTTGACTTTGTATTCACTACTATAACCGTTGCATTTGACAGGCCTTGGGCTTCATGAATAGTCAACACTTTTGAGCCTATGTTTACCCCATACCCCTGGTTGATTAAAGATTTTTTCTCCTCTTGAGTAAATGTAAGGTAGAGGGTTTCCCTGAGGTCTCGTGGCGCTGGTGTAGTTCTTAAATTTGCTATTCGGAGGGAGTGTACTACTTTTTTGGAAGAGTATATACCAAAGTATATCTCTTGAAGTGCATAGGCGAATGATATACTTAAGTAATCATGTTATACATAATTATGTATTATGTAGCGTGTTGTTTATTTACAACAAGAAAAGATGTCTAAATTACTAATTTCCTATATTTTACAAGTTATCTCTATATATAATAAAAGGATAGAAAAGTCAATTCTGTACATGAAAGATATAAAAAAAATAAAAATTAGGTCGGTTTATATGTCGATTATAGAACCTAAAAAACCACTCAACAGAATTCTTGTCTGTCTGTCTGTCTGTCCGTCTGTCTGTCTGTCTGTCTGTCTGTCTGTCTGTCTGTTTGTTTGTTCGTCAATCACGCAAAAACTACTGGACAGAAATTGATGAATTTTTGCATGGTATTACCCTAGGTTCCCAAGGTACATTTTTTTTGGGTTTTATTCCGAATTTCATTATAGTTTTATTTAAAAAAAATAAAAACTGAAAAATGTAAATTACTTAAAATACCGATAACTACTGTATGAAATTTATTTATTTTTAGCATGGTAATAGTTCAAAATCTAATGCAACTTATAGAATAGTTTTTAACATAGAGTACAAAGAAATTTTACCAGAAAAAATAACATAATTTTATTTTTTTATAAAAAAAATCGACTTCTTCAATTTCAATCGGATTTCATACTCTGAACTTAACCAAACTTTCACCAAACTACCCTTTATGTGTACCCTTTCTAATAAAAAAAGAATCATTAAAATCGGTTGAGTTGATATTGAGATATTAGTCCATTTGTCGCGCACATATATAATGTAAATTTGAGATTTATATTATTTTTTCATAGATACCATTGTCGGAAATGAACTAAATTAAAATAGGACTACACGGGACGCACTAGCTTCCAAATAAAAAAAGAATCATCAAAATCGGTTCACACAGTCAAAAGTTCTGAGGTAACAAGGATAAAAAATACAGTCAAATTGATGACCTCCTCTTTTAAGAAGTCGGTTAATAGAAATTTGACATAATTAAATTACGATTATTGTATTTAACTACAATTTAAAAGAAGAAAGTAAATTGAGGCCGTTCGTGACACAGGGGCACAAAGCATAAATTGGTTGTGGGTTCTATTCCCACTTGAGGAAATTAAATATTTATTTAAATTTATATTTCCATTTCATCGCTCTGGTGTCGAGGCAAAGTGCGGCGTTGAGTTTCACTACTCGGCACGCAATACCTACAGAATTCCGCGGAAAGTAGGAAACAGGAAGTAGTGTCTTAACACTAGGTTCCCTCTGCCTACCCTGCTGCGTGCGGGATACAGCGTGAAGCTGTACCTGTAGTCTACCATAATTATTATTTTAAACGTCAACGTTGGTGACATTAACAAAAATAATAAAGTAGGTATATTTTTCGGGAATAGCTCAAATGGTGATATCCGCAATAAAAAGTACAGTAATACCCCGACTTACGCTACCCCGTTTTACGCGAATTCGGAGATACACGGTTTTTCATTTTGATTGCCGCGCATCGGCTCTCTTGCTCTGCACACTCAGGTTTCAGTTTGCGACAGGTTTAAACATGTTCCGCGTGAAATTGTTTTACGTGCGCAGTGCGTTTTACTTATAATCTCTAATTATAACGTCTAAAAGAACGAAAAATGAGTCATTTGGGCATAACAAGAAAAGAAAACACTGTGTTTGGAGTGAAAACTAAATATAATTAAAGACTTTGAAGTAAAAGTGAAAATTTGTGAATTGGAAAAGAAGAAAAATTTAACTCGGCAGGCAACATTGTTAGAATATATGAAGCCTTCCAGCTCAAAATAATTCCGGTTTAGGTTACTTTATTCATAACAATGTATTTATTTTATTATCCTACACTTTATTAAACATTTTTCTTCTAAGTTATGTTTTTTTTAAACTCTGGTCCTCATTAAAGAAACTTTATATGCAAAGTTGAACACCGACTACGCGAATTCGACTTACACGGCAATCGCTCGGTCCCACCTACCGCGTAAGTCTGGGGTATTACTGTATATGTATTTGGAAAGTAAATTCTGATTGTGAGTTCATAGTTTATAAAACTTTATATTGTGTTTAGATGACGCGCTGATGTCTATACATTTTAATCATTGGCGTTATATATATATAAAGTTGCATTCATTTACAGTAGATATATTTCTCAAGAGAACTTTCTCAAGACTTTATATATAAAAAATACATTAAATAATCATGTTAAGGAAGTATCAAATATATTAATGTCATCTGTTAAAATAAACATGAAGCTGACTAAACTTAATGCTATATTCAAAACAAATGAATTGTATGTAAATTTATTAATACGTTTCAAGTATGAAAAAAAAGCAATATAATTGCGTTTCTTCTCCTTTTTTTTCCAATATTTTATATTTCTATTATTTATATCAATATATCAGGGACGTAAATGCGGGAACAGAGCCATGCCATCTTAGTACAAAGTAACCTCTAAAAAATGTATTTACGTGTTATAGTTAAAGAATAAAAATAATGTGTAATTCCTCTATAAAATATATTATTCTACATTATATCATAAAAAACAGGTTTAAACAGTGCATATGAAGGTATCCTCCTGTAGTATAACTATTTTCAATTACTATCAACACTACAATGTCAATACTATTTGGTATTATAGTGTAATTTTGAACATTTTGGATATTTTCCCGTCATTATAATGAAAAACATAGACTATTTTTAATTTGAAAAAATAATTTATTAACTATAAAAATATTGGTAGTTTTTCAAAAGGTATAAGAATTAAAAATTGCCTAAAATATGCTTCCTTCGCAATAATAAAAAAGTTATGTTTTCAAACAAAATAAATAATAAAATTATCGTTGTAAAATAAAATATAATTTGTCGAGAACGACGCACGCATACATAAACCTATCAAAGGGAAACCGCCGCATACGCCTCATTCCGAAATCGAGTCGTAGGTATTGGCGGCAAAGTTCAAAGTTCTAAAGATTTTAGTAGTATTTTTGTAGTAGCATGTGTTTACGTTATTGGTATCTATGCGTAATCGCATCAGACGAAATATAGATATGAATAATCATCGTGAAATGAACAAAAAAACCTATGTCTTCACTGTTGATGTATATTGCTTAATTTCTTTAAAATATTTTACCCTATATGCTGTTTCCGTATAAGGAGCGCCGACGCTTCTCATCTCTTCTTTGTTAAAGGCCGTCGCTGCGTAGGGGCACAAAGTTGTGGCTGTAACGCGACTGGTGTGGGTCCGATCCCCACTTGGAGGATTGAATTATAATTTAATAATATTTTCATTTCGTTTAATAATATTTTCAGTTCGCACATCAGTTACACATTACACGCAATATCTTAACACTAAGTTGCCCTGCTACAGGCGGGATAAAGCGTGTATCTGGTTTTAACTTTGTGTGAGCCGATTAAAATAAAGTCCAGTCCAGTTGAGGCCAGTCGTGGCGCAGCGGCACGAAGTGTGATTGTGAAACTGACTGTTTGTGGGTTCGATCCCTACTCGAGGAGATGAAATATTTACTTAAATTTATATTTCCATTTCGTCGCACAGGTGTCGCACGTCGTTGAGTTCTGCCACTCAACACGCAATGCCTCCAGAATTCGGCAGAAAGTGGGGAATGGAGTGTCTTAACACTAGGTTCCCTTTGCCTAACCTGCTGTGTGCGGGATACAGCGTGAAGCTGAATAAAATAAAACTAATACTCAATATTTAAGGGCAGTTTGCCAAAATACAAACAAAAAAAGTATTTAAATCGGTTAAGCAGTTTCTGAGATTATCGTGAAGAAACGCACAGACAAACAGACCAACTGACCAAGTTTTATTACATTGTTAATTGTAATATCTTCTATGTACAGACACTGATGAGTTAGGATTTTATTGTAAGTATCTATAAGTTATGTTTTTATTTCAAACTTTCAATTGAAGATTCTTATAGGAGATACAAAAATGCGACCTAAAGTTTTAATAACTTTCTCTAAAAAAATCTTCATTGCGCTGCAAACATACATAATAGGTATATCAAAACACGAACATATTTCAGTGTGTTAAGTAAATAATTCTGTGGTAAAAGCGGGCGAAGCCGCGAGCGGGTCGCTAGTATCTAAATATGAGTGTGAAATAAATGGGATATAAAGGGAACCTCGTCGTTTCCTAGCTGGGGACAGCTGAAGCACTTGCAGAGTACGTCCCGCTCGCGCGACGACAGCAGCGCCAGCACGTCGCTGCGGGCCAGCGCGCGCTCCAGCAGCGCGCGAGACACCCGCCCGCTGTTGCTGCGGTCCGCCTCCTGTACGGTGCAATACTAACGGCTACAAGTACACCCCGATCCGCATCTAACTGAGTAAGCGGAGGTAACCTTGTGTTAAAACACTACCACGCACCGTCTAATTCTCGAGACAGCGTTTTGAATGGCGGGCATTGACTTTGAACGGCGCACTTTGTCACGACAATATTTATAAAGACAATTTTCCTAGCTCTCTATTAACATTGAGAATAGCGCTAGTATCGAAACACTATGAGTTAGAATTTATCGATATTAATTATATATTGAAGAAACATTGTATCAAGAATACAGGTAGTGATAATCTGTATCCTAGGGCTTATCTAGAGATATTTTCTTTGGAGTACTGTCGTAGTGACAGCAGCAGCTTCTAAAACAATACGATGCCTCCCAAGAGTCGACCATAATAATTTTACATATAGAGGAACTGGGTCGAGGCGCTAGTCACTCGGGATTCAAAGGCAAAAGCCTTAAAAAGGAAGTACAACTCTTAAAATTTTGGCAAAGCGGGTATGTGACATATTGCCAAAGTAAATTCCGAGCATATCGTTAAAATCTTTTAAAAGATTGACAGCTACCCATCCGGAACTCGTCACTTTAGCCCCATTCGAAGGCTGAAGGTGACTCCGGTGCGGCTGCGACTATTGAAAGCAAGAAACAGCAACATCAATCAGCTATTGACGGTTTCTGCTCTAATATATCCGCCCATGAATGGTGGCGTCTTAAGGGCAAGACTACGTTCTGCCCCCTTTTTTTTTTTACATACAAAGACATAGAGGATCCGAGGATCCTCCGAGTAGTCAAGGAGAACGGACCAGCAAGCGCCACGGTCTCTGCATACCTCTTCCGCCTCGTCCACTGTTATAAACCTCTTCATACATGCCCTTCGCAGGATCCTCATGCTCTTTACGTGACTTTCCTCCAGTATTTTTGATACTGTGTTTTCGAAGCTCAAACGAGTTCTCCCGCTGCCTCTTACCGCTCACTTTTCCTTCATATATCTTTTTTTGCCATTCTTTCATCAGTCATTTGTTCAACATTCCCAATCTAACTGAATTAAGTTCTTTTTTATTCTTACCGTGACACGTCGCTAGTACCTGCCCTTCTTTGTGTATTTCTTTATTGCGGATTCGATCAGCTAGGCTGGCTTTGCATATCCTACGAAGAGATTGCATCTCCACAGCATTCATCTTTCTTTCATTCTTCTGCAATACTTACGTTTCACTGCCGAATAACAGCTTCGGTACCAACACTGCATTGTATTTGACCAAACGTGCAGCTGCTGACGTTTCACCATCTCATGAATGCAGCTAAGTCACTATTAACTCTGTTACCGGCAGCAATAGGCCTTTTAGCATCCATCTCTACTCTCTGAACATACTTCCAAAATATACCATTCATATGTTCCACTATCTTACCTTTCTTACTTATCTTGCATTCGTCTTTTCTTCTTAGTTCCATTTAGGTTTAGACCATTATTTTCACACCCTTCTTTCTGAGTTGTGACTAACCCCCCAACTCGCATGTGCATAATGTTGCAATAAGCACTGCATCATCTGCATACAGGCAATTTGCACTCAAGTGACCTCTTTCACTTTTCAATCCCATGTCACTTTATTACACTCCTTGGCAACTGCTACTACAAATTGAGCAACCAAGCTGACATTGCGCATCCTTGCTTAACACCCGATAGGATATCAAACCAAGGCCACATGCCAGTTCCTACTCGCACGCAGGCTGAGTAAACTCTGTAAAGAGACTACAGCCTGCAGCAAGGGTCCGCTCACATTGTACCGGAGTAGTATCTCTCATAATTTCGTTCTTATAACTCTCAAACGCCTTTTCCAATCCGATAAAAGCACAGAAAATTGTTGGTTAATGACCAAGAATTTTTCTGATTCATAAACCCACTTCCAGGTCTAAAGTCTCCTTGGTCCTCCAACAACAGCCTTTCGGATTTCTCTAACATTCTTCTCCCTAATATTTTAGGATAAACTTTACTACCCAAGCTAATTACCTAATAGTCCTATTGCTTGAGCAGTCTATCTGTAAACCTTTGCCTTTATACAAAGGCACGATGGTTGCTCCTCCCCAATCATCTGGGACCTACCCTGATTTCTAGCATAAATTACGCAAACACCAGAACAAGTCCAAGACGCGTTGCGAACATGGTGGCATATTTGATAATTGCGGCAGTAATTTCGTCTGCGCCTGCTTCTAAAAGGCCACTGGGGTTTAGATCCCCCTTGGAAAATATGTCTACATACACCCATGTTTATCAGAACCGCGTGGAGGTCTCGATTTTCGAAACTCGTAAGGGATTCAAAACCTACAGGGTATTTCCTCTGAACTCGGAATCTGATAACAAAAAAGCTGATGCTAGTATTGATGCAAGCCATCACAAGACGCGACAAACGGGGTGTTTATATGATAGTATTTAGTGCTCTTGAGCGAGATCGCCAAGTTCTTCGAGCATGTTATAGCGAGGAGGCTACAACACCATTTGGAGGAGACAGATCCGGACCTCTCGGACCAATAGTATGGCCTCGGCAGTGGCCGTTCGACTGTGGATGCCATAGTCGAGGTGAAGTCTCATGCGCAGGGTGCGGTGGCCCGGGACGAAGGAGTCTTGGTGGTGTCTTTAGACACCGCCCACGCTTTCAACTCCCTGCCCTGGCCCTGCATTAAGGAGGCATTTATACACCACCGTGTGCCTCCATACCTGCGCCGCGTCACCGGGGCTTTACCTGTCCGAGAGGTCTGTGACCTTTTCCACTCCTGGAGGAGGTTGGGAGGAGTTTGGTGAGTCGGCCGGTGTTCCACAGGGATCGGTGCTGGGTCCGATCCTCTGGAATATCGGGTACGACTGGGTGCTGCGACGCGGCACGCTGAGGGGGGTTAAGGTCCTCTGTTACGCCGAAGATACGCTGGTCTTGGCGCAGCAGAGGACCTATCGGGAAGCGGCCGTCTTAGCGACGGCCGGGGTGGCCGAGGTCGTAGGCCTCATTAGGCGGCTCGGTTTAGAAGTCGCCCTAAACAAGTCCGAGGCTTTATATTTTCATGCTCCTGGAAAAGGCCCACCATCTGGTGCCCACGTTACCATCGGTGGCGTCAAAATCGACGTCATGAGGAGCATGAAATACCTCAGGCTTGTTCTGGACGGCCGAAGCCACTTTACATCTTTGGCCCCGAAACTGTTGAAGACGGCGGCGGCATTGGCGCACCTTTTGCCCAATATCGATGGGCCGAGCGCCTCGAGCCGTCGGCTGCATACCAGAGTGGTCAGGTCGATGGCCCTCTACGGTGCTCCCGTATGGGTAAACGCCCTGGATCGGCACAACGTCACCCTGCTGCGACGTGCGCAGGGGGTGATGGCCATTCGGGCGATACGGGGGTATCGGACTATCCCCCGGTGAGGTGGCGTGCGTGCTGGTCGGAGTCGTGCTGTGGGACCTGGACGCGATTTCTCTGGCGTCGGTCTATTGCCGGCGTCGGGGCCTCACGTCTGGGGAACCGGCAAGCCCAGCGCGCACTATAAGGAGCGGAAAGCCACGATAAAAGTGTCGGTATCCGTTATAGGATTTCCTCACTCGGGTCGGTATCCGTAACAGGATTTTCTCACGTTTAAAAAAAATGGTATAACATGTATTTTGATTAAATTGCATGTTTTTATCCTACAATACGTATATTCTTACTATCAGATTAGAGGTATAATCATACCAACACATTATTGTTGTAATATAAAACGCCATTTGTCAAGAATGACGCACGTACACGTAAACCTATCAAAGGGAAACCGCCGCCTACGCCTGATTCCGAAATCGTGTCGTAGATATTGGCGGCAAAGTTCAAAGATGTTTAACTTTTAGTAGTGTTTTTGTAGTAGGTATATGTTTACGGTATTGGTGTCTATGCGTAACTGCGTCACACGAAATACAGGTATAGATAAACGTGCAACATGAAAAAAATCCTACGTTTAAAATATTTTACCCTATATGCTGTTGCCGTAAAAGGAGCACTGGCGCTTCCACCTGTATAGCAGTCCTCACACGTGTTTTTATACAATTGAAAAGATACCTTAAACACATCAAGCAGACTAGAAGTCCGATCTGGGAAGTTGGCAAGCTTGTCGAGCGCCTTGGCCACGACGGCGCGCTCCTCGTAGTCGAGGTGCGCGGGCGGCGCGGGCGGCGCGTGCGCGGCCGTCGGCAGCGGCGCCAGCAGCGGCGCGCGCTCCAGCCCGCCCTGCGTCAGCGCGCCGCCGGCCGCCGCGCACAGGCGCGCGTACTCCACTAGCTGGCGGCGGCCTGGCGCGCTGAAACTACGTCGATGTTTACTATTTAATATCGTGCTATCGAGTACTGCTGTTGCTCGGCGGCGGAATAAATAAAAAAACATTTCTATTGTTATAATATTTACTTTACATTTATTTAAAACAAGAACCTCACACTTTTGAGGCCGGTCGTGGCGCAGCGGCACGAGGTGTGACTGCAAAACCGACTGGTTGTGGGTTCGATCCCCACTCGATGAGATGAAATATTTACTGAAATTTATATTTCCATTTCTTCGCTCTGGTGTCGAGGCAAAGTGCGGCGTTGAATTCTGCCACTCAACACGCAATGCCTCCAGAATTTGGCAGAAAGTGGGGAACGGAGTGTCTTAACACTAGGCTCCCTCTGCCTACCCTGCTGTGTGCGGGATACAGCGTGAAGCTAATTTAATTTAATTTTAATTTAATTTTACCTCACACTTATTCCTATTAATAAATTAAATAACATACATGTGAAAGTTTCTGAGGATGGATGTTTGTTCCAAGTTCACGTAGAAACTACTGAACGAATTTAAAAGCTTACAGTAATATACTTAGCTATATTACTTATTATTTACTTATATCAGAATTGCACATAAGCTCATTTGATGTAAATGTTTAGTATAATTAGGCTACAATACAACGTGGGCACATCTCACACTTCCATGAGCGTGTCCAGCTCGAGCGGGTGCAGCGGCAGCGCGGCGGCGGCGACGCCGCGCTGGAACTGCGCGCGCGTCACCACGCCGGCGCGCGCGCGGTCGAACTGCTGCAGGAACTGTTGTGGGCGCACACCCTCGCGCACCATCTCCAGATAGAGCACATGTTTTGCTTATTTTGTTGATTTTTAAGTTAATTCTTTGGGCTATTTTTTTTTCAGTTTCACGCTGTATCCCGCACACAGTAGGGTAGGCAGAGGGAACCTAGTGTTAAGACACTCCGTTTCCCAGTTTCCGCCAATTTCTGGAGGCATTGCGTGTTGAGTGGCGGATCGCAACGCCGCGCTTTCCCCTCGACACCAGAGCGAAGAAATGAAAATATAAATGTAAATAAATTTTTCATCTCTTCGAGTGGGGATCGAACCCACAACTATTCGATTTACAGGCAGACTTTGTGCCCCTGCGCCATGACTGGCCTCAATTTATTATTTAATAAACTTTAATATAAGTAATTTAAAAGTTTTTTAGTTAGACAGTGTAACGCTAAGTATGGATGAAACAGGTCATCATATCCATAACGAGTATGGGATATTGTAATAGATTGCAGCAAAAAAAAAATATTTTATTACAATTTTTGAGTAAAAAAATAAAGATATCATAGAATACATTGATATGGATTGGTGTATAAAATATAAATGATTACATAAACTTACATAAAAAAATCATGCTTAGCAAATATATTATATGAAAATATGTATATTTATGTAATATACATAAAAAATAAATATATAATTAAATAAATTTACATACAACATGATTATATTCATAATTGTCCATGTTGAATGATAGGGCAATGAAGATGAAGCTCAAAGAACAATAAAGTTTTAATAGAGATGCCACACGTTTCGCAGCAATGGGCGGAATTCTATCAGGAGAGGTACGAATGTGATGACGCCTCTGACTCAAGTAGCAGCGAAATGTTGAGTCTTGATGTAACTGATGGCGAAATCAGTGTAAAGAAGTTGAGAGTGCAATAAGAAGACTGAAATGTCACAAAGCAACGGGAGCAGATGTAGTTGCCGAGATGATCAAATACGATGCCAATGCATCTTGGACTGGTTCTAGTTGTACAATTAATGCAAAAAATCAGGGGAGGTCCTAGACGATTGACGAAGTGCAGTCATCGTGCCTTTGAATAAAGGCAAGAAGAGATGGTTCTTAGATAGACTGCGCGAACCATAGGGCTATCAGTTTGATTAGCTTGGGTAGTATAATTTGTGTGTGAGAAGAATGCAAGTGAAGTCGGAAAAGCTGTTGGGTGGCTCAAGGTGGCTTTAGACCTGGAAGAGGATGTATGGATCAGATCTTTTCCCTCTACATGATCAATTTTGAATCTTGGAATCTTGAGACTGAAAGTGTATGTGACCCGAATGTTGTACTGTTGTACGCATATCTTTGCATCATTAGAATGCGAGCTGCAGGCACTAGTCACCACTCTGAAAGAAAGGTTCGAAAACAATGGTCTAAGCCTGAATGTGAATAAGGCCAACGTTCTGGTATTTGAAAGAAATGATGAAACGACGGAATGCAAGATCAGTGTAAACGGATAAGTGAATGAAGTGGTATATCTGGGAATGAAATAGTATGTTCAGTAGACAGTGAAGATACGAAATGGATATGAAAAGGGGGTATTGCTGCCGGTAGGTAACAGGGCTAACCTTAGCTGCATTCATGAGACGTTTGAATTGCACGTTTGGCTGTACACAATGCAGTGGTGATACCGATTACAGGAGAAGAATTAAAGAAAGATTAATGCTGTGGAGATGTTGATGTGCTTAAAGTATCTTCGTATGATATGTGAAATCAGCGTAGCTGATCGAATCTTCAATGAAGGTAATGTACTCCCGGACGTCGCAGGGAGGATGACGAAGAACGTGCTTAGTTGGTTTGTGAACGTGGAACGAACGTGGAGTGATGAAACAATGAAAGAATTAAAGGACAAAAAAAATAATGGAAAAGTGAGCGGTAAGAGAGAAGACCTCGGTTTCGAAAACACAATATCAAACATACTGGAGGAAGGTCACGTAAGCGAGAGAACGAGGTATGCAGAGACCGTAGCGTTTGGCACTCCTTGGCGTCCTCTCTGACTACCTCGCTAGGAAACAGCGTGAAGCTACACAAGACTTTTATAGTGATAAAAAGTAATTTTAACACGATGCTTACAGCTATTTAGTAATTCAGAATGATTCAGATTTATACTAAAAAGTCATCATAAGCTTGTAAATCGACACAGTGGCAATTATATAAAAATTTAGTTTTAAGCTACTCCGGAGTGCGAGGATAAAAGAGAATAGTGTGAAGGAGCTGAGTGATACAGAGATTTTTTTAATAGTTTATAATATCCTCTTTGTTCATCATTTATTGAGAGTTACTGTTGCGACTGCGCTCTGCCCAGTCAAAATACAGTAAGTTCGTTCGATTCATAGTTATTACTACAGCACATACGCATCATTACCTTCCCCTTGATCTTGGCCAGTATCTGCACAATGTCGGTGAGGGCGGGGGCGCGGTCGGGCGGCGCCCGCGGGCCGCGCGCCACGGCGGCGGACGGCGGCGCGATGGGCTCCGCCTCGTCCTCCAGCTGGGATTCAATTTGTAAAGGTAATTTGTCGGTTTGACATTCATATATCACTATCGTTTTGTTTCGTTAATTATTAGTACTTAGATACAAACTACCAATCTGAAGTTATTGCTTAGAAATTATACTTTATGTAGAAAATTTAATGATAGAAAAATAAAATTATTTATTAAATATACACTGGTAGAGTTTGTTTGTTTCTTCCGGCGCTAAGATTTCTGGAATTACTGGTTAGATTTTCTTCTTTTATGTATGAAAGATACATTTCTCAAGAGTGCTATAAGCTATATAATATAAATATATAAAAATACGGTATTTCTTAGTTAGCCCTAAATAATGAAAAAACAATGATAATGAACGCCAGTGAGTTGTTTTAATCGTAAGCAATTCAGAAATATATAAATTATTTTTTAACAAAAAAAACGACTAAAAACAATAAACTACAAAGTAAAAATAAATTTAGTTAACATGAAGTTAAACGATACGATACGATACTTTGATTTTGTTAAACAAAAATTATAGAAATATATAATTGTAGAAAGATTTTATAATTTCGAAGTCGGTGTCAAGCTAATGCTACACCAGCCTTACCTCGTGCAACAAAGCATAGTAATTGACGCCAACTTGGTCCTGGAAGGCGCACTCGAGCGCGGCGGCGTCGTCGCCCACCACGCCCAGCGCACCCACCACGCGCTGGAACTGCGCACGCGACACGTGGCCCGTACCGCGCCTGACATTCAAACATTTTTTAGTTTTTGACCTATGAGGTCATTGACACAGAGCCACAAGTGTGTGATTGTAAACGCGATAGTTGTGGATTCGATTTCCACTGGAGGGAACGAAATATTTAATATTTTCGTTTCTTCACTTTTGTAACGAGGCATGCCACGTGACTCTCCCTGTCTAATTTATAGGTGCAGGATACAGAGTGAAGATAAAAAAATAACACATCGAAATTAAGTTCGTAAATGTCTACTTTAATTAAGCGCCGTGTAGTAGTCATAACGGCAAACTTCTTCTAAAGCAAATCTAATAATTTTACTACTACTAAACGATTGAGGTATTTTGATTAATTTCTTTAGGTATGGGTTTGAGATATTTTACCCTATATGCTGTTCCCGTAAAAGGAGCGCTGACGCCACCACCTGTATAATGAATATTTGTGCACTAGGAGATCAAGTATCAACTTGTAATCTTTATCAGCAAAATATATTATTAAAACCTAAGAGTGAACCCGTTTATTTAAAACAATGCCGTTTACCATACTCGTAGAAGGGTGATAGTTATAGCAATGCAGGTGAAAAAATTGTTGCACAGTAGAATTACTGAACTCGCTAGTAGTGAGTGGTCGACCCAGTTCCGCTTGTCCCGGAAGGGCCAGAGAACAGTGAGAATAAAACCTGGCGATTAGTCATCGACTTCAGAAAATTAAATGATCGAATTGTTGAATGTATGTATACGCATGTACTCATGTCTTTGAACACCAAACTGTTTTCAGTGTTCTTCCGATCACACGACGTTGGGTTGACGTTGTGGAAAGTTCGACGTAACTGTTGAACCAACTGTTCTGACGAGGTTATATTATTTTTTTGAATGATGCTAGAAGGAGTTTTAATATTCGTACCGTATACTATTTGTGAAGGGCTGACTTCACCACCATCTCGAATTGCAGTGTAGATTCCTAATAGTAAAGTGGGTAACTCTTGTGCTGTTTCTCCTATTCAGATTTTTTGATTTTTTGAAAGTGACTCTTTTAAATTATTTTTTATTGGGGTCTCAAAACTGTAATAAAAATAGTATTTTTTCACTTTTGCTACTTTACCTAGGGAACGTCGATATGAATGTATTTTATAGTAGTTATCAGTTATCCGCCAACTATATTTTCTTACTGTTTGTAGTGTGTTATCTGTACGAGATCGCTTATAGTGATAAGGTCGCCTTTGCACTATGTTAAAATGTGTTGTACCAACTATGTATAATCATCTTTGTTCAATGAAGTGTTTTTTGATTTGATTATTTTAAAAATAATAATAATTAGTCGAATAAATGTAAATTGATATAAAAGGCATGCATTACTTGTCGTGGTCTCTGAACAGCGGGCGCAGGTCCACGGAGCGCTCGCTGACGCGCGCGCGCACTCGCTCCAGCACGTCGCTGCTCGCGCCGCCCTCCCCCTCCCCCTCCCGCGCCGCCGCCGCGCCCTCCATGCCCGGCGTCACGGTCGGATGTTTCTCTAGTTCTTTTATGGTAAACACTAAACGAAATAAAAAGTGAGTATTGATTAACATAATTAGAGGGTAGTTATAGGCAGTTAGGAAGCACCTTGGTCGCAGTCGTCCTCGAAGGTGCGCCAGCAGACGCGCGCGGGGTCGGCCGCGTCGGCGTAGCAGCGCGCGAGGCGGCGCGCGTCGGCGGCCGACAGCGCCGCGCGCAGCCCCGCCGCGTCCAGCGCGCGCGCGAACTGCTGCGCCGACACGCGCCCGCAGCCCAGCGGGTCGTAGTCCTGCAATACCTCATCGTCGTATACACTCCACACGACTAGACTAGAACTAGAATAAAAATATTAAATACTAGCGGCCCACTCGCGGCTTCGCCCGCATACCACTTATAATACTTTTATCACGTTGTATTTTCCAACAGATTGATACATTCAATTATGAACAACTTGTTTAAATAATAGTGAGAAAGCGCAGCATCATCAGCGGCGAGGGCGCCCCTTGCGCGGGTCGAGGACGAAGACCTCGGCGGACAGAGCGTTGAATTATTTTAATTTTCCATTTTCTCGAAAAGTATACGTTCAAATTACATGCTTTAAAGCCGAAGATTATCTTCATTAAATTTTCTTGATGATGAAATAACTTTCACTCGTAAGTTTCAATATACATACATGTCAAATAAAAATTGATGAAATATCATCTTGCAATTTACAATTATTTTTTGACACAAAATGCCTTATTGTGACTTATTTATAAGAAATAGATGGCTCCGCGGATTTTTATTGAAAACAATTTTTTTTTTGTTATACAATGTACTGGCATACCTATATTTTACTATTTTTGCAGCGCATGAGCTTAAAGCAATTCATTGGCGTTACTTATCATTGTAATTTAAGGGTAACTAATAGTTACACCGTGGAATGTAGCTTTCATACAAAACCAAAAAAGTAAATCAGACTAGCAGATCCAGAGATCTTAGCGTTTAACCAAACAAACATACTCTTCCGTTTTATTTTATTTGTATAGATTTTATTTCCTCGAGTGGAAAATGTGTAAAAGTGGAACCTATCGCGTTGACAGCCATACGCTGACGTCTTGCGCCACGACTTGTCTCAAAATTACATGTAAAATTGAAATTTTATATTACGACAACTAAGGCATAACATTAAAAACATGTCTACGTATGTTATCCCACATTATTTATGTGATTCAAATCTAGTCCTTTTTTAATTTAATTAAAAAAAGATATATACCTTATTCCTTTTTTCCCGACTGCTAATTAAGGGTTATGTTTTTTGCGCGTATCTTGTATGTATGTATTATTTTTTATTACCTCATATCTCCAGAACCACTGCACAGATTTACATAATTAAGGTATCGTTAGATTTGTATTAGCAGCCCAAGTGTCCTAAATAGGTGATGTTAAATAAAAATGATCATGGCGGCTGTGGGACGCCATTGGACTTAATGAAAAAAAAAATCGTTTCAAATACCACATTATGGGTATCAAATTCAAGAGCTCACTACTTAGATTTCAAAAAGGTATATCATGATTATGATTACCATAATGAATTCTAACAAAAAAGTGAAAAATAAAAAAATATTTGTAAAAACAAAAACCCCGACTTCATAAAACTAAAAAGAAAATAAACAAGCCCAATAGTTTATTAGGATTAACAGTCGGGACCTATAAGTAATTCTTAAATCAATAAAATCTTTACCAGGAACCCTGCATAATTTAAATAGGTCCCGACTGTTAATCCTAATAAACTATTGGGCTTGTTTATTTTCTTTTTAGTTTTATGCAGTCGGGGTTTTTGTTTTTACAAATATTTTTTTATTCACTGCAATATTTAACTTTGTGACATTGTTCTTCAAATATTTAAACACCGTGCATGTGATAAAAAGTATTGCTTATTTATTTCCTCTCAATACTCGCCCTAAAGAACTCCGACACCCGCACGCGTCGCTCCAGCACGTGGCGCTGCACGCGCAGCATGAGCTGCGCCAGGTCGGGCGCGGGGGAGGGGGAGGGGGAGGTGGGGGGCGCGCGCGGCGCCGGCAGCTGCGGCGTCGGCGGCGGACGAGTGTCGATCAGTGCTTGTGGGTGCTGGTACTCCTGGAATCAACTCTTTGATCATTAGTTCGCGCAGTACCTTGCACGCAGTGGGATAGGCATCTGGTATTAAGACAGTTCGTTCCCCCACACACCGCTCAGTTTCTCTCACTTTCATTACTCGTTCGTTTGACGTGACCAAACCACATTCTACTTCATTTTAGCCTCGCTAGTACCAGCCAGCCATTCTGTGTATTTCTTCATTACGTATTCGATCAGCTAAACTGACTCCGCATATCCTACAAAGAGATCGCATCTGCACTCTATTTACTTTCATTCTTTTTCTGTAATACCCAGGTTTCTCCGCCGTATAACAGCGTCGGTACCAACACTGCTGTGCTGACGTTGCGCCGTCTCATCAATGCAGCTAAGGCACCGTTACCTCTGTAACGAGCAGAAATACACTTTTCCACATCTATCTCATATCTTCCGTCTCTACTAAACAGACTTCCCAGATATAACAATTCATTCACGTGTTCTATTATTTTATCACTTACGCTGATCTTGCACTCCGTAATTTCGGCATTTCTTTAACTACTAGAACCTTTGTCTTATTCTCAAGGTGTGAAAATAATAGTCTAATGAGGCTTAGACCATTATTTTCGCAGCCTTCTTTCAGAGTAGTGGCCAATGTCGGCAACTCGTATTCTGATGATCCAATGTATTTTAATGGAATTCAAATATTCATTTACAAATTTGAAGAAGACTTACCGGTCCAAGTCCTTGAATGCCATCCTTCTTGACAGCTTCGATCTCTCTGAGGAACTCCACATAATCGATGGTGTAGGAGTCCTTGATGTACCGGCGCACGAGCAGGTTGAAGTCCTCCGGCGATACGAGCACGCCCACGAAATTCAAGATGCGTGCGAAGTGGGCGAATGTAATGCGACCATCGTTCTTGGCCACCTGTAAGTGCATCGAAGTATAATGAGCACTTTTAATTGTTAAACTTTACATAGTTTACAAAATTCAAACTAATATTAAGGTGAGAATATATTTATTGGACATTTCTTATTGACTGTATCTACGCATAAGTGAGAAATGTATGTAGGTACCAAAACTAATTTATCGTCGATAGCATTTTTGTTGTTAGGCCACATACCGTTGCAGGTTAGGGTCAATTAGTTAAAAATATATATTTTGCAAAACTGACTACACTAATATCGTAAAAAAAATATAAGGTTGTTGTAATGTTGGGAAGTACTGTTTCGAAATGAAAATCGGGGAACGATATATTACATTACTATATCCCATATAAGTGTAAAAAATATATTATATCATAGTAAGTTCTTTGATTTTCACGTTTATTACACATTTTAAATGGAACTATTTTAACCGGATTTATCGCGTATATTTAGTATTTTTATACATTTTTGGAAACCCCACGTTTCGAACATTTTGCAGTAGTAATATTGAATTCACAATAGAATTACAGGCTAATAATTCCTTAGCTTTCCTTGATGTGTTAGTCTTAAGAAATCCCATTGGCACAATAAGCCACACAGTATATAGGAAACCCACGCACACCAATAGATACCTCAATGGTGAATCGCACCACCACCCTACACAGTTATCTACCGTTGGCAAATCTTTGTTTCAGAGAGCCCACCACCTCTGCGATGCTGAACATCTAGGGGACAAGCTTCGCCAGGTGAAGAATTCCCTTCATCAGAACACAGCCACTTCAGCCAGCACTTCTACCATATGTGAAGGGGGTTACAGACAGGATCGGCAACATCTTAAGAAGAGCTTCCATAAAAACTATATTCAAGCCTAACAAGAAAGTGAGCCAATTCTTGAGACTAGTGTAAAGTAACATTCCTTTACAGTGTGCAGGTGTATACAAAATAGATTGTGACTGTGGCTTATATATCGGTCAAACAAAGAGAAGCATCGGTGTTAGGGTGAAGGAACACATCTCCGATGACAAGAATGGGCATGTATCAAAGTCAGCTGTGTGTGAGCATACTGTGGATAAACCTAGCCATTACATAAGGTTTGATAAATCCCTAATCCTCGCTAAGGAAAACAGATATTTTCCTTGAATGATCCGCAAGGCTATTGAAATACAAAAACATCATAATTTCAATAGAGAGGATGGCTGGAAGCTTTCTAACACCTGGGACCCACTTATAAAATCTTTGAAGTCTCAAACCCACCATACCAGAGGGCAAGATACAGTTAGCTCATTCTGCAAGAATCCAGGGAGGTACGCGAGGAAATTAAGAAATCGTTGGCGGTAGTTTGATATAATAATTACATCAACTGACAGATGAATGCCACCTCAGTGTACCCGTGACCACAGACTACTGCAAAGTGTTCGAAACGTCGGGTTTCCAAAAATGTATAAAAATATTAAATATACGCGATTAATGCGGTTAAAATAGTTTCATTTAAAATATATTATATCATGTTAATCGTTTCGATGTAACTCGTGTACTCGCGGTCAGAGTTACCTCGGTTACGCAAGTAGAAGCTACTGGCAGTATATTGTTATTTAATACGGGAATAGTGAGTGTGTGAGTACGAGACCAGTTCATAGTCCTGGAAGTAAGGCCTGAAGGGTATGTCGCGCTGCGCGATGGTGGCGAGGAGACAGCACAGGCGGCGCGCCTGCCACGCGTCGAGGCGGCGGCAGCGCGGCGGCGCCGGCGCCGGGCACGCCTCCAGCGCGCACTGCGCCGCCGGCCGCGCCGCGCCGCCCGCGTCTGCAACACACCACTTTTGTATGCACACTTGTACAGATTTTATGTGTCTGATTAGTATCAACGCACAAACTGAAGTTACAATAATGCGTTTGTAATAATTACTAAGAATTATCTTCTGGCAAGAAAGAATGCTACCTGGTCGGTTTCCAGGAGGCGCGAGCTCGAGTCTCGCTACGTTTTAATTTTTATACGTTTTCTAAATAAGTATTTTTCTTGCCTAAGTGAGGAATAACACTTTAAAAATGTTAAAAATATTTAATAAGTAGCATCCTCTCTTGCCAGAAGATAATTCTTAACCTTTGGGTAGCGGAAATTTGTAAAGATCTCCCTACAGTATAAAAATTTCGACGTGCTTGATGAGAATGTATGGCTTAGTTGTCAGAGCGCCTAGTTGGTTTCCAAGAGACGCGGGTTCGAGTCCCGCTACGTTCAAATTTTTATACGTTTTCTAAATGTCAAACCTGACAACGAAAAATTGCAATAAACTTTGCAATTAGAGACACTCGTATTCATACAGAATCACTCGACGTGTACACTGAGTGTAACGTGTAGTACAGATATGATAGTCGATTCGTATCATAAAAGTAATTGTGTATGACACACGACTTGCCGGATCTAGGCTTAGCATTTCCGGGGCATTTCTAGGGCCACGAACAAAATCTGAATTTGGTGTCTGATCGGAGATTAAACTGTTGGTTAATAAAAAAACCGATAACTCTGACGGCAGCGCAGGTACAGTGCGAACACGTTACATTGAAAAGATCTATACTATCCAACAAAAAAATAAAATTTCAATTATTAATACAAAGTAGTTTAAAGAAGTACTTCCTGAGATTAGTTTAACCAATCAAGCTTATACAATAATATTAAGAATATAGACTGTTATATCTTTTTCGAATAAATGTAATTGAATAATGGTTGATGACAATAAAAAAGTAGAAAAGTAGAAAGTAGAAGTCAACTAGTATGTAATGTTTATGTTAACACGCTTTTTTCACACATTTTTCTGCGGAGCACACAGTGTGTACTATTGTATGTCTGCATACAAAAGACTTAACAGATTGTTAAAGAGAGACGAGTTATTGCGACCGGCCGTCAATCATTAGGTAGTTACTGCCTCAATTTAGAAGTAGCTAAAAGAAACGAAGCTCATCAACAGTACCTTTTGCTCTATTACAGCAACCATCAATAAAGAAAAACATACTCTTAGCAAATTAACACTTCCCCAGCGACGTAGTGAAGACACTATTAAACAAGTATTCTTAAACTTAACTTAACTTCACGCTTTATCCCTTGCGGGGTAGTCAGAGAGAACGGAGCGCCAAACGCTACGGTCTCTACGTACCTCTTTCGCCTCGTCCACTGTCATCAACCTCTTCATACATGCCCTTCGGGGGGTCCTCATGCTTTTTACGTGACCTTCCTCCAGTATCCTTGATACTGTGTTTTCGAAGGTCAACCGAGGTCTCCCCCTACCTCTCTTACCGCTCACTTTTCCATCATAAATCTTTTTTGCCATTCTTTCATCACTCATTCGTTCGACGTGCCCAAACCAGCTGAGCACGTTCTTCTTCATTCTCACCGTGACATCCTCGCTAGTACCTGTCATTCTGCGTACCTCTTTATTGCGAATTCGATCAGCTAAGCTGACTCCGCATATCCTACGAAGAGATCGCATCTCCACAACATTCATATTTCTCTCATTCCTCTTCTGTAATACCCACGTTTCGCTGCCGTATAACAGAGTCGGTACCAAAACTGCATTGTGTACGGCCAAACGCGCAGCTGTGCTGACGTTTCGCCGTCTCATCAATGCAGCTAAGGCTCCGTTAACCTTGTTACCGGCAGCAATACGCCTTTCCACATCCATCTCGTATCTTCCATCTCTACTGAACATACTTCCCAAGTATACCACTTCATTCACTTGTTCTAATATCTTACTATTTACACTGATCTTGCATTCCGTCCTTTCTTCATCTCTTTCAAAAATCAGAACCTTTGTCTTATTCACATTGAGGCTTAGACCATTATATTCACACCCTTCTTTCAGAGTGGTGACCAATGCCTGCAACTCGCATTCTGATGATGCAATAAGCACTGCATCATCTGCGTACAGCAGGCAATTCACATTCAGGTCACCTACTTTCACTCCCATATCACTTTGTTTCACTCCTTGGAGACAGCTATCCAAATACAAATTGAACAACCAAGCTGACATGGCGCAACCTTGTTTAACACCAGATCGGATGTCAAACCAGGGCGACATGCCAGCTCCTACTCGCACGCAGGCTGAGTGATCTGTATAAAGAGACTTTACAGCCTGCAGCAAGGGTCCGTTCACATTGTACCGGGGTAGTATCTCCCATAATTTCGCTCTTACAACTCTGTCAAACGCCTTTTCCAAGTCCACAAAAGCACAGAAAACTTTTTGGTTAACGGCCAAAAATTTTTCCGTGATCATGCGGAGGGAAAAGATCTGATCCATACACCCTCTTCCAGGTCTAAAGCCCCCTTGGGCCTCCCACAACAACCTTTCAGATCTCTCCTGCATTCTTCTCGCTAAAACTTTAGCATAAACTTTACTACCTAAGCTAATCAAACTGATAGCCCTATGGCTTGCGCAGTCTATCTGTGAACCTTTGCCTTTATACAAAGGCACGATGACCGCATCTCGCCAATAGTCTGGGACCTCCCCTGATTTCCAGCACAAATTGCACAAAAACCAGAACAAGTCCAAGACGCGTGGCCCACCATATTTGGTTGTAACTCCATCTGCTCCCGCTGACTTACCACATTTCAGACTTCGTATTGCACTCTCAACTTCTTTTACACTGATTTCGCCATCAGCTACATCAAGACTCAGCGTTTCGCTGCTACTTGAGACTGAGGCGTCATCACATTCATACATCTCCTTGTAAAATTCCGCCCATCGCTGCAAAACGTGTGGTTGTTCTGTTAGAATTTCACCGTCCTTCGAAAGCACCCCTTTCATTATACAGGCTAACGAGCAACCTCGAGAAACACTAACTTCTCTCCAGAAAAGCTTCGTATTTTCCTTGAAGCTTAAACTGCCTTAGAATAATCTAGCAAATTATTTATCATAAAACTAAAATGATTATTAAGTCGATTACAGCTTGTAGACAACCGACGTACCATATTGTTAGTTTTGTTTGTGAATTCAAACTGCGGGTACTAAGCTTCGCCATTTGCCAATAGTATTGGCCTTCAGGAAATAAATCAATTTTCTTGCAAGCGTTGTTGCTTCTATTGACTGTCTTAGATGAAATGTAAATAAAACAAAAGAATTGTGTGTAAATCTATTTTTCTCTTTATCGTCGATTATCAAATATTGACATAATTAAGTTAAAAATTAGTTTAAAACATTAAAAGTGAAAAATATATATTTTGGAATAACAGTATTTTGTAATATTAGAGACAAATTTTTTAAGATTGCGCGCGGAGCTCAATATTGTTAGACGGATTCTAGGTCAAGTAGGGCGGGATCAAGTTCTGCTAAGATAAAATTTACAATACTTTTATGACTCTTCATTAGTAAAAAGATATAGTTAGAATTTAAAACATTATAAGTAGGTACCTTCTCCATGTATGACTTGGCACAGCTGGTGGTAGAGCACGCGGCCGTCCTGCGCGCGGAAGTAGTCTGCCACCTGCGCTATCTCCGCTTCGGAGAGACCGATCACCGAGCGCAGTGGCCCCGCGAGCACCGACACGAACTTGGATTCTGTTGAAAAAATAAAATGATGTTAAAGACAGACGTCGTGGCGCAGGACGTCAACATTTCCACTCGGGGAAATGAAATTTTTAATATTGGTATTTTCTCTCTCTTTTATTGAGGCAATGTGGCGGAGTGTGGCGGGCTCAAGAAGTCGGTGGAAAATGGGGAACAGAAGTGTTTTATTGGGAACTGAATGCATTGCTTTCTGCGGGAAACAGCGTGAAGTAAAAAAAAGTACTTAAAGACAATTTTATAAATTTAGAACATTTTTATTAATCTATGACATAAAACAAAAAAATGCGTAGAGAGAAAAATGTGGTAAGACACCCTACTGTCCGGTATCGGCCCATTTTAAAGAGTATTAATCACAATATATTGTAAAAATTAAAGAAAATTATAAGTACTATAATGTAGGTGTAAAACCCAATGTGTTGGTAAATCTTATATCTTAAGCCGCATATAATATAATCTGTAAAAAAATATATACAATTAAAAAGTTATATAGAGTATATCGTGTTTGAAATTATTTGACTCCGACTTCACATTTCTTTAATTACCTACAAGTAAAAGTAGAAAGATAACAGGCGAAGATTATAGAAATCTAGTAATAAAAAATACAACAAAAAATATTTTTTTTGTTATATCGTTATTGGGCGATTAAGTAAGTGAAAAGTATTATTAATATATTATTTGATAGATAAACTAAAACATCAAATATATGTTTTGGTATTGGTGTAACAACATTATAAAAATCCTAAAATGAATAAAAAAGTTAAAGACTAAAAATTTGCACCAGAAATAAGAGAGTTCCCTTCAGGGTCCAGGGGTCGGTACCAGTCCCATAAGTTCAGTCCGACGCGGAAAGCTGCCGCGCGGATCTTATTGCACGTCTTCCATACATCCGCTAGACGTACGATCTAACAATAATATAAATAATAAACTAATCTATGCTATAATCGTATTTCATATAAACCAATCTAGAGTTTAATTGTATAAAAGTAAAGTCTATTCTTTTAACAAATGACGCCATTGTAAGATTAAATTACACTCCCATTAAGGGAACTGTAACAAAATGTGTGTAATTTTGGTTAGTTGGTTATATACGAAGTACATTGTATAATATTGAACGTTACTTTGTTTAAGTTGTTAGTATGTCTACTATTAATACAGTACCGTATCATGCATCCTGATATATATATCAGTTTCACTCTTTTTCGCTTATAAAAAAGAAAAAATCCACTTTATTTAAAAATTTATCTCATAATAAATAATAACATAAAAAAAATTACAATAACAGAAATATTTAAAAAAATATGTAAAATAGAGTCATAAAATATTTTTATAAAAAGGGAAAGTGACAGCAAATGACAAATCAAGCTAAAAAAGAATTCTCGGTGGCCTAAAGTTCGAGTTGCAATTTGTTAAATATGAAACATACAGATTTGCCATAAAAATATTGCTTTTTAAAGTACTGTTTTAATTATAATTAATTATTTGTTATTTTATAATATTGAATTTAAAACTTTAGGTAAATCAAAAAATACATATATTATTATACAAATTGACAAAAAATCAAATAAGTAGTTTCGGCGGGAAATACCTACTAGGTGAACTTTTTGATTTATTTTACCTGAAGTAAAAGATCATATTATATTTAAAAAAAAATCATATCATATTATATTTAAAGATTAAAAATCTTTTTTAAAGATTTCCATTTTTTATTCATTAAAATACAAACGTACCTATACAATTTATGGTCAGCTATTAATCATTTTAAAGCATTAATCCATCATTTATATCCATACAAGTAGATTCGTTATAAATTGAGACTATCGATTCTAGCAGTAGCAAACAAACTTACAAATTATTTATATCAACTCTGAAATTCGATAATGACTGTAAATTCATTGATTATTAACAAAAAAACAACCTTCAACTTCTATTTTGGTCGCGGCACAGAGCAGAGGGCTACCGTTAGGGTTTTCGACAATCAATTTATCAATGGGGACGCGAGTCGTACCTTTCTGTCACTACCCCCGCGCCTTATCTTTGTTAGCAAAAATCCTTAGTTATATATATTATAGAAGGATCGCCACATTGAGCTTATCGCTGTAAGCTTTGGTTGAAAATGGGTAATGTATAGGTGACAGCGCGTGGGTGTTCAGCGTGAAGGTGGGAGGTGCGAGGCATGCGCGGTCGGGGCCGCTGACGTCAGGGGATCGATCGCCCGGCGGCAGCGGGCAGAGCGCGTGACAGCGGGCTCGAGCCTGTCGTCGCGGGTTACATAACGGGACACGGGCCTACGAGGGACCTTGCTTTGATGTCGGAGGCCGCACACGCGCGCACATGTGCGGGCTAAGCTTCAGGACCAGGAACAGCCCTTCGCAGAAGACCTCCCTCCGATGGGGCGACAGCTGCCGGCCTAGCGCGCCCCGCTAACCGCGACCGCGACCCGCGAGTGACATAACCATAGTGTTTAGATCATATATTTTATGATGGATTATTATTATTATACTGGCCGATGCTACTTACAATAGACGTGTGCCGCGAGCGTGACCGCGCGTGACGACCATTCTAGGGCTCTACGTTACAAGTGAGTACTTTGAGCTTTGTAGAGCGAGCTTTGCAAGCTGTGGCGGAGTAGCGCGACCTTTACACGTTCAGATCAGTCTCTCTGTGGATATCGCACTCGTAGACAATATTGTTATTTAGTGTATTCAGTTTCTTAGAACGTACTTAGTTAAATTCTATTTAGTTAAACCTTTATATTATATGGAAGTATGAGGATTTGGTTAAGTATAGATTATCTAGATACAAAATAAAAAATATATAATTTGAATGATGAACGAATAACGTGAACTACATTTTACTTAAGAATGAAATTTATTCGTGAACTTTGAACTTTTACCTATACCTCATTCTCATATATGTATGTGAATTTTCATTTATACCAGAACATCGAAAATGATCAACGTGTGGGGCGTGATCTCCATCGTCCTGTTCTACGTGCTGATCCTGGCCGTGGGCATCTGGGCGGGGCGCAAGAAGCCGCCCGGCAATGACTCCGAGGAGGAGGTTATGCTAGCCGGCAGGTCCATCGGGCTGTTCGTCGGCATATTTACTATGACAGGTTAGATGACATATGGCTAATGTCATATCCACGTGTGATATGACAAGTATAATATATTACTATACAGTATACACAGTTATACCTTGAACAAAATTAAAAAAACACATTCTATACAAAAAACGGTGTTTCCTGAACCTGGGACCTAGTGTTGCATTTTCTAGAACTCCATTCCCTCTAAAGACATTTCCATTTTCCACTTTCTACCGAATTCTTGAGGCATCACGTGATTAATGACCTTTAATATAGCATTGTCGCTCAACCGGTGATCTTCTGGTCTATATCTAACCCACCGCTGGGGTGCGGCGGTAGGTAGCGGACATGGCGGAGGCTTTTGATGGAGTGTAGCATGGGACGCTCCTTGCAAAACATCCATCGTACGGACTTTCCGAGGATTTATGCAAGTGGATCGCCAGGTTTCGAACTGGGCGCAGCATCAAGGTCGCTGTGCGATGCTGGCGATTTTTGCTTGGAATACATGTCCTTGAATGCTGTCACCCCAAGGTCGTTTTTTCTGCATATTAATGACATGTGAGAGGATTCTATGCTGATGATAGCATAGTGGACTCTGTTTATTACGGCCGCGCAAGTCTTTCTCGAGAAAACGTCGACCAGAGCCGAAATAAACTTGTGTTTTCTGTTGAGGTATCCATCGGGAATGTCTCCTCATGGTTAGAAAGGCAGTTTGCGCGTTAACCACTAAAAAAATCCCACTGGTCGTATCACCATATTGGACCTTAGCGTTTCGAGTGACTGTCCGTATTACGATCATCTGGAAAGCAAGGCCAAGTTGGCCTCAAAGAAACTGGGGGTCATCCACTTGGAGTCTAAAGGGCCCAGGTACGGCCTCATATTATCGTACGAACAGATGTTGCTGAGTTTCAGCAGCGTGTGACCGAAGGACTATTAATCATTATTATCACCTTTAATTTAAGGGTAAAAGATTTTATCTTCCATTCACAACTTTCTTACATTTAATTTTTTTTAGGAACCTAAGTGGAATTGCTTTGAAGGCGATAATATTATCGGATAAGATTTATACAGCAAGTTCGTCTAAATAAATATAAGCTCATACTTGCTTATGGATATCTTCTGATGCGGGATCTTTTAAAAATGCACATGTACCCATATATTAACAATATCTTGAGCATTATATTTTTTTCATTTATCACGTCGCTATTCGTTAAGTATTGATTGAATTTAAAATAAAAGATAATTAAGAGTCAATTTAGTTCCATTATGAGTTGGTCTCAGGCAAAATAAAGGAAACAATGAATATTTTATCACGATTTAAGCTTATTATGATGTCATTATAATAATTATATTATTCATATAATAAAAAAAATTGGTAATATTGAATTTTGAAAAATAATAGAATAAAGTTAAATTTCTACGATACGATATCTGCTCGTCTGTATGTCACAGTCATTTTACTCGGAGAAGCGTAAATACGTACTGTACGGTTGAAATTTGGAAAGAAGATGTATTTTATGAAACGTTACAAAATGATGTAGTACGATTTTGAAAAAAAAAAATAGAGTACTCCTATACTTGTTGTAAATAAAAGATGAAAAAATGAATCGAGAGAGCATGCCGAGTGCCATAGTTAAGCCTTTCTAAATGGTATGTAGGTTTCTAAAAACATATTTGCCTATTAAAGTGACAAAAAGGAGGGATAAACCTTTGGGACCCTCTTAATTATTTAAGACATATGGGGCAATTTCTGAACAGGAGAACCTCCACATTTTTGAAGTCTGGTGATGAATAATGATGGTAGTATGTGCTTTTTTTTGCTGCTACGGAATCATTTTTAGGTGAATGCTACGATTGACGCTAGTTGCCTCTTATTATAGAATATCTGCATTCAATCATTGCAATGAAACTTACCTATGTAATAAATAAAAAAATACTCATCTTCCTACACGTGATGTTTTAAAAGTTTAGATGTAGGCTTTTCATGTACGGCTCTCAGTGTGCTTGTAATATCAATTGAATATTAGGCTAAACTTAATATAACAATAGATACATAGTAACTGAGCTCTGGTTACCGCACACAGCCACGTGGGTGGGCGGCGGCTACATCAACGGCACCGCGGAGGCGATCTACACGTCCGGCCTCGTGTGGTGCCAGGCGCCCTTCGGATATGCGCTGTCCCTTGTGTTTGGTAAGTACTGCTATATTTTCTAAACTATGCTACAGCTCTGTCTACCTTTCAAAGCAGTATTACATACGTACAGCTCAAATATATTTATAACATGTCACGTCTTGTATTTATATTTTATTACCTGACTACGCCGAAGCTGTTCATCTGTTTCCCTATAGCATCGATGATAAACCTTTATTTATAATAATTTGACAAAAGTGAAGTGTCTCAATTGTGCGCTGATTATATGCAATGTAACGTTTGGTTGACAATTTGGCTTTGCGTAGAGATGTCTCCTTGCTGTGCTTTGTGGGGAGCTGTTTGAGCTGTTACCTGCCGTCGAATTCTCTAACCACACAGTATGTCACAAGCTTAAAAACCATTGACACCATCTGGACAAGTGGCACTCCACAACTTTGATGTTTCGTAGGAACTTCTTTCCACGCGCCACGTAACTACGTAACAGAATGTACCTTTAAAAAGCGCGTCGATCTCCTCCTTAAAGGCCGGTGACGCACCTGTAGCTCCTCTGGTGTTGCACCGGGTCGTGGGGGGCGGTGATCACTTATCATCAGGTGATCCGAACGCTCGTTTCCTTCGTTTTTTCCATAAAAAAAATAATATTCCTTATTTTAAATTGAATGTGGCGCCCTCTAAAGCAGTAAACTAAAAAAGTAAAGCTTTTAAGTTGTATTGACCGACTACTGATATATATATTTTTATATATTGTTTAGTATAACTCTAAAAGTAATGTTTCATACTTTTTAGATCGTGATTATCAGTAGTCGCGTTTTAGTTTTGAGCTTATTTTTTATCTCAGAAATTTACCAAATCTATATTGCTTAGATAAGGGAAATTAATGAATAGTTACGCCGTTCACTTTTTCGTCTATTGGGAAGTGTGCTGGGTTGAAAAGAAAAAAATATTAACACATCCCCGAGTATGAAATGAACATACACCTTCAGCCAGATATATCCAAGCCACGTCACAATAGTGATAATTAAATAATTTGTTTAATTATCTGTAAGAAATTACAGTTATAAATAATAACTCTAATACTCCAGAATTCGGCGGAAAGTGGGGAACGGAGTGTCTTAACACTAGGTTCCCTATATCTATCTTGCTATGTGCGAGATACTTTTTTTTGACAGTCGATCAGCGTCAACCTGATGTTAGTATCGACGACTAATTTCTTATTAATACATTTTTATGATGTTTGCCCATTTCTCTATTGGATCATCTATCATTGTCGTTTCTGATAAAAATATGACGTAAGTAGGTCAATAGGTTTACGTGTACACTCATTCGTTGTTAGCACAACTGAATGAACACATTTTTAAAATCAATCATTTATTTAATTAGTTGTTAAAAGGGTCACATATTTTTTAATTATATCTAATTGAATATTCAGTAATAAAAAGTTTTTATAATACAAAATATTAGTACTTAGCAGGAGAGATATGCAAAATCTATTTATTACCATTTCAAAGACATCTCGTGTTAGATGGCAGATTTAAAACCGTGTCCAAAAGCCAAGCTATATTTTTAGCTTCACGCTTTTACCTAGCAGGATAGCCAGAGAGAGTGGAGCGCCAAATGCTCTAACATCTGCACGCCTCTTCCACCTCCATGATTTTTAGGTGACCTTCCTCCAATCTCATCGATACTGTGTTTTCGAAGGTCAATCGAGGGGAAGACTCCTGCATCTACTGCTTTATATATCCTTTTTGCAATAGTTTTCTCATTCAATCTCTCGATGAACCATGACTACCTGAGCGCGTTCTTCTTCATTCCCATTTAATTAAAATATTTAATAACCTATGGATTCAATTTACAACCAACCAACTTGCAATGTGAGATACTTTCAACTGTGCTATGATGTAATCGTAATTTAATATAAGATAGAAAAAAGCAATTTTATTAAAGCAGCATCAGCGCGTGCCGATGTGGAGTGGCTCTCGACACATATTTAGGTTTAACGAGGCCTCCTTAACTGCCACTCCACTATTACAGCCTACTGACTGCTGCTCCGCCTTGTACTCGTATAATTGTGAGGTTTACGCTAATTGACTAACTTAGTTGTTACTATTGTTTTATACTATACTATTATATGTAATTATTAGAGCAAACAACTAGTGTCTTGTCTTCAAACTATTTTTTTGGATTTTCGATTGAAACTTTCTTTGTAGTATGTCTGTAGGAAGATTTTTTCGATTAGGTACGTTTTTAATTTTATAAAAATGTTAAATGTCTATAAATATTTGTTTACGATTCTTGATCACATCGTGAATAGTGTATATGTACATATATTAATAGATACTTAAAAACTTTCAGTTGACCAGTTATTTTTAAGCTAATATTTCTTGCAACATTTTATTAGGATGGGCGGAATGTAGGAGAGAAAGAGTTATATGTATTAATTTTACTACACTTTTCTTTACTGATTCCGTAAAAAAGGTGCGTGCAGTAAAATCTTTTTAAACGACAAAGTAAATGAAAAACTAGGAACACGAAGAAAGGTAGAAAGACTTGCTCATGTCTCTTAAATCCTTCGCACACAGTTGTCGGTATAAGATGGATGAATAAAAAAACGGTTTAACACATTTTGGTCGTTAATCAAAGTTCTTAGAAGTTCTGTACCGAAACTTGTCAGAAGTTCTACCTTGTTACACGTTCAATTATATGAAAATTACAATGTATTATTATATTGAAACTCAGTTATAAAGTGCTGACAGCACTTTGTTAAGTATAGACGATATTTCATAAAGCCAAATATTATTAAGACGCTGTCGTAGCAATCCATGTAGATTTAAAGTTTTGGTTTCTACTTTAAATTGGACTTTTAGTAATTTTCGATAACGTATTTTTCTATGATATGGTCGGTATTAGCGTGATACCACGTTCTGTAACTCAGAAACATTCCAATATGTTAAATCTATGATGGGAGGATAGTGGAGAAGGAAAATAATTTTAGTTTGCTATGAAATAGAGATTTCCTAGATTACTATTGAGGTAAAGGAAGGTGTCTGCTATTATATATACTTTTATTATACAAAATAATTAATTTTACCTTTTTACTTATAAATTGTTATAAAAAATACATTTAAAAAATAAAATAAAAAAACTCTTCCGGTGGTGGAACAAGGGTCCAAGCCATCGGTGCCTAGAGCTAAAGAGAGAGGAACCTTCTCAAGTAAAATTGCCTTCTGCATCCGGTTCTCGATCCAATAGCTAAGCGATACCCTCTTAAGATGTTGGTCGAGGCTAATCTCATGGGCTAGGTCCAGGCATTATTTTTTTTATCAGGTTCACGCTGTATCCCGCACACAGCAGGGTAGGCAGAGGAACATTCCGTTCCCCACTTTCTGTCGAATTCTGGAGACATTGCGTGTTAAGTGGAAGAACTCAACGCCCCGCTTAGCCTTGACACCAGAGCACTTAATATATAATTATTACAACTTAACATTTAATATGTCTGCTTGGGCGGGAAATAAAGATTGGGTTGAGATGCTACATTTTTTTTAATTTTTTTTTATTTTTTTATTTATTTATTTATTGACACATCAACAATACATGTAACTTGTAATATTAAAAGAAAATTTATATATCGGTCTGGTTCTGTTACAAATATCAATTACAGATATGTACAGCATTCACAAAATAATCCCGATTATTTACCAGTCATAATAAGTTAAATTACAATTACAGATATTACAATTAAAATTAATTACAATTAAAAATAAATTAATACAACAAATAAATTACAATTACAAATAATTAAAATTACAATTAAGTACAGTTAGGCATTACAATTAAAAACAGTTAAAAGAAATAATTAATAAAACAAAAACAATCGTTATTAAAAAAGAAAGACAATTCATACAATTAGAATAATACAATAAGCCACTTAATAAATTACATAGTACAATTAGAATTAATGGATATTAAGAAATATTTAAATAAGCAATAATAATTACGTCGTATTATATGTATGTATATATTTACTTAGAGAGTACAGTTATAGTTACAGGTTAGTTATTACAACTTAATTTGTGGTTAATTTTTTTTTTAAAATCAATAAGTGAATCATGGAAGATATCGATGTTATGATCGGATAGATTGTTATATAAATTTATTATTCGGTTAATAGGTGAAAATTTGCCAAGGTTACTTTTAGAAGCGTTGGTTAAAAAAATTTTTTTAAGGGGATGTCTGGGAGCGAGGCGAGGTACGACTAAATTAACTTGCGATACTAAGTCGGAGCAATCCAATTTACTGTGACAAATTTTGTACAGTGTCACCGAATCAGCCACATGCCTACGATTTTCTAGGGACTGTAGATTAAAATGACTCAGGCGTTGTTGATAGTCCGCTCTAAATGGGCAGGATTTGTCTTTAAAGGCCAGGTACCTTGTTAAAGAACGTTGCACTTTTTCTATTCTAATGATGTGGGACTTATAACAAGGATTCCATATCGGGACCGCATACTCTAAGACACTCCTTACCAACGCGTTAAAAATAGCTACGATAGAGTCGGGTCTCCTGAACTCCAAGGTGCTGCGCTTGATCAGGCCCAGCAGTGCCCATGCTTTAGAGATCATATGATTGTAGTGAGCAGAGTAAGTGAGCTTACTGTCAATGAAAACACCGAGATCTCTTATCACCGACACTTCTAAGAGCTCTTGATTATGTATGAAGTATTTAGAACTGACCACTTTCTTTTTCCGGGTAAACTTAATGTGTGAGCATTTCGATGCATTAAGGGACATTCTATTGTTAGTGCACCATTCTTGGATGGAGTTAAGGTCCTCCTGGAGTAAAAAGCTATCTTCGATAGAGCATATTGTGCGGTACAGTTTGAGATCGTCTGCAAACAACGAACAGAGACTGTGTCGTACGTTGCGTGTTACGTCGTTTATGAATATAGAAAAAAGGATGGGTCCCAGGTGAGATCCTTGAGGTACCCCCGACGTAGCAATGTACGGGTCCGAAGTATGCCCCTTGACTATTACCCGCTGAACTCTATTTGAGAGATATGAGCGGAACCAAGATAGTAGTGGGTTACAGATTCCATACGCACATAGCTTTAGAATTAAGATTTCATGGTCCACTTTATCGAAGGCACTGGTAAAGTCAGTATATATAGAGTCAACCTGTTTCTTACTATCCACCTGTCTAGATAAGTAAGAAGTATAAGTAACCAAGTTGGATACTGTAGATCTACCAGAGACAAAGCCGTGTTGATCAACTGAAATTATATTTTTAGAATAGAGAGAGAGAATAGGACATACTACACTTTCAAGGACTTTGGAAAACGTATTTAACATGGATATAGGTCGGTAATTGCGTATATTATCTTTATTTCCTTTTTTATAAATGGGAAGAACATTAGCGAACTTCCAAGCTCTGGGAAAGGTAGAAGTTTCCAAAGACTTATTAAAAATTATTTTTAACGGTAAAGTTAGATATTTCTGGGTCATCTTTACAAATAGTGGCGGTATACCATCTGGTCCCGCACCCTTGCTAGAGTCCAATGACTTTAGTACTTTAGCGATGTCACGTTCAGTTGTGTGAATCTTAGATAGAGACATTTGTGGGTAGGAATCCTTTAGCGATACATTTTGACGAGGTGTTGGAAGATTAAATATCGAAGAGAACTGTTTCGCGAAAAGATTACTAATATCAATTCCGGAAGTAGCCGTTGTGTTATCAAGACTCACTCTTCAGTATGTATAATATATTGAGAGTAACACTGCTTTAATAGTGATTCAACTCTACTTTTTGTGAGCGTATATTCTAATTGATCTCTAGGATTGTTGTAAAGCTTTAGCTTACTTCTAAGTTTTTCTTTTTCAGCAATTAATTTTAACAGATTTTGTGTAAACCAGACAGGATATTTAAGTTTTTTTGCTTTATTTTTGGAACTAAAGTGTTTATAACAGTGCGAAGAATGCCGTAAAATTTTTCGACCATACTGTCAACGTCAGAACATGCTTGAAGTTCGAGATCCCAATCGACCTTACCCAGTTCGGAGTTGACTCTATTATAGTCCGCTTTTTTAAAACAGTGAGTGGCAAATGTAGTACTATTTAAATTGGTTTTGCTTTGGACAATTTCGATTTCCAGCACTGGGTGATGAGGATCTAATTTGCTTAAAGTATCGAGAGCTTCAGTTACTTTAATATTACTAAAATTTGATAATACTAAATCAAGAATGCGACTGTTGTGATTTCGTATGCAGTTGTACTGATTTAGATTATTCAATGAGAGAAAGTCCAACAGTGCATATCCCAAAGAATTATAAATATTATTAGGAGTGGTCACATGGGAGTTGTTAACATCTTGAGTCCAATTTATGAAGCTCAAGTTAAAGTCACCTAGGATTAGGATATCTCCACTATGAGATTGTATAACAGAGCTTATATTATCTAAGATAGAGTTTAAGAGGTCACAAGATACAGGTGGTGGTAAATATACGACACAAATTAGGATATTTTTATGAATACCACCGCTTTTAAACTTCACATTAATCCATAAGTCTTCAAAAACACTTTCATAATGACTTATTCGACGTGATTCGAATTTTTTAGACACAGCGAACAGTACTCCACCTCCGGTTTTATGAGATAATGACGTGGTTTGACGATCTCTTCTGTATATGTTAAAATAGTTAGAGAATAATTCAGAGTCAGCTATTGTTTCATCCAGCCAAGTTTCCGTCGCTACGATCATATCGTAGTTAGTTTGCAATGTGGCCATGTGAATACAGCTGAGTTTCGTTTTCATTCCACGAAAATTTTGATAATAGATATTGAACATGTTGAATTAAGGATAAATCGGTATTGTAATTTTAGTTTTATGAATTAAAGTTGATTTAATGACTCATAACACTTGATTTGCTTCGCTGGGGACTGATCATTTTTTCGAGTGAATATACGGCCATTCCTTATCCAAACGTAACGGATTTCTTTTTCTTTCGCTACTTGTCGAGTACGCGCATGTAGTGCCTTAAAATATGGGGAGAGATGTTCTGAGACAAATATATTTGACTTATTCACACTGTAACCTAAGTGATTGGAGTTGAGTCGGTCATTCGAATTTTTCTTGTTGAATTTCGACACAGCCGCTATGATAGAATCTCTGACCTTAGTATTACGTAATTTTACTACTACAGTACGTGGTCGCTTATTTGTATTGTCTATTTTGCGTACCCTCGAGCAAGACAGTATATCGGTGTCCTGTATTGGATAAGATACGATACTACCTAGTTGGCACATGGTGTTGTAGAGGTTCTCCGATTTATTCTCAGGAATACCGTTTATTTCGAGGTTGGTCTCACGAGAGTGTTGTTCAATGAGATGAAGTCTTGTAGTTAGAGATTGTATACTTTGCTTAAGCTCGGTGTTATCCGTCGTTAAAACTTGTATAACTTCTTCAGAGTGCTTAATGCTGGAGTGAAGGCGGTCGTATTCACCGCTAAGAAATTCTACAGACTCCTTTAAGTCGTTCAGTTTCTTTAGTTCTGATTTAATATGTTCAAATTCCTTAGAAAAGAACGACTCCATGGCTGTCTTAACAGCTTCTTTGACAGCGAGTTGAATTTCACCTTTAATAATAGTCATCGTTTCCGGGCCTAAGGTTGACGCGGTTGACGAGGCTTGTTTAAAATCTTTAGTTTTCTTGCGCTGCGTCACGTTGTTACATAGCGTACTGTTGTCGCTCTCCGAGGAGGAAAGGTTTTGGGACACTTGGGTGAATCGTACAGGCGTATTGGAATTATCGGTTCTCGGGCGTTTACTGCGGCAGCTATGACAGATCCAAGCACGCTTGTTTTCCTTAGACATTACATTGAATTTTTTTTCCGGTATATTCGCGCACAACAGATCGAATGTTTGTTTACACGTTGCACATAATAAGAATTCCTGGGTTTTGATCATATTGGGACACCCCGCACACGTAGTTGAAGAATGTTTACTAGCCATCGTTTAATTTATAATATTTATAATTTATGATTAAATAAAAATTAAGAAAATTTATGCTTTAAAGTGGGGTTTGAACCGGCGTTGTGAAAATGAATCCACAGCGGATGCCACTAGACCAAGTTATCTGTGACGACACACAAGACAATAAGAGGGTCATATACAATGCTTTTTAACCATTCTGAGAAGATGTTTTATTATATAGTTCCATCTATTAGTATCTTATTGCACTTCACAGTAAAAATAAGTTCCAGATTATCGGTAAGTTTATATCATTGCGTATAGGTGGCCACAATATACACTATGACCGTTGCCGTTATGTTAATTTGAATAAAACAGTTAACAGGTTAAAGTTTACAAAGTTACTTTAATGTTCATTGTTCACCACTGATTTTACAAATAACTTATTGGATCCTCGAATAACCGTCAAAAGCACTGAGTTTTAGGCAGGAGATTGGCAAAATAGTTACATACAAGCACTGATATGATTTTAAACAAGATTGTTCCGAACAGTCCTTCTAGTCCACCGATTGTTGAGAAAACACTACCACAGTATATTCACATCCTTAATAACTAGTTTCACTTAAATTTAGACTGGTAAGTTAAACTTAACAATATTTTAACAAAATATTCACAGAAGCAGTTGTTTAGTGGCGAAGGCGCCATCTGTATATTCCGTTGTAAATTCTGTATGTAAATTGTTAAAATATAAAAAAAAAAAAAATTAAAAATTATCTTCACGCTATATCCCGCACACAGCAGGGTAGGCAGAGGGAACCTAGTGTTAAGACACTCCGTTCCCCACTTTCTGCCGAATTCTGGAGACATTGCATGTTGAGTGGCAGAACTCAACGCCGCGCTTAACCTCGACACCAGAGCGAAGAAATGGAAATATAAATTTAAGTAAATATTTCATCTCCTCGAGTGGGGATCGAACCCATAACCAGTCGGTTTTGCAGTCACACCTCGTGCCGCTGCGCCACGACCGTTAAAATATAGAATTTTCTATTTATTTTCTATAATTTGATTTTTAGAATAAATTTATAGCGATTTTTTTTCCTTATTATATCACTATATTATTGTAAGTGGTGGACCCGCGCAGCTTTGTCCGCTTTGAACTATACGAATATTCATTTAAAATATTTGAGAAATTATTTTCAGTTGTCAATGAAAAAGAATAATAAGTAAACATAAAAGTAATAATAAACACATAACACATAAGCACAGACCTCCCTCTAACTATTTAAAATCAACACGAAGTAATAAGTAAACGTAACTTATGGAATTTTTAATATTAAAAAATAACCTAAATAATTAAAATGAACCACAAATAATAAAAAATATACATTTTTAAAAGTATTAAAATTAAAAATAACGCGAAATATAATACCAGAATAAAACAAAACTTATCCATCCCAGAGAATAAAAATCTAACTAAACTACTACTCGATACAGCGAGGAGAACAAAAAAAGGGAATCAATAATAAACAATAAATAACCACATAAAGTTTAACAATAAATCGAAAATGTATGAAAATTTACAAAACCTTCAACGTCGTCAGCCCGTTCGAGTCGGTCGTAACGTGTGGCTCGTAGCTCGCTAGCTCATTTTGAATCAGTGATATCTCCTAAAGTATTTGTTGTAATAACGTACAGTAAGGTATTATTTCAATCTTGATTAAATGCCAAAGGTGACTATTATATTTATTTTGATGAGGATATATACTAAATTATCTCTATATATAATAAGACAGTAAAAATATTTTGTCTGTACATTTAGTAATTTTGACTGAAATGGATATAGGGACACTTAAAAAGAATAATAGAAAGCAAAAAGATTTTTTTTGATTTTCTTGTCTGTCTGTCTGTCTGTTCATTAATCGGTTCATTAAAAAAAAAGTTATCGTCATTTGAAAGAAGTCGTAATTGAGTGTGTTTGTGAGTGTGTTGAATTAACACAGAGATAAAGAACGATCTTGAAAGAAATATCAAGTAAATACAAAGATTTTTTGGTTGGTTCGTTCATATAATATATGTAACTAATTTAAAAACTGTACAGGAGTTAATATGCAATTATTACAGTTATTTTACAAAGAATATTATGAATCCTTCAAATCAATAATTTAACATTTAAGGCTGTTTCTGAATGACTTAATTAAATTATTCACTGACATCAGCACATTTAACAGAGTATATTATATAGGTAAAAAGAACATAAAGTTACAAAAATATATACGTGTAATAAACAATTAGCTTTATGTATATTTTATAAATATCAAATATCAACAATGGTCGTATTTTTTTATTTAAAACAATCAAAAATTCTTTGACGATAATGTCGTAAAAAAATCATATTAGAAATCATTATAGTTGTCAATCAATTCTGCTTATTAAATCAATAATCATGTATTTTAAGCGGGCGAAGCCGTGGGCGAGCCGCTAGTAGAAAATAATACATTTTTATTAAATATTTAAAAATGGTTACTGCGGCTCATCCTTCCGATATAAACATATACCTTTTTAAAAGGACAATATTTTGTAAAATATTGTTTTTATGTGTCTCATAAAAGTGAGTCAGCGCGCGCCGTGTAAGCGCATGTAAGCGTTCAGGAAGTTCATTTCGGGCGACCTTATATTAAAACATCCCAATTACTTGTTGCTTAGCGACAGTTGTAATATTAAATAGAAAGGTATTTAATATATTAGTACCTATATATATCGAGAATATAACAAATATGAGAAAAAAATACAATATATCCCAAGACACTCAAGTATTTTTATATGAAATTTTATCACAGTGGGATCAGCGGTTTGGCCGTGAATTAGTCACAGACAGACAGAGTTATTTTCGAATGTATAATATAAAATATATCGACTATTAAAGTAAAAATCAATATACCTATAATATAATTAAAATATTTCCTAATAATAAATATTTTTATTCCACAAAATAATGAGATTATAGTTTATTCAATAAAGTGTAAATGAAGATATTTTTTACTGACTCTGTTCTTATTAAGATCATTCAAGTTCTGGCCGTTACACCGTACTCCGTACTGCGTAGCTCCGGGTAGCACATAGCGCCGTCCGACAGTGGACAGCGGCTGAACGCGGAGAAATAATGACTTCAACAGAGTGATGATAGGGATAATGATTTTTTTCTCTCTTATATTTGGTTGTAGCATTAAATAGGAATACATTATTAAAATTTAATTATGCATAAAGAATTACTTATGATTTACCTTTTCAAAATCTAATTAACAGTATTCAGAAGGAAAATAGTATTTTATTTAATCTTTCATAAACAGTCTTCGCAAGTACTCACAACGTATTGAGTTTCAAGTTATATCTCTCATATTGCAGGATAGCAAGATCCCCGACTTTGTCCTCCACTTTCTGCTCAAAATTCGACACTTTTCTTAGCTTCATGCTGTATTCCGTACATAGCAGAGTAGTTAGAGGGAATTCAAATTCTGGAGGCATTGCACGTTGAGTGGCGGAACTCAACGCCGCGGTTTTCTTCATTACTACAGATACGTATTTGATTTTATTCAAAGGCAATCGAACCCACAACCTGTAGAGTTTACACACCGTGCGCCCCTGCGCCACGACAGGCTTCAGACTTTTTTCGTAATTTATTCAATTTTAATTTATTTCATTGAATAGTAGGGGAGAGGGGGGCACATTCGAACGATTTTTAAACTTTGTGTCATATCTAAAAATTCTACAGTTTTTAACTTCTTTACTATTTCACAATGCTTAGTCCAACTATTGTGCCACGAAATCGTAGCATCATATGTAGAAAAATATATAAGTTAAAGGTGCAATATCAACTTTAGTAGCAGTAGTCAAATGTTCAAAGCTGCCCCCCTTCCGGGGTAGCTTTGAACATATATGGGGCAGTTTTGAACTATCATCGAATTCGATGAAATTAAAAGGCTTTTAAGTAATTTTATCAATAAACTTAACATTAGAAACGATGGAGATCAAATATCAGTACCATGTTAACCTAAAAAAATAATACACCAAGTTTCATATTGCGATTGTACTAGTACTAGTGTTAAATAACTATAATATTATTAATAGACTTTAAAAAACTTAAAAAAACAAAAAAGTAGCTTTGCCTTCGTAGTAGTAATTAACATTATGGGATCAATCATAGAATAAATCTAATATTATGAAAATAAAACAAAATATTTTTTTTAAATAAACAGGTTACTACCCTAATCTGAACTTAGAAAAATTATATTTAAAGGAAAACATGGATGTAGTACGTGACGTAACCAGCAACTGAAATTGGGGGAAGTAGTCTACGTAAGAATTAAAAATCAGCTTCACGTTTTATCCCGCACACAGCACGGTAGGCAGAGGGAACCTAGTGACACTTAAGACACTCCGTTCCCCACTTTTTGCCGAATTCTGCCTCAACGCCGCGCTTAGCCTCGACACCAGAACGAAGAAATGGAAATATAAATTTAAGTAAATATTTAAATAAAATAAAATAAATTAGCTTCACGCTGTATCCCGCACACAGCAGGGTAGGCAGAGGGAACCTAGTGTTAAGACACTCCGTTCCCCACTTTCTGCCGAATTCTGGAGGCATTGCGTGTTGAGTGGCAGAACTCAACGCCGCGCTTAACCTCGGCACCAGAGCGAAGAAATGGAAATATAAATTTAAGTAAATATTTCATCTCCTCGAGTGGGAATCGAACCCAGAACCAGTCGGTTTTGCAGTCACACCTCGTGCCGCTGCGCCACGACCGGCCTCTAAATATAATATACACTAAATATAAGTAAATATTTCATCTTCTTAAATGGGGATCGAACCCACAACCAGTCGGTTTTACAGTCACACTTCATGAGGTACTTCAAGAGCCACTTTCGCGGTAATTTTTTACATATAATAATATTCAAAACTGCCCCCTTTATTTTGTTCAAAGCTGCCTCATTGGCATTTGAAAATTTTCAAACGTTTTTTTTTCAAGTAAAAGTTTAAAAATTGTAGTAATCTCTACTTTATTGCATGATATATGAAACATTCTAACTAAAAGAGGAAAAAATACAACCATATACCTTGAATTGGATCCCTGCGATCCTTATGCGTTTATTTAAAAATGCATAAAATTTTACTCAAAATCAGCGATGTCAAGTGACACGTGTGCAGATTAGTGCTGTCACTACTCAAAAAAAAGTAGCAAAATTTCTTTTTAAAATAGCTCTGTTAACACATATTTTCAAAGGTGCCCCTGTTCTAAGCTACCCCCCTCTCCCCTACATATTATGGACAGTTTAGTCGATTGATTAACCTTCTTCAAGATAGACGTGATGAGTAGTATATTACATTTACATTGTGTGTTCAGGTGGCATCTTCTTCGCGAACCCGATGCGCAAGCAGGGCTACGTGACGATGCTGGACCCGCTGCAGGACTCGTTCGGGAGCCGCATGGGCGGGCTGCTGTTCCTGCCCGCGCTCTGCGGGGAGGTGTTCTGGGCCGCCGGCATATTAGCGGCATTGGGTAAGTATTGAGATTGACAGTTTCCTATCAGCAACGTCATCATCATTATAATCACTTTTACACCCATTGCTGGACATAGACTGATGACTGATGTAGACGTTGCGTGTTGAGTGGTGCAACTCAACGCTGCGCTTTGCTAGAGCGGAGAAATTAAAATATTTAATTTCCTCGAGTGGGAATCGAACCAACGACCTGTCGCACTTACAGTAGCACACTAGTGCCCCCGCATCACGACTGACCTCAAACGAATAGTTATATCAAAACAATGGTTGTGAATGTATTTCACATTTAGAAATTTTTTTATACCAAAATAAATAAATAAAAATATATGCCATATCTCTATTAAAATAAATAATAGAATTTGACGAGTGCCTACCACCCGTCGAAACTAGATTGTTTGATTAGAACCTCGTAGCGTGGCCGATGTGATAGAGAGCTTAACAATATTCTGTAGTACTATATGTATTACTACATTACTGTATTCTGTTTTTCAACATATAGAGTTTTAACTTAAGGACCTAATTTATAAATAAATAATTTATGTAGTTAAAAAGAAAAAAAAAGACAATATTTACGTTGAGGTTGTATAGGCCTGTTGATTTTAGAATATGTTTGAATGATAATATCATTTTTATATAGCCAGCAATTCTAGCTTGCACTTGAAACGAAGAAAAAAAAGACCTATGCATAGCAAAGTGGCAGATGACGGTCAATGAAACGATTAACGGGCTATTAATATAAGCTAAAGTCACGGTCGTCCAACGGACTAATTTAATTGGAACCAGTAGTTTATGAGATATCCAAAAGAAATCTTCAGTTTTGTATATACATAAGTATAATTTTTTGCATTATTGATTTGAGGTTCAATTTGGGATTGACCTGATAAAATTCGGTCACCAGTATTATATAGCACTGCGATGCGGCGCGACATTGTAGAGTTGCACCTTACTTAAATAACTTGTAAATCAATAAAATGTCTGGCTCGTTCGTTAGTTGGTTAGATTTGGCTTCGGTTAAAGTTGTCTTGGTAAGCCAAGTTAAGTTAAGCTTATTATCAAATTTTCTCAAGAATAAATCATTTTGTTTTAAAATAATAAAGGCATTTAAACATTCAATTGATAAATTTGTTATCTTTCTATATTAACTAAAACTAACTTTGTTTTAATATTATTTCTCTTTAGTGAAGCGGTCACGACGGTCAACGACGACATATATAAATTTGCACTAAATAATTGCCGGTTTGAACATCACTAAAACATGTTTGTAGTTAAACCTCATCCGTCCCTTTAGTAAATTTTGTTGTGCCACTTAGTTCAATGTAACCTTTTTTTAAGTCGACATTGCTTCATTTTGTTCAAATTTATCTGTAAAATAGCAAAATATTATAATTATTATCCTATTTTAAAGATATCAGATATGTCCCAACTCCAACTTGACTCGATATTTTTAGAAATCTAATTTAAAATACAAAATTAAACAGAATTTTTTCGGACTCTACCAACAACATAGTGCTACGTTGTTAGAAGTACTTACATTGAAATCATTCCGCGGTTTGTTTGTTTGGAGCTTGTTTTAGTATAATTAGTGATGTAGTAATAATATTCGTCTAAAACGTTTACATTTTCATTTTCAAAAGCTAATTTTACAAAGCGCTCAGATACGTAGGTTCAGATTTAATTTGTATGCAAATATATACACGCGGCTGATATTAGTTTTGTTAAATATACTCGCATATATGATATTAATATTTGGCTTGCTTTGAATATAAAATAAATAATATAATAATACTTGATTCCATTGTGTCACAGTTGGAAAGTGTCTCGCTCTTGGTTTATCTTGGAATATCAACGATTAATCAATAACCGTCGACTTCCACAATGGACGCTCAATCGGTGATCGTCTGGTTTATCTAATCCACCGTTGGGCTAGAGAGGGTCTGGCAGTTAGTTTGGATATGGCGAAGGTCTTCGATCGAGTGTGGCATCGTGCGGTATTTGCAAAATTTCCATATTATGGGCATTAACATTGTTTCTGCATATCAATGACTTGTTAGAGGATTCTAACGTAAATAGCTATATCGACGATAGCACAATGGACGCTGTATATTCCGGCCGTACTAGTCTTTTTCGAGAAAACCTCGAACAGTGCCGAAATAAACTTCTATCTTCTTCAGACATGCTTCTGAAATTTCCTTTCGCAGTGAAATGAAGAGACGTCTTCTCGCTGTGCGTCTAACACGTTTACCACGGGGAGTGTTCTGGGGATCTATTTGATCTGTCGCCACCGAATTTTCTAATCGCTCAGTACGTCAAAAACTCAAGTACCATCCACAGCGGTCGGGATTGTGGCACTCCACTACTGTGCGGCTTTCGTGGGAACTTCCGTCCATGCACCGCGCAAGAGTGAAATGGCCTGCCTGCGGCAGTGTTTCCAGGTCGATACGACATAGATACTAAAGACCGGCAACGCACCTGTGGTTCCAGCTCCTCTGGTGTTACACGGGGTCGTGTGCGGTGGTGGCACTCACCATCAGGTGATCCGTACGCTCGTTGACCTTGTCTTTTACATATAAAAAATTTTTGGAAGCGATGGTTGTGGGTTCATTCCTTACCTGTGGGAATATTTATATATTATATTTAGTTTTCTTCGTCTAGTTTAACAGTGACTGTGTTCATCTGAGCTTTGGATTGTACAACGCGAAACGCAACGTAGAAACAAACGTTGCTTAAAACTAAATTCATACAGAATCTACTACTTCAAAAAATTTTTATATTATTGTTTAATATTGATTTTTAAAAACATCAAAAATATTTACTTAGATTTTTTTACAGAATACTACCAAAAAGCTATTTCACGCTTGTTCCCGCATACCTATAGTTAGGTAGGCAGAGAGAATCTCGTATTAAGACACTCCGTCCTCTTTTTTCTACTTGAAACTAAACACTCATCACGATGGTTTCTAATAATAATAATAAATCAAAATAAATAAATCAAGCAGAGGGAACCTAATGTTAAGACACTCCGTTCCCCACTATCTGCCAAATTCTGAAGGCATTGCGTGTTGAGTGGCTAAACTCAACGCCGCGCTTTACCTCAACCCCAGAACGCAGAAATGGAAATATAAATTGAAGTAAATATTTGATCTTCTCGAGTGGTGATCAAACCCACAATCAGTCGGTTTTACGGTCACACTTTGTGTCCGTGCGCCACGAATGACCTCTTAGTAATAATAGTAATAAAAAGAGATAAAAAAATATTCTTCTCATACTATTCACTCGTTTTTGATAATTGTTAGATAACATTTAAAACAGCACAATTATACTTACTGTAAAGTTCCATGTTTAAGATATTCTCTGAATGTATAAAGTACGTTCTAGTCTGGTAAATGAACTCTAACGAGACGGCACAGCATCTATTATGTAAGGGAGCTGCAGAGAGTGGAGGGTTTTCCAACATTTGCTATAAAAAAGTATAAGTATACTCGTATATGTATAGTAGAATCTATAGGGATAGCAGCTTCACGTTTTTTCCCGCATAACGGGGTAGGTTTCCCCCAATTTTCGAAACATTGCCGCAGTTAGTTAATCAGAGCGGAGAGATGAAAATAATTTAACTGTAATTATTCCCCGAGTTGGGATAAAACCCACAACCATCGCTTTTAATGTGTCTAGGAGCAGCCTGGGATAATAAAAACTACGTGGCGTTATGTTCCACATAAGTACATACATACAACACGGTAGCTACGCAATTTTGTATCGTAACAGGTTTCGTGAGTTAAGTTGACGTGAATTGGGACACGAGATTACCATTTTTTCAGCCTCAACGTAATTTGAAATGTAAAGGATAGGTTTCCCTCAGGTGTCGCCCTGACGTCGTTAGACGAGCGAGCTCCGAGTTTGAAATATTCACTTTGTGAGGCGATCTTAACTTTTCTTTTTATTCTCTTTTATATTGCAAAAATAACTTTTGTATTTATTTGCTTGGAAACAGTATTAATTATTACAATCAAAGTTAAAATTTAAGAAAAATAAACCTCTTTTATTATAAAGAGAAATACAAGTAAGAATCCGCAGATAAAGTTGGTACTTTAAACAAATTATATTGGATGTTAGAATTCCTGAAAGAGAAAATTCCAATTAGATAGACTGAAAGTTGATCCCAATTAAAACTACGCCGAACACGACTACAGTCTAAGTAAAGTATCTTTTATTAAAAAATTCTAAATATATACTTATTTAACTTTTTTTTAAAATTAATTGGTCTTTAGTAATAAGCTTCTACTTTCATATAATATTTATATATTACCACTATGGGTAGCAATATCTAATAATCGAAAACATTTAATATTACATATTATAGAAACTTTATCCGAATATGTAATACTCGTATGTAATAGAATTACATACGAGTAACTTGTATCGTGAACGTACGAGTATGTCGTATAGCATTTCATATTTGATCTTCATTTTTTGTAAATTCCGTTCCTAGTTAACCTCGCTGGAACCTCGAGTTAATGAAAGCTGTTGAGTGACGAGGGTCACCCTTGTCACTGCGTCGCGTGACGGAAACACGTGCAGTAAACACTAGTTTTTACTACTTATCATATATTTTACGAATTAATGGGATTTTTTCATTTCATTATACATAAATTGCATTCGCCTGTTAAATCCTGTGTCGATACTAAATTTATAATACTTTTTGACAGTTGGCGATGGAAATCAATTACGTTAATTGCATTTATTATAATTTTATTTTTACTTGATTTGAGGTGACCGCGGACTTCACTGTCACCAGCCAACAACGAGCCGGAAACCACAAAGCTTTATTTACTACATAATTTACATAATGAACGTTACATTTAATAGTTAAATATTTTCAGAATAGCGCCTCCATGTTTCAATATTTGCATTCGTTATGCAAAATAATACAAATTTGATGTGATTACAATTTCAATAGCTAAATATTTATTTATTAGATCCACTAGTGATGTAACATTATACAGTGACAAAGATGCACTTGTTTAATAAATTGAACGATTTCATTATTTGATTTTGTTTAAAATTTCAATAAACAAAATATGATTTAAGTTACATGCTAGTTATATGCAAAACACTTTAAAACATATTATTACAAAAACAAAAATCCTCAAGTACCATTTCAATTCGATTAACAATTTATAAATAACATTAAGTCTAAATTTGAACGAAATTATCTATTTCGTTAAAATGTGGTACTATTTTAAATTTATATATTTTCTCTATATATGATATATGACATATATAGAGAAAATAATATTTATAATTTGTTTAAAGTACCAACTTTATCTGTGGATTTACTATGTAACTATTTATTTTAAATCAGTATTTTTTTTAAATAAGAAACATTGTTTTGCTAATAGTACATGTGTATTCTATCTTTTTTTAAAGTAATTTTAACTTATGACGTAATTACTTTTCTACTATATTGCTATTACAATTTATAAAAGACCTTCGATTATTTGATTTTATCGAACTGTACAACGACAACGTGTTCTAGCTTTGCTACGCTCGTACCTCATATAAGTCATAAACGTCATATCAGTCAATACATCATGTATATATTTTTATTTATTATTAATTCTTATGTTTATTGTGGATTAGTTAAATAAAGGTTTTTTTATCAGCTTCAGGCTGCATCCCGCACACAGCAGAGTAGGCAGATGGAACTCAGTGTTAAAGCATTTCGTTCCACCTTTGCACCGAATTCTGGAGGTACTGCGTGTTGAATGGCGGAACTAAACGCCGCACTTTGCCTTGACACCAGAACGAGATAAATATTTCATTTTCTCGAGTGTGGATCGAACCCACAACCAGTCGCGTTTACATCCACTCTTTGTGGCCCTGCGCCACGACTGGCCTCAAATAAGAGTTGCAATAGATATATTTATAATAATGGTTTAAAAATATTATTGCAGTAGAAAATAAGTTCTGAGTGCCAATAGACGTCCTATTGCGGACCATTTATTTATTCTACGCCCATCTTTGGACTATTATAGAGTCTAATTAATTATAACGTACGTTTAATTTCGATATTGATGGAAAATGTCTTTAACTAATAGAAATTTCTAAGCCAATGGCACTTGTATGAAATCACTAGCTACCTGTAGGTAGGTCTCCATGGCACGCTTTAGTATTTTTGTGATACAGGGTGCTCCAGGCCCTATATCGATCTATAAAATGAATGGAATGTCAACACACAGTATTGATATTTATACTTATGAAACGTTAGCGCCAAAGCCTCAACTCCCTTTGATGTGCGGTCCCAATATTACTTTAGTTGAAATTTCCTACTTCGTTACGTCAATTTTTGTATTTTTATTCATTAATCGAAAAAATATTCCAATTACTCAAATGGGGATATCTGTATACGAGTATATAAAGCGCCTCCGTCACTGACGACAGACAAAGCTCAGACTGGAAACGAATTTATTGGACTTAGGGAGTTGAAATTGACACGTTTATATTGTCTTTTTTTATTTCTATTTTTCATTTTCTCGTCTTTTTTTCTCAAAGTCCACGCAAATAAAACGAACTACGACTAATTTATATTAATATATTTCATACTGCTACTGTATGTACATACAGTATAAAAATAATCGTCGGTTCGGGTCGTAAAGCTTTCTAAAATAAGTCTAGGTATTTAATATATGCTAATGATCTGAGTTTTACCCATTTATTAACATTCTTGACTCTAGATTATGAACCGTTGTTTATAAATAAAAATACCAATTTATAACTACCTTCATTGCTCCATGGACGTAAAATTATATTAATATTATATAAATTTAAGGAGTTCTTGACTTATTATAATATTATTTAAGTATATAGAGAAAAAAATTAAAATTAAAATATCATTTTACAAAAGTAAAATGATCATGTCATATTTTCAAGTGTGACACAGACATACACACACACACTTACTAACCATTGGCTGGTAACATCAACCAACCGACTCAGCGACTTTTCAGATTTAAAAATAAACAATTTCAAGGTTGATTAAGATATCCGATAAAATACGAAACTTTCGTTTAAACATCGCATACTATATATTGTTTTCCTTTTTCTGTCCAAAACGCAGTCTCTAGAATGGGTTTGCATCTACTAATCATTTAATCGTCAATTTAAAAACAAAAATACAAAATAATTTCTGAAATATTGTACATGTAGCGTATTGACCACCGCTGACAGTAAATAGAATCTATTGATTTCGACGCCACTCTAAAAGAGCTGCCCTCATCTCTATATATAATAAGACAGTAAAAATATTTTGTCTGTACATTTAGTAATTTTGACTGAAATGGGTAGAGGGACACTTAAAAAGAATAATAGAAAGCAAAAAGATTTTTTTTGAATTTCTTGTCTGTCTGTCTGTCTGTCTGTCGACATATTGTTGTCCGCATTTTTCTCTGAAACTACTGAACCGATTTACTTGAAAATTTCACCAATTGCTTTGTTTTAACTCAACTTAGGTTCTAAAGTTTGGTTCATCAAAATCGGTTCATTAAAAAAAAAGTTATCGTCATTTGAATGAACTCAAGGCATTAGCTTGCCTGCGAATATTATACAGCAATCGCGCTGGTATGACCCTGGCTAAAGAATGACGTTCGAAACGTCTGGGTTATATGATTGTTGATAAAGATATATATTTTTGAAGCACTATTATATAATATTTTATACAATAAAGTAAACAAAATTGAATTGTTAGTGGAGATTACCTTCATTAATCATAACAGTTAAGTTTAAGTCGTAATTAATTCAACCGGCCGGTCGTGGCACAGCGACACGAGGTGTGACTGCAAAACCGACTGGTTGTTGGTTCGATCCCCACTCGAGGAGATGAAATATTTACTTAAATTTATATTTCCATTTCTTCGCTCTGGTGTCGAGGTTAAGTGCGGCGTTGAGTTCTGCCACTCAACACGCAATGCCTCCAGAATTCGGCAGAAAGTGGGGAACGGAGTGTCTTAATACTAGGTTCTCTCTGCCTACCCTGCTGGTGAAGCTAATTTTAATTTATTTTAATTCAACACAGAGATAAAGAACGATCTTGAAAGAAATATCAAGTAAATACAAAGATATTTTGGTTGGTTCGTTCATATAATATATGTAACTAATTTAAAAACTGTACAGGAGTTAATATGCAATTAATACAGTTATTTTACAAAGAATATTATGAATCCTACAACCTAAATTAAATTATTCACTGACATCAGCACATTTAACAGTTTTAGAATTATGATGAGACGTATATTATATAGGTAAAAAGAACATAAAGTTACAAAAATATATACGTGTAATAAATAATTAGCTTTATGTATATTTTATAAATATTAAATATCAACAATGGTCGTATTTTTTTTTATTTAAAACAATCAAAAATTCTTTGACGATAATGTCATAAAAAAATCATATTAGAAGTCATTATAGTTGTCAATCAATTCTGCTTTTTAAATCAATAATCATGTATTTTAAGCGGGCGAAGCCGTGGGTGAGCCGCTAGTTTTCTTATATTATAGTAAAAGTGCACTTTTATATTCAGTTTCTTTGATCTTCTATTTGTAGTAAGTTTTAAGTTTGTGTAAAAGGGCAACCTTTTACTATTTTCTTATACAATTTTTCTGGACGTAATAAAATTGTAGAATTTGATCAAAGATTTTTATGGGAGAAAGGTTATTTCTAAGCATATTAAAATTAATATTTCACGCGCTATCACAACAAAGTAGGTGGAGTTAACCTGGGAGCATAGTTAGGTAGATTCCGTTTCTCACTTAAATAGATATAAGATATATAAAAAATAGAATAAATTATGTAGGTGTAGACTATTTTCGGTCTAAGTGTGGTTTGTTTTCTTAGTTCTTTTGTTTGTTTGGTCAGATTATTTATTGTGTATTGGTAATCTTATCAACGAGGCGAACGCTGTTCTTTTTCAAACCATATGTACATATGATTAAAATTTATAATAGATTTCATCCAGAGGGTGTCCTGACTTCATCCAGAGGGTGCCCTGACTAATATCTGTCCGATAATTGTTCTTGGGCATACGGGTACGCGACCCCGGATCCTCGAGCCACCACTTGTTATAACCTCCGTCCAGTCCATAAAAGTGGTGTCCCCTTCTTTTAATCTCTTCCTTTTCCTACCCTCTCTCTTTGCCCATCCTTTCCCCTTTTCTATCTATCCTATTCCTCTCCCCCCGGTTTCTCCCCACATAGGGGTTTTGGAGATCAGATGGCAATCGCTCCATTAAAAACCACAACTCGCCATAATATGGAACGGACCACGCAAAGACTGGGTACGACTAGGGCGTCGCCGCAAAACGACGCGCAGGCACATCGCCCTACACCTGCGACAAGTGGGCAAGGGCTACCGTGTCAAGTACGGACACGGCTAAAGACGTTAGTACCCAGACGGAAACTCCGCTTTGCAACGCGGAATATTGGCTCTCTAACCGGACGATGCAGAGAACTCGCAGATGTACTCATGAGACGTCGGGTCCAGTGCGCTTTCCTCCAGGATACTCGCTGGAAGGGCAATAAGTCCCGTAACATCGGGCAGGGTTACCGGCTTATATACACTGGGTCACCTTCCGGTAAAAACGGTGTGGCGGTAGTGCTTTCTGAAGAGCTTCAGAATGGGCTCCTTGAAGTTGACCGTCGCTGCGACCGCCTGATGCGAGTTAGGGTACTGATTGAGGGCGTTACCACAAACTTAATCAGTGCCTATGCTCCCCAGGCGGGATGTAGCGCGTCCGAAAAGGAGACATTCTGGGAGCAGTATGAAGAAGTGCTACTTGCTGTACCGTCTACCGAAGTGGTCTTAGTTGGGGGGGACTTGAACGGTCACGTCGGTAAGGCTGCTGAGCCGTATGAACGTGTTCACGGGGGTTTTGGGCACGGTCTTCGCAATACAGAGGGAGAAAATATTCTCAGAACCTGTATTGCGTCTGATCTGGCCGTCGTGAATACGTTCTTCCAAAACAACCCTCAGCATCTTATCACGTATAAGAGCGGGTCCGACTCAACTCAAATAGACTACTTATTGAACAGACGGTGTCATATGGGCAGGGTAACTAACTGTAAGGTCATTCCAGGCGAAAGCCTAACGGCCCAACATCGTCTTCTTGTCATGGACTTTAACGTCACTCCGAAGAAGAAAGTAGCCGAGAAACGTAGGCCTCGGATCAAGTGGTGGTTGCTGAATGGACCGATGCAGACCGACTTCCTGGCAGAGGTGAAAAGTCATAATCTTTCGACTAACACCGAGACTGCTCAGGATGCTTGGGATCGAGCTCAGTCGGCAATCATTGCGGCAGGCAGGCGAGTTCTTGGCCTTTCCAGAGGAGGACGTGTCATCGACAGGGAGACAAGGTGGTGGAATGACAAGGTGCAGGAGGTGACTCGTGAAAAGAAGGATGCCTTTAAGAAGTGGCAGCAATCCAACTCTCCTGAAGACAGACTGGAGTACATTGCAGCTAAACGTGCCAGTAAAAGAGCTGTAGCCAGAGCCCGCAGTGAGAGTTTGTCACCACTGTATGACAAACTTGAAACTGTGGAGGGGCAGAAGTCCATTTACAAACTGGCACGTTCCCGGGATAAAGCGACGCAAGATATCGCAAAATGTCTTTGCGTCAGAGATTCCCAGGGCACGCTGCTCTGTAGTCATGCCTCTGTGAAGGAGAGGTGGAGAAGCTACTTCCAGGAGTTGCTGAATACTCAGCACCCATGCAGTCTTCATCACGACCCACCCCCTAACCTCGGACTTATTGCCCCGATAACCCTTGACGAAACTCGTAATTGCCTTCGACGCATGAAGAACGGAAAAGCGGTGGGACCTGACGACATTCCGATCGAAGCGTGTAATCGTTGGGCTCTCTTGGTGTGCTCATGCTTACTGTCCTTTTTAATCATATCTTGAACACTGTGAAAGATGCCACACCAGTGGCGGCTTAGCTTTATTACCCCTATTTACAAGGGAAGGAACATTGATGGAGGCATACAGGGAAAAAAGGAGAGCTCTGCATGTGGCCTTTTTAGATCTGCAGAAGGCCTTTGACTGTGTGCCTCGTCAGTGTATCTGGTGGGCATTGCGATCCAAAGGGATCCCTTGAAGCCTATATTGAGATCATCAGAGACATGTACCACGATTCCGCTTCTATGGTTAGGACTGCTGTTGGCGACACTAAACCCTTCTCGATTACAGTAGGGGTTCACCAGGGCTCGGCTCTTAGTCCGTTCTTATTCAATGTGGTGCTCGATACTGTCTCGGCTCACATCCAAGACCAGCCTCCATGGCTGATGATGTATGCCGATGATATAGCACTCATTGACGAGAACCGACTGATGCTGGAGCGTAAAGTGAACCTGTGGAAGTGGAGTAGGTTAAGTAGAAAGGCAGACCCTGGCAAAAGCCGGGACTAATGCCAGGAAGAAGAAGAAGAAGATGTACATATGATTAAAACTGCAATTATTTTCTTAATCAATTAAGCTTACGATGAGAAGCTGTAATGTATTGAAATTTTTTTAAATCGTCGAATTTTTAAACTGCACGTTATATTAAATAACAAATATTAGGTATAAATATAATTTCCTTACAATAATTGGTCTGTTTAGGTGCAACGCTCGCCGTCATCATCGACATGGACCACCGTACCTCAGTTATATTCAGTGCGTGCGTGGCGGTCTTCTACACGCTCTTCGGAGGCTTATACTCAGTTGCCTACACTGACGTGATCCAACTCTTCTGCATCTTCATCGGCCTTTGGATGTGTATCCCCTTCGCGTGGGCGAACGAGCACGTGAAACCACTCAGCTCCATGGAAGTGGACTGGATAGGCGAAGTGGACCCTGATTATTATTGGTACTACATCGATTATGGCCTGTTACTTGTGTTTGGAGGGATACCGTGGCAGGTGATACATATTTATTTAAAAAATGACTTTCAACTAATACACTCAGTTGTAAATTATTTAACTGTATTCGTTACACTTGTGACGTTGACTTTTTCACGAATACCTTAAAACTATTTTCGTTTATTGGCCAATGAAACAATCTGAACTATTAGATTGAGGTTACGTTATAGCCATCGTCGTCTAACATGAATTGTTTCTAAAATGGCAATAAAGCGGAGAATCTGATAATTCAGTAATCATATATTAATCACAACTGTTACTTACTTTGAACAAAGACAATTGTGGGTGTGTTCAGGTGTACTTCCAGCGCGTGCTGAGCAGCAAGACGGCGGGGCGCGCGCAGGTGCTGTCGTACGTGGCGGCTATTGGCTGCATCTTCATGGCCATCCCACCCGTGCTCATCGGCGCCATCGCTAAGGGCACCGGTGAGCATTACTTTTATCTTCCTAATTATCTTTGGGTAGTGGAAATTTGTAAAAACCTCCCTACAGAGATGCTAACAACATAAATAAGTTGTAACAAGCATATAAGAATTTTGACGCAGCTTGATTGAGAAGGTATGGCTTAATAGTCAGAGCGCTTGGACGGTTTCCATGAGGCGCGGATTCAAATCCCGCTAAATTCAAAAGTTTTATACGTTTTCTAAATAAGTAAGAACTTTTATTTGATTCTATATATTGAACCGGCCGTGGCGCAGCGGCACGAGGTGTGACTGCAAAACCGACTGGTTGTGGCTTCGATCCCCACTCGAAGAGATGAAATATTTACTTAAATTTATATTTCCATTTCTTCGCTCTGGTGTCGAGGTTAAGCGCGGCGTTGAATTCTGCCACTCAACACGCAATGCCTCCAGAATTCGGCAGAAAGTGGGGAACGGAGTGTCTTAACACTAGGTTCCCTCTGCCTACCCTGCTGTGTGCGGGATATAGCGTGAAGCTAATTTTTTATTTATTTTTTTTTTTTTTTATATATTGAACTGTAATGAAAGGCCTTTACCTTAATTCTATTTGTCTTTAGCATGGAACGAAACCGGCTACCACGGTCAGCTGAGCGAGACCGGCGAGCTCACCTCCGACCAGACCTCCATGATACTCCCGCTGGTGCTGCAGTACTTGACGCCCGACTTCGTCTCCTTCTTCGGGCTCGGAGCAGTGTCCGCCGCTGTCATGTCTTCTGCTGACTCAAGTGTGTTGAGCGCATCTTCTATGTTTGCTAGGTAAGCTATATGTTTTTTATTGTATTCATTAACCGACGAAAGAATCAGAGAAGGTTCTCTCTTTGATGCGTTTTTTTTATTGTTTAAACAAGTATAACTTTTTACTGAGTTCTTCGATACTCCTAATTCTTTTTCATTGGATAGAGTATACCCCAGAAATTCAAGAAATTCCCATATAATTTTATGGCAATTGGTTCGGATTTTTTAAGCTTTTGTTTGTTGATGAAAGAAAAACTATATATGTATATTAGAATTTTTATTTATTTTTCAATATAACATGATATGGCTACATATAATATAGTGCATTGATAAAGAATGTTATAAGGCAGGTAGGTAAAAAGATAAGGTGGATAATTTTTCATGAAATTGTTCGTATAAAAAAGAAGAATATATAAAATATTCTAAATAATAACAAGAATATTAAAAGGAAAATAAATATTATATATCAAACAATAAGTAATCATCCCAAGTTACACATGAAATTTTATTATAAATCCAAAGAAGCTTTCTTGTAAAAGGAAGCCTAACAAAGTATAATAGAAATTTCTTTTAGCTAATTTATTATGAAAAGTGGAAGCGGGCTTTAGAAAACTGAGCGCTGCGAGTTACCTGAGACTGCTCGGGGAACCTTATTACCGCTATTTGAATTCATTCAAACAGATTTTATCATTTATTTTGAAATAAGATAAGTTGAATAATCTGTTTTATTAAAAACGTTAAGTATTTTTATTACCTTTAAAGTTATTTGTAAGAGATAACTTATAATAATGAAATTGAATAGTATATAACTATTCAATTTCATTATCAATTTTATTTTATAATAAACTATAACTGAAAATTGTTAAATACATAATATTTTGCATTAAAAAAAGTTAATAAATAATGCAGAGGCCAAACGTGGCGCATCCGATCCCAAATGAAATATTTATTTTTTCATTTCTTCGCTCTGGTGTCGAGGCAAAGCGCGGCGTTGAGTTCCTCTATTCAAAACGTAATGCCTCCAGAACTCGGCGGAAAGTGGGGAACGGAGTGTCTTGACACTAGGTTCCCTCTGCCTACCCTGCTATGTGCGGGATACAACGTGAAGCTGATTTAATTTAATTTTAATTTATAAATAATTCAGTTATAAGTACAGTTAGTCAAGCTTAAGCAGAAGTTTTTGTTTGTGTGAGTGATTATAAGAGTGGAACCAGAAAAAAAAAAAAAAGTTTACTATTACAAACTAGTACTACTATTATAAAACAATACAAAAAATCCAACATAAAAAATATATCAATTCTTTTGATTTGAGTTCGTCCATTCGTAATGAAAGATTCATTATATCCTTTATAGTTTATATCATTAAGAATAGCGCTGTGTCTATGATTTTTTTTCTGTTCTGTTCTTTTTATTATGGCGTTAAAGGTTTTTTTCTTGTTTTACTGTTTGGTCACATATATTTCGACATCCTTATACTGTGGTATCTGCATAGATAATATAACACACAAAGGTAACACGTACAAAGATATCACATTGGATGTATATACCGCAATGGTAACATGTGTGTTTAACAGGAACGTGTACAAGCTGATCTTCAGACAGAACGCGTCGGAGATGGAGATCATCTGGGTGATGCGCGTGTCCATCCTCGTGGTGGGCGTGCTGTCCACCGTCATGGCGCTCACCATACCCTCTATATATGGCTTGTGGTGAGTTGGTTACGTTCTTTTAAATATTATATCGCGGTATTAATCAATTAATAATTAGATACTATTATTAACTGTATTATAAGTTTAATCTTAAATATGACTTTTTTAAGATTTCGTACCTTTTAAAGAAAAAAGATATCCTTAAAAGATCACTTTTTTGTCGTCTGTCTGTCTGTTTATCGGCCAAGAGCCTTTACCTCAAGAACGTTTAGAGATATTGAGTTGAAGTTCAAACCGTATACTCAGATCTAAGGTCCCATGATTTCCTGTATTTGTACATCAACTTAAAAAATATATATTGCATTCGACATTACAAAGGTAATCAAAATTAGTAGCGTACTTCGGTTGACCTACAATTATGAAATTCGGCAGTTATTATCTACAGGTAGAACTAGTTTAGGAATAAATCTGAATACTGTACATTTGTGGTTAAATTCTAAAAAATTAATAGCTTTAAAAGGAAGCCAAATTTGGTATTAAAGCCGCAGTTATTAGATGAAAGGGCTCTGGCTAAGTTGAGCTTGTATTTCAGAAAAAGCTAGAGACCTCCAATATTTGTACGGAACCCACGGTGGGCGAGCCTGACTTGCGCTTGTCAGGTTTTGTAATTTTTAATTATTGTCTTGAAAAAGTGAAAATCTCATATATTTTTGTCCCGTGGTCCCCTGGTCTCGCGCTAGATAAGCTGTGGTAAGAAGATTTACAAATTGTCATTTTTTATATAGGCGGGAAGTGATGTACACACACTAGTACCTCTTTGCTTTCGCTATAATGTACCATAAATATACCATATGCGCCTGTAATTTTTTGTATATTAAAATAAATGAACAATTAATTGTAACATACTAAAAACAGTAAATACCGTTTTATTAGAAATATTCTATTCACATGTAGATACTTAGGTGTAGGTTAGGTGTGTATTATATTATATAGTATCAACTATGAACTATTAACGAAGTGTAAGTACATACCCGATCTCTTATTAGTGTATCGGTTGAGTCACTCGCGATGGTGTTTTATAGAGCATTGTGCAGATCTAGTGCGTGTCGCAACCGTGCTTGCGGTGCGTGCTGGTGTGTGGTTTACATTCAGTGAGTACATGCCCTTAATAGGTAGTATGTTCAATTCTTTATTTTGATTAAATAAAGTCAAATAATAACAATCGATTTGTGGTCCCCGTGGCGCAGCGGCACTACGTCTGATTGTAAACGCGAAGGTTGTGGGTTTAATTCCCTAGCTCATCGCTCTGATAACAAAACAAAGCACGATGTTGAATGCGTGCGCGAGCCACTCAACACGCAATGTTTCTAAAATTAAACTGTGCGCGGGGAACGGAGTGTCTTAACACTCGATTTCCTCTATTTACCCTGCTATCTACGGGATACAGTGAAACTGCGCCACGACATTACTGAATGATTGCCACGGTAATCATCATAATAAGCACACGTACCAACACGTACGTACGACGGTCACACGTTCGGTTTAGATTTGCCTAATTTATCTTAATTTGGGTAAATAAGAGAATCGTGGCGACTGTTGCCGCAATCCGCAATTATATACTTCGCGGAGCTTTACATGAGTAGATACATTACAGTACATTTAAAGTAATTAGTTACTATTACAATATTTTTATAGCGAATTCCGCTGAAAGTTAAAATTATTATTTGTTAATATTATTAATAAATAATGGTAATAACTAAGCGTCGTGTATGACGGGTGATATAAGTGTCCCGCAGTTGGAGTGGATTATATCGTAGCGGAAAATGTACCATGGAATTAGTCTCGCTTCCGTGACAATTTTTTTTGTTAGATTAGTAAAAATTATATTTAGCGTATGCTTTACTTGAGTAGGCTTATGACAACAGATTGAACCAATAATATTATCTTAAGATATTCTATTTTCCTAATGGCGTACATCCAACGAAAGTTAAACATAAATGTAAACTTTTTGTGAATGTAAAAGTAATGAGAATAAACCTACAAAAGTTTGTAACATAAACATCAATAAAAAGAAGAAAGAAAGTTATTTCGGCACATGTGGAGACATGTGGAGATACGAGTATGTGTAAAGTTTCTTACATGTAGAGTATCAACTTAACAAACTGCATATATTGAATTACGACCCAGTTTAAGTTTTGGATACTTTGCAATTTCAATTTAAATTTACCTAACCTAAAGTTATTACACAATAACTAGAATTAAGTCTATTTGATCAACATTTATATATATATAAAACTAATCAGTTCGGTTTCCAGGAGGCGCGGGTTCGAGTCCCGTTACGTTCAAATTTTTATACGTTTTCTAAATAAGTATTTTTCTTTCCTAAGTGTGGAATAACACTTTAAAAATGTTTAAAAAGTTTACTTTATAGTTTACGCAAATAAAGTTCCAGAAAACCACCAGTTTGTACATAAGTTACTTTATATATGAAAACATATAAATATCTAAACTCAAGACATGTGTTAAGGACTTGTTAAATACAATAAATATATCTTAAAATATATGTTTTATAAATTCTTTTCGTGTTTATCTATATATATAAAAGGACTTGTGCTGACTGACTGAGGTAAGACGCACGCAGAGCCGTAACCGCTGATGGTAGAAACGTGAAATTTGGACAGATGTTTATTTTCATATTCTGGACATCCACTAAGAAGGGAATTTGAATTTTTGAAAGTTTTAACCCTAAAGGGATGAAATAGGGGTTGAAAGTTTGTATGGAAAAAAAAAATATCTGTACCGATTTTTATAAAATTTGAAATTCATACTATTAAAAATATTTCATTGAACACGTGTTTCATGGTTTTTAAGAATTCACCCCCTAAGGGTCCAAATAAGGGGTTGAAAGTTTATATGGAAAAATCTTTAAATTGCCACCGATTTTTATAAAAATTTAAATTCAGACTGTTAAAAATATTTTTTTGAACACGTGTTTCGTGGTTTTTTTTAGAATTCACTCCTAATAAGCGGGCGAAGCCGCGCGCGCCCTCTAGTATTTAAATATAAAAATATTGTAAATAAAAATATACGAGTATATATAAAATATTTACTCACCTTGTCTAAGTTCTGCGTATCCGTACACACTGTAATATTTTTTAAAGAAAATAGCATATAAAAAGTAGAAATTTTCCCGTTGCAGGATTTCACAGGTTCTTAACCTGTCAAAAATCAGATATTGTATTTATGATGTGAATATAACTAAAAGTTTCTACTGCACCTTCACTAATTACTAACATAAATTAGTAAATAATTACCAGGCTTAATCGGTATTTAATTTGTCTCCATTATTTAATTTTTCTTTCGTCTAATAACAACAGAATCATGAGTCTATCGTGGCACAGTGGTTAGCTTTTGACACTGCAGCTGTAAGCACTGGTTGTGTCTCTCACTTGGGGGGAATTAATTATTTTCATTCCTCGCTCTAGGAAAAGAAAGCGCGATGTGGGGACCCGCCACCAACAACAATGTTTTGAATTCGGGCGGGGACCGAACCACAAAGTGTCTTGACATTAGTTTGTCTCCAGTCTAGTGTCTCGTAACACGTTTGATTTTCTATTAATATTAACGATAAAGTATGATATTATACGAACCGTGCAGTGATAAAGTGCATCACAGATAAGAGACGTGTATGATGTGTATCTAGATATATATATGTATTACATAATATATGTGTCCGTTTATATCACACGTGGGATTTATTATTATCGATATATTACGATTTACATAGCTGTTAAAAGTAATAATATTGCAAATATAATTTTTTTTGCATCCCACAATTGTGTTTTAAATCCGCTATCAACGCGTATAGTAAAAATGTATCTTTTTCTTATTTTGTGTAGTTTCACGCTATATCCCGCATGAGACAGGCACAGTGAACCTACTGTTATAATGGTTCGTTCCCTACTCACCGCCTACTTTTCAAAACATGGATGGCGGAACTCAACGTCGCGCTTGCTCTCGTTACTAGCGAGAAAATGTGTTTATTCTTTTCCTCGAGTGGGGATCAAACCCACAACTTTGAAAGTTTCTAAAAGTGCATTTATTGTGACTATTACATTAATTTGACTGTTTAAAATGTAATATTCTTTTAATTAATTAATTTACATAAAAAATACTATATACTTTACTTATTTAGAAAACGTATAAAAATTTGAACGCAGCGGGACTCGAACCCGCGCCTCCTGGATTTTATTTTTCTTTCCTAAGTGTAGAATAACACTTTAAAAATGTTTAAAAACTATATACTTTGTTTTAAGCAAACTTTCCCCTTTACCTTTTGTTAAGGATTGTAGGGAATAGAATGTAAACGTATCGTTTTTAATTGAAATTGGATTAAGCTGAGTGTTATAGTGTACTCGGGACTCAGGAGCGGAGCGGAGATATATCTATTATTGAATATAGCGATCTGAACTTCGTCGGAAAAAATATAGAAAATAAATTTCTTTAGTGATGAATTTGCACATTTGAATGTAGGTGCCAAACTTTTATTAGTCTGTAGCTTGTTCAGAGGTTAAGATAATAATAATAATAATAATAATAACGTTCTGTATCTTTTGTATTATTAAATATCATTTTATAAGCTTAAGTATTTTAATTTTCAGCAATTTCAATAACAATAAGATATGGTCGCCAAATAATAGTAAAAATCTGTATCTTCATCGTCAGGGGAAACCAAGACTGGTTCATCTTCAGACGTTTCCAAATCACAAGACTGTTTTCTCCGTCGATTGTTAGCTATTTTTTATTTGTTGTTTTTGTACATCTGTTCCTTTTTTTCCAGTTCCTCTTTCATTTTTCTTCTTAGATAGACTTTTCTGAATTTTTCACATAATATTTCAAAGCAGCCCTTGGGACATGGAATAATCTAACTGCCTTTTTATAACCCATTTCTTTCTTTCGTACTGTCTCTACAGTATTTTCATTGCTTCAAGATCCCATAACTTCTTCTTTGATATCTGTAGAAAATGGAAAATCATTAAATATGGTTTAGACAATTGCTATAGGAAACTAAAAATATTAAAAAACTTACCATGGACATTTTTTTCTTTTTAAAATATGATGTTGTAGGAGCGATGCTTCAGCTTCAATTTTTTTTAAGTCGTCTGACGTCACTAGCTTTTCATTTCCTACATAAAAACTAGATAGTGACAGTTGGCAGGTGAAATAAACAAGGGGACTAAATTTGGCGACTATACCTTATATATGAGTATTTGAATGACTAATATACGTACACTAGAGGGCGCGCGCGGCTTCGCCCGCTTATTAGGAGTGAATTCTAAAAAAACCACGAAACACGTGTTCAATAAAATATTTTTAACAGTCTGAATTTAAATTTTTATAAAAATCGGTGGCAATTTAAAGATTTTTCCATATAAACTTTCAACCTTTTATTTGAACCCTTAGGGGGTTAATTCTTAAAAACCATGAAACGTATTCAATGAAATATTTTTAAGAGTCTGAATTTCAAATTTTATAAAAATCGGTACAGATTAAAAATTTTTTCCATACAAACTTTCAACCCCTATTTCATCCCTTTAGGGTTAAAATTTTTCAAATTCCCTTCTTAGTGGATGTCCAGAATATGAAAATAAACATCTGCCCAAATTTCACGTTTCTACCATCAGCGGTTACGGCTCTGTGTGCGTCTTACCTCAGTCAGTCATCACAAGTCCTTTTATATATACGTACATATGAGTAATTTGAATAGCTAATATATAAATTGATGTAGGCAACTCGTGATTTTACTTAGGACATGTTATTCAAATGACCTCAATTACCTACATGATATATGTATATCAAGGCCCTCCTCGAACATAAAACCGACGGTCCGCGCGGGACGAGACGGGCCCCCTCCCGCGGAGCTCTATACAAAATATAATTGTATTTACAGCGAGGAACTCGCGTTGATTAAAACTGAAACTCAATTATAAAGAATGAACCATCATTTTCATTTCTCATTTTCAACGTTTTACGTTTTTGTGTAACAAATCAAAATGACTTGTTTAAATTTTTGAAAGCTATTTGTGTTTTACTGCAATAAGAACTAATGCTGTAGGTACTTCCTTATTTATGTAGAGGAAGTTTTAGATTCATAAAATGATATTTAACATTCTTATTACATTAAATAATTCTCAAGTCTTTACTTATTTTATACTAAAGCATAGAGAATCTGGTAAAAAGTCGTTGTATTGGTCACCTTAGAGCTAATTTAGAGATATCACACGTAAAATTCCAACCAGATCAAGTGTTTTTAACTTATTTTCAATATACCTACCTAAGAATTCAGTCTAATGAGAATTGAACCCACAAACGTTACGTTCAATCCAGCACATCCTAACAGTTTTATTTAAGTAATAATTTGTTCCCAGGTCGATGTGTTCAGACTTAGTCTACGTCATTCTGTTCCCGCAACTGCTGATGGTGGTGCACTTCAAGAAGTACTGCAATACGTACGGTTCTCTTGCCGCGTATATAGTGGCTTTACTAGTGCGGCTCTCCGGCGGAGAAAAACTTTTGGGACTATCTGCCTTGATACATTACCCAGGGTGGGACCCCAAGGAGGAAGTCCAGCTCTTCCCGTTCAGGACCCTGGCGATGGTGCTGTCGCTGTTCACGCTAGCCTTTATTTCGTGGTTGTCAGTGTAAGTATATTAATCTATTCATATTTTATGAGTACCTAACCGACTCTTAGGAATAAAATTAACACTAAGAGTGCTTAAAGTGTAGGAGCTCGTTTGAATTTTTTTATTAATTACGTTCCTTTAATTCATATTTTAAAATCATTGTCTTTTTTTCATTCATTTCTTTGTCATCAACAACCTTGTGTCCCCCGGAGTGCCGTAGCGTGGCACCGGGACGGCACTCCGGGGGACACAAGGTTGTTGATGACAAAGAAATGAATGAAAAAAAGACAATGATTTTAAAATATGAATTTTTCCAAATAAACAAAAACACTTAATTTTTTTCTCAGTTAGATCTAAAAAAAAAACGAAACCACTATAAAGCATACCTCTAAAAAAATTAAAGCCACTCTAAAAAAAAAGTACAAAAAAAGCCTAAAGCATAGTCCAGAAAAAACGAAAATAAATATGAAAAAGTAAAACACAACTTTTATAATACAATATTTAAAAATAATTAAAATTGCAGATTAATAAACCGATGCCCCGTTTTGAGCCAAATAAAGAATATGTAACTGATAAATAATTGCTTAAAATAATTATTTTTATGTGAATAATATGAATACACATATCTTATTCATTATCGTAATATCTGCGTGGGTTTACAAAGATTTATTTTACTAAGAAGTCCTTACTTTTAGTAATATATATATTTAATGAATTTAATAAAAACACACATTTAAGATCAATGAAGTATTGCCTAGAAACTCTCCTGAAAATAATAACCAATTCGTATAAAGAGTAGTGGGAGATCGTCGTGGAGCAACGGCAACGGCAACAGTCAGATGTGTCTGTACACGTGAAAGTTGTGGGTTCGATTCCCACTCGAGGGAACGAATAATTCTCATTGTGTTCTGGTAAAAAGACAATGCGTAGCGTTGATTTTCCCCATTCAACACTCAGTGTCTCAAACATTGGGTGGTACGTGGAAATGAAATGTCACAACACTAGGTTCCTTCTGCTATATGCGTGACACAGCGTGTAACTATAGGAATAAAACTTCATAAATAAGGTAATCTCAATATTTATTAAATAAACATTTGGTAGAATAGTGTTATATTTAGGTCCAAGGTCTAGATATTTGCCCTTTGGAACGCGGAGAGCACTAGACCTCGCGGGTGGAGGTCGGTCGATTGGGCACAGCGTGATACTAAACTTATTTTCAGTTTTATATATATTCGGTTACAGCGGATTGGGCACACTCGTATACATAAGTGGGCTTATTGCACCAATTTCTTGTTGATCGATGAAAATACACTTTATTTACGCTTTCTAAAAATATATGTGTTTTAAGACCTTAGTATATTTGACTTCTGTTGATATTGAGATAAATTACTGGTTGCGTAATGATACGTTTGCTTAAATTTTTGAGTTCCTGATAGCAAATTTTCATTAAATTTATTTCGGCAAACATATATGTATATTTTGAAACCATTAAAAATCCAGAATCCAGAAAAAAATATTACCACATTTACATACGTTCTTAGTGTTTTTACAAAATCGGGAACATAAAATAACACCGAACCAAAAGTTCCAGTAACATCTGAAATGACCGACTGCACTTTAATAGAATCTCTGTCAGCCACAGCGTGGTCCACTTTTCAACGAATTTCAAATTTCAATTGTAAGTACTAAGTTCGTTCCCGCGCCCGTCGCTCTCGCTCGAGTTACAACTGCGGGCCGTTTTATTTAGAGAGGATCTGAAAACCAATTTATTTCAGGAAAAGTTTTTATTTAATTTATAATATCAACATTACTTTACTAAACGACTTACGTATTTCGAAGCGGCAATTGTCTATAATTAATTATGTTAGTAGCTTATCAAAACATCTTACGCATCAGACGTGAGTGCCGCCTTGTAAGGATGAAGTGGCAATATGAGAATTTCGTTGATAGGTCAGGCTCGGAGTAAAAAAAATATTAGCTTCACGCTGTATCCCGCACACAGCAGGGTAGGCAGAGGCAACCTAGTATTAATACACTCCGTTCCCCACTTTCCGCTGAATTTTGGGGGCATTGCGTGTTGAATGGCGGAAGTCAACGCCGCTCTTTACCTCGACACTAGAGCGAAGAAATAAAAATATTAATTTCGATAAATAATTAATTTCCCCGAGTGGGGATCGAATCCACAGCCGTCGCGGTTACAGTCACACCCTTATGTCCCTAGGCCACGACGGCCTCAGGACGGCCTCGACGGACGACAGGCTCGGAGTAAGGGACAAATAATAAGTTAACCATTGAGTTATATCGTAGAAGCAAACTATTTCACCGTTTACGAATTGGGTTGCTATGACACTGTTGTTTTATTAATAAAACTACGGAAACGGACGTGCCTTTGGTGAGGGGCTAAACTAATTTGGTATATACAAAAAAATACTTATGTAAGTTTGAGGTCAATCGTGGCGCAGAGGCACAATAGCTGACTGTAGATGTGATTGGTTGTGAGTTCGATGTCCATTCGAGGAAATGAAATATTAATTTAAATTTACATTTCTATTTCTTCGCTCTGGTGTTCTTTCTTCGCAAAGTGCGGCGTTGACTTCCGCCTCGTAACACGCAAAACCTCCAGAATTCGGTGGTAAGTGGGGGCGGAGTATCTTAACACTAGATTCTCTCTGCTTATCCTGCTATATGCGGGATACAACGTAGATCTTTTTTTTTACTTAAGTAATTAATGCATGAAATTTAGTTTAGAAAAGGTGCCAAAAAACGTACAAAAGAATATATGGATTACTATTACTAAGAAGTTTATCAATTATTTATTAAAGGTTCATTGGCACCTAATTTAGAAGTTTACTACTGAGTAATTATTTCAATAATACAACCTGAAATTTCATATAATAATCTACTTTTCTTAACATTTTGAATATAACGATTTCCAAGACCATTTCTTCCAAGTATAATATTTTAAAAATATTTGTCATCAAATTATCTTGAATTCATTTAATGAAATTCAATAAATATATAATTATAGATAAAACAATATATTATCAAACACGTCTCTACATAGAGACAGTACTATAAAAGATCAACGTACATACACAGTTGTTTGTTGTAGAGGACGTATAATATATTCCCATATGCAGATGAGGGTGTATACAAACAGCGCGCTATTACCATAGCAATGGCCGCGGCTACAATCGGAGATTGATCCGATCGTGACTAAAAGCGGCTGATGGAAAGCGTATAGACGCGTGATCACCACTGACCACTGACCACGCCTGTACTATTACAGGTCAGGTGGTCAGCGGTCAGTGGTCATTGTCATAAGACAATGTCTCGTATGATGTCATTCACATGATGTGAGTTACGATATAACTTAGTTAAAAGTGGTTGTAGGTATGAGTCCTGTAGGTCTCCTGTAATCATAATATTTTAAAAGAAATGGAAAAAGTGTTTTTGATATTAATAGATTGATTTATTGATTGAAGCCGTCGTTGTGCAGTGGGACAGCTTCTGACTGAAAGGACGATGGTTGTCGGTTCAGTCTTCACTTGCAATTGGGACATTATCATATATATGACTTTTTTCATTTTCGGGATCTGGCGATATATATAATTTTGCGACCAATTCCGCCACTCAATACACAATGTCTCCAAAATGGGGCGGTGTGGTGCGCTCTGTTTGCCTACTTTGCTATGCAGGAAAAATCATAAAACTGATATTTATAGATAATTTACATTTATTGCTTAAGAATTATACTTTTAAATTGTGACACAATTATATTTGAAATTAAAAAAAAACTAAAGTTTAACAAACTTTCGAATAATTTAAATATCGTTTGTATTCAAGATTCTTATTTCACAATAAATCTCAGTAATATCCAAGATTTTATACGAGAACTCTTGAATCATTATTGGATTACCGGAGAACGGTTCAGATATTTTGAAGTAGCAATTAATTAGAGATTTCCTAAGAGGGAAATGGTTTTGTAATGAATGATATGAAACCTTAAAAGTTATTAACAAGATTCCTTTCTAATATAATTTGTTTTTGAATAATCTGCTAAAATGATACATTTATCAACAGGTTCTTATTCAACTCGGGCTACCTTAGTCCCGAATCAGACTACTTCAACTGCGTTGTGAACATTCCTGAGGACATCCGTCGCGTGGACGAGCCCTCCGAAGCGGGGGAACAAATGTCAGTCCTTGGGGGAGTCCCTGGACGACTGTATGGTGCCGCATCAACACTAGTAGGTCCTGATGAAAAATCAGGCAGAATCAACCCTGCCCTGGAACCTGATGATGATGATCTCGATGATCCTAATGATGGACCCACTCCCCTCTTTGGAAACAGCAACGCTCCTCCGCCAGTGCAGCCATTTGGAAAACAAACGGCTTTCTGAGACGACTTCTATTATTATTAATTTAGTTTCAGCGAGGATGGATCCTAATTAGTGTCAATAATCAATTATTTTTCAAGTGTTGTTTTAGTCTTGATATAAAGATGTTCTTTACCAGCTATTTTAGAGACATCCTCGTGCCGAAATTAAAAAATTAAACATGGATATGACAAATTGTGAGGCTTTTAAGGACTCATGGAAAGAATATAGAAGCCGATGACTCGGGTACAGTCAGTTTAGTGCTCAATGTTTACAATATCTTTGGACGGCACAGTTTGTGATAACACAAGCTAACACACGAAAGGGTAGTCTCGTAAGTAAAGCAATAGCTAGAAGAGTGTTTGAAGAAATGTTATTTTTTAGCCAACTTATATCTAATGTAATGAAACGCATACATATCAAATATTGTGAGAATATACTATGTGTTAGATGAGATATATTATATTATATTTAAATGCATTATTTATAAAGAGATTCCTTATTTAAGTCAATTAACGTAGGGACACGGCGCGGAGAGCGCGACGCTTGTAGCGGAGAAATAACGCGGCTTACATACAAACATACATACATATTGTATCACGCGACCAGAACACTGTCTAAGAAATTATCTACATGATAGCTTCTAAAGCAAATCGCGTTAAATCAAAAAACTCTATTCTTAGTTTCTTATTGTAATGTAATACGAAACGATATTATAAATCACGAATTGTTGGTTTTTATATGATGTTTTATAGTTTATTCATATTGATCTGTTCGAGATATATAGTTTACGCGTTGTTTAGATATGTACTTATATTGTACTCAATTAGTGCTAGCGCTGTAGCGGCACTTAGTTCGAGCGGGGGGCTTCATAACATCAGCTGGTGTCCAAAAAATATAAAAGATATCAAACATAAAACTTGTATATAACTAACGTGAATTGGGAAGAAATTTTGGAACATATATTTAAAGTTGCATTTATTCTTGAAAGTAAACTTTGTCGTGTTCTATTCAACAGTTGTTTCGCTGATATTATGAATAAACCTTTAATCATAGGTTAAATGTGTCGGTGTTCGAGTTGTATTGATGTTCCCCGACCTTACGCTCCTTGTGTCGCCCGGCTTCGGTCCACCGCTGGCGACTCGCGAGTCGCGGCTGCGTTGGACGACTTGAGATTCAAATTATCCAAAAAAATAACAGGTCAATTACGAATTAGAAAACTTACTTTTCATTAGCAAATGTGAAATATATTTAATAGAATCGATTCGACCATTCCGATACTAATGTTGAAAAAAATCGATTCAATGGTTCGAATAATAATCAAGAAATTAATGATCATCATAAAAGTAACGATGATTATCAGATATCAGTGACATTTTATTTTTATCTCAAGTCGTACAATGCCGTCAATATTAAAAAAAAAACCTTTTAAAAATTTAACTTTAGTGATAAATTGGGGCTTTTCCTAAGAGTTTATATAGAGCAATGTTATATGTAATATGTATAGATATATACGTTGTTGTGATACACTCACCTGCCTGTTACTTCGCGAAGACTCTGGAACTCTACATATCATTACGTGACTTATACTATATTATAACTATACTATACCATAGTTGTACGTACATATCGTATATTAGTGATATAGAAACGAATACATATCAAATATATTTAAGGTAGTTTTTAGTATCGTTGTTGTTCTTCTTCGTCGCGTGCTAATGTCATTGCCGTCGCAGATATACATACCAGTGAGTATATTACCTCAAACACACACACGTACATACCAAAATGTGTGCCTTTTTTATAGTTTTTTATTTAAATTGTTCTGTGATTCCTTTTGTCTGTCATATTTAAGCACATTCTAGCACAAAGACGAGATATTTTATTTTTATAAACTGAAAAGAGTATCTAGCGTTTCATCAATGTACATACTTATGTATATTTGTATAAATATCGAATTTAGGATATCATATATTAATGTTACTGCTTATTTTTTTATATAATTTAAAGTAAATAATTGATTTATAGAGTAGTTTCAGTAGTTCTGTCTGTCTGCGTGTCTGTCTGCGATGACGTTAGGAAGGGGCGGGTCCACTGTTAGCGTAGTCGTACCTCCTATTGACTTACTCCTAGTTCTTGTTGAATATTGAATGTAAATGTGTAACGTTGTGGCTCAGCAGCATCCTGCGACCTAAATAAACATATAGTATGTTGGTGGGCTGGTTTGTTTTACTTTCCTCTTTCATTTTTCTTGTCTTATTTATATATTTTTAAGCTTCACACCGCGAAGTACCTGATCCCGCATATAGTAGAGCAGGCAGAGCGATGAGAAGGACGTAGTGTTAAGATATTCCATTTCTCATATTACGCAAAATTTTGAGAACATTGCGTTATACGTGGCGGGACTCAATGTGGCGTTATGTCTCATTACCAAAGCAATGAAATTAAAATAATTAATTCGTCCTGAGTGGGAATCGAATCGACATCCCACCCTATTGCGCTAACAGCCAGCCGCTGCACCACTGTGTTACGACTTCTTTAAGCCGTCAGAGCTTAAATGATAGCGTCATTAATGATAGCGTCTCAATACAGACTCTGTTACTTCGAGTCATATTCGAAGATATATTTAATTAAGCGTGAAGCTGTTTTTTTATTTATGTTTTTGTTACTTAAAAAAATTAACTATATTGTTAATGACAGACAATGAAACATAATTTAAAAATCAAATGAAATCAGCTTCACGATGTATTCCGCACACAGCAGGGTAGGCAGAGAGTACCTAGTGTTAAAACACTTCGTTCCCCACTTTCCGCCGTGTTCTGAAGGCATTGCGTGTTGAGTGGCGGAACTTAATGCCGCGTTTTGATTCGGCACCAGAGGGAAGAAATGAAAATATAAATGTAAATAAATATTTCATTTCCTGGAGTGGGGATCGATCACAACCAGTCGATTTTACAGTCACACTTTTTACCCCTGCGCTACGACTGGCGTCTAATGAAACATACTTAATTCTTAGTGTTTTTTTTGCAGAAAGCTTTTTTTTCTAATTATATTAGTACTTCCCCTATGGTTTCCTTTTTTATTATTTTATTTCGCCTTTTTATTATTATATAAGTTTTGTGTTGTGTGGTATAATGAAAACCATTTTCAATTATTTACAATGTTTTATTTAATACAAAATAATTTTTCTTAATACTAAATTTTTGTACACATTCTTTGTTACATATTAAATATACCTTAATTATATAATTAATTCGTTGAATCAGCATTGAAATTATATGAAATAAAAAAAAATCTCAATAAGAAATTAAGATTAATGAAAAGAGATTGGTCATAATAACTATAAAAGTATACTATAGAAGGTAACTAGTTTAATACTGTTTTTACAACTGCTGACGCACTAAACCATTATTAGTGTCATATACCTAACGGGCCGTTATCCAAGTCACAGCAAAAAAAAGCCTTTAGTATACATATCCGCCGCTTGAATCATAGCCCTGGTTAATAGTGGCTGGTACACCACTTGGATAACCACCTCCTGATCCTCCTGAAGAATAACCTCCTGATCCTCCTGAAGAATATCCACCTGATCCTCCTGAGGAGTATCCTCCAGATCCACCTGAAGGATATCCTCCCGATCCTCCTGAAGAATATCCTCCTGATCCACTGCTCGAGTAACCGCCACCTGATGAATGTTTGCTGGAGCTGTAACCACCAGATGAACCCCCTGAAGAGAATGAATGACCGCCAGAAGAGAAGCCACCAGATCCGCCAGAACTATGACCACCTGAGGAGTACCCAGAGGAACCACCGCTGGGAGCGCCATACGAACTGGATGGAGCACCATAGCTACTGGAAGGAGTTTTTGCTGGAGCACCGTAACTTGATGATGGGCCTGAGGATGGTGCACCGTAGCTAGATGAAGGACCACTTGAACCAAATCCACTGCTACTAAAACCACTGCTACCGAAACTGCTGCCACCAAATCCGCTACTACCGTGACTAGAACTTCCACCTGAAGATGGTGCACCGTATGAAGATGAAGGAACTGGGGCACCATACGAATCGGACGGAGCGGGGGCGCCATAAGAACTAGAAATACCACCACTTGAGCCAAAAGAGCCACCTGATGACGGTGCACCATATGATGATGATAAGCCTCCGGATCCGAAGGAGCTAGATCCATGGGAGCCTGATGATGGGGCGCCATATGATGATGATAGACCACCAGATCCATGAGAGCCTGATGAAGGAGCACCATAAGAAGAAGAAATTCCACCAGAGCCGCCAAATGAGCCACCTGAACCATGAGATGATGGTGCTCCATAAGAAGATGAAATGCCACCACCACCTGACCCGTGTAAGCCACCTGAAGGTGCGCCGTAGGAAGAAGACGGGGCGCCGTACGAGCTAGAGATACCGCCGCCGGAGCCAAATGAAGGTGCGTCGTAGGAAGATGATATTCCATGGCCAGAGCTGGAGCCAAATGAGCTACCTCCAGGTCCTAATGATGGGGCGCCATATGAGCTGGAGGGGGGTGCCCCGTATGAACTAGATGGGGCACCATAAGAACTGGATGGCTTCGATGCACCAAACGAGCTTGATCCTCCGAATGAACTTGATCCACCGAATGAGCTTGATCCTCCAAAAGAACTTGAACCCTTTCCAGGAGCGCCATAAACTGTGGATGGCCCAGTGGGAACACCATAGCTCGTCGCAGGCGGTCTAGGTGCGCCGTAGCTGCTTGAGGGTTTGGGCGGACCATAGCTTGATGATGGGCGAGAAGGAGGTCCATATGAGTTAGATGGTGGTCCATAGCTGCTTGATGGGCGAGATGGGGGTCCATACTTAGAAGAAGGGCGCGGAGGGCCATAGGACGATGAAGGTCTCCCGCCACCACTGGATGGAGGGCCGTAGGACGAACTCAAAGGAGCTGCAAATAATGGTATGGGTGCTTAATTCATATTTCGTCGTCTGTTCTTATATATCACCGTTCTATAACAACTTTTGTAACTTAATTTAAATATATACATATTTTGTAAATTTTTCTAAGTAGATTGTGCAATCTAAATGTTTTTTTTAAGTGGAAAAATCAATAGACGACTTGACCTCCTAAACTAGCTTTGTCACAGTTTACACCAATCATATAACATATACGTACAGAAAACCATCTCGTCTTTTTTAAATATTTTAAAAGTGTTATTCCACACTTAGGAAAGAAAAATACTTATTTAGAAAACATAAAAATTTGAACGTAGCGGGACTCGAACCCGCGCCTCCTGGAAACCGACCACGACCTACAGAGAAACTAACAACATAAATAAGTTGTAACAAGAGTATAAAAATAACGACGTAGCTTGATGAGAACGTATGGCTTAGTGGTCAGAGCGCCTGGTCGGTTTCCAGGAGGCGCGGGTTTGAGTCCCGCTACTTTCAAATTTTTATACGTTTTCTAAATAAGTACATCTCGTCTTTATTTGTATTTGCGAGTGACTGATGACTGGCACTTGTATCTTAGTGGATATTATTTTAAAGTAGTTTATAATGGCGTAGTAGCGATGTTATGTAAGAGAACGGAGTGTTCTTTCTTTTTAGGTTCTCTAGTTCTGGGTAGATTTGTATCTACTCAGAAAATTGGGAACATCTTGTATAATAGATATGTGCTTATAATAGCTAAAAGAATTAGAAATTTTATAAAAAAGAATGTCACATTGAAGACCGGTTGTAGTGCAGGGCTACAAGTGCGACAGGTTGTGGGTTCGATTCCCATGCGAAGAAATTAAATATTTAATAATTCGCTCTGGTAACGAGGCAAAGCGCGGGCTTGTGTTCCGTCACCCCATTCGGCAGAAAGTGGGCAACGGCATTATCTTAATGGCAACGGAGTGTCTTAACACTGGGTTCCCAGGTTCTTTCTCTCTACTTTGCTATTTGTGGGATAAGATAAAAAATTAAATCTTTAAATGCAACGAAAATTAAAAAATATTATTATTTTTTATAAAAGCAAAACATACCATCTCGTTTTTTGTGTTTTCCCGGTGAAGCCGCCGCCAGGGACACAGCCAGCACCACTCCCAGGAGCTACAGGACAAAACAAAAAAATAAGTTAAAATAATTTATGTACGCTCAATTATTAAAATAAAAATGAATATGTCATATTAGTTTTTTATTTTCTCTTTAAGTCGAAATAAGACCTAAACAAACAAAGAAGAGGGCGTCATACAAGCGTGCGAATGTAAACGAGACGGTTATTCAATTCCCACGAGGGATGAATTAAATATTTAATATTTTCATTTCCTTGGTCTCGTAACGAGGCAAAGCGCGGCGTTAGTTTCCGCCACTCGTTACCCACGCACCGCTGAATCTGAGAGATATTGCGTGTTAAGTAGCGGAACTCAACGTCGCGTTTTGTCTTGTTCCCAGAACGATGAAATAAATCGTTCTGACTGATGGGTATCGAACCTACAAACGTGACGGTTATAGTCAGACACTCATACATTTTTAATTCCATTCAATATATAAAAAAATAGTTAATCACGTAACGATTAAGATTCCTAGATACTATCCTAATCACATAATAAAAGAGTATGTTTTGTTCATGACTGCTAAACCAGCCACAGTACTGGCTGTAGGAGCTGGCAGCGGGATGTGGCGATGGTGGTGTGGTGTTGGAGCACAACAACAAGCAACACAGCGCGGTCACTGTCGCGTGCACTATGCACAGCATACTTTGGGAGAACTCCATGCACTAGCCTGCTGTATTAGATGAACTATTGAATTTACTGATTTTGTTACACTATTTATAAAATACGTTAATATGAAGCCAATAGTGCCGAAGGAGGCATGTGGCTTCAAACGCGAAAGGTTGTGGGTTCGATTCTCACTTGAGGAAATGAAATATTTAATATTTTCATTTCTTCGCTCTGGTGTCAACGCCAAGCGAGGCGTTGAGTTCCACCACTAAACACGTAATGTGAGAGTCTTAACACTACGATCTCTTTGCTTACTCTACTGATGGCAGGATAGAACGTGAAGCTAAAAAAATAATAAAATCATGTGATACATTTAGAGATTTTGTTTTTATTCATATATGTACATTCCTCTTCGCAAAAACTTAAAGTGGATCTTCAAACAATATTGTTTTTATATTTATTTATGCCATTCCTTATAATGTTTTCTGTTCTATAGTAATCGGAAAAACAGTGTCTTATGAGAGCAGTTATAATGTAAGCTCAAACAGAAATGATACGTGATCAGAATGACGAAAATCTACATCAAATATTCTTTTCAGCTTCACGCTGTATCCCAGATATTGAAAAAAATGGGCAGAGGAAACATAGTGCTTAGACTCTCTGTTCGCTCAATTTTAGAGACTGTGTATTGAGAAGCAATTAAAAACAGTTGTTAACAGCCCGATACTGTGCCGCAGCGCCTCGACGATTGTTACATTTATTCCCACAATATAAAGCCAAACGCGAGAAATTATTTGTATCAAGATATATATTTATTGTTAACCCAGACTTCATTCACCGCAACACTGACAACAAACCATTTAATCTCATAAATATATAATTTTATATAAATACATACGAAATGCCAATAGAAAAGATTAATTAATACATAGAAATATTTTGATACAAGAATTGACTCGATTGAAAATTCATCACATACATATGTACCTATAATATAATAATAACATTAAAGTAACGCTATATTAGAATAATACTAATTATAATAGCAAATGAAAATATACAATATATATTGAGGCCAGTCGCAGGTGCAGGGGCACACAGTGTGACTGAAAACCTTGACTGGTTGGGAGTTCGATCCCCACTCGAGGAAATGAAATATTTATTTACATTTATATTGTCATTTCTTCGCTCTGGTGTCGAAGCAAACCGCGGCGTTGAGTTCCGCCATTCAACACGCAATGCCTCCAGAACTCAGCAGAAAGTGGGGAACGGAAAGTCTTAACATTAGGTTCCCTCTGCCTACAGTGCTGTGTGCGGGATACAGCGTGCAATATTGTTAAAATAGACTAGATGTATGTACATCTTCTGTTTTCTAATGTATAATTAAAAGAAGTATCAGTAAATCAAAAGGTAATGTTTAATTCAAAATATTTTTATTTCCACAATGTAGTTGGACAAAGAGATGAAGAGTTGATAAATTAAGTAACAATTTAAGGTAAGTATTATGTTACAAGGTTCTTATAGTGTCTCTCTAATATCAATCTGTGTATTACTGAAATCGCATTAAAACCCGTTGTATATATTCAGAGATAGCCGTATGTCGCTGAGAGGGAACTTTATTTTATAATATGTACATATATTATTTCATAAGAAGTGACGTAACAGAACTGTGCGATATTAAAAATCACAACCAAAAATTATCTACATCACTTTCGTCGTTACATAAGTAGGTATCGTGTAGAGCGCACACGGAACCACATTAAAATAGATTTAATTGAGATTTCCAAATGTTAATTACAAATTAACATGTTTCGTAAGTCCCCCCGCGCCCCGCACCCCTCACCCCTCACCCCGCTCCCCGCACCCCTCACCCCGCCGAGCGCGTCTCTCTATCGCAAATCTTTTTATGTTTACATAATATATTTGTAATTATTTTTAATTTTTGTTTCACGTTTGTTACGTAGCTTAATGTGTGTCGTGACGTACCCGTGTATGTACATGTTGTGTGTGTGAGTGTGTGTGTGTGAGGGTGGTTTGTTCTTCTTTAGGAGATTCTGTTTTGGTAGAGGAGGTACTGGCTCTGGAGGTTACGCACGCACGGAAAATATACTCCATAGGTTTTGATTACGCGGCGAAATTCATAAAAATGCAGTAAAAATTATGGAAAAATGTTCGCATATTTGATTGCGTTGACTTAGAAGCTTGATATTTTCTGTGCTTCAAGGGACCATAGACCTAACATTTGGTATGAATTTCAACTTGATACATTCACGCTATCTTGAAATAAGTTACAAACAAATAAACTATCTTGAAGACAGACGGACAGATGGCTGAACCTACAAGGGTGCCGTTTTAACCTTTACCTTTGAGGTACGGAACCCTAAAAAAAATAAAAGTTTAGACTACCGTCCTGTACACAGCATTTCTAAGCCAGCAGAGGATTAAGACTGTAATAATTTGTCAACAGGTCCTCTCTGCATATTTCAAAAAACTTAGAAGTTTGAAAATGTTTTAAATCCTCCCCTAAAACTATTGCAAAAGTAATAATACTTTCTCCAAACAATAAAACTTTCTTTTATTTATACTTTTAAATAATTGAAAAGTAACTTGGAGATAAATAGAAACATTATTATTCAAGAAGCATCAAAGATAATACGAGAAGAGATCGAGTGAATGTGTATTTTACCTAGAAACGCTTATTTTGTTTCATCTGAGTATTCCGCACGCGCCGCCGCCGTGCCTGCCGAGCACCGCCGTGCACTACTGAGCACCGCCGAGCACGTGATGCTTTGACAGACAACTTTCAAGTAATATGCATATATATTTGTTTATTATGTATAATTTTTGTATATTTTAACGTAATTTGTTAATGTTAATGTAGAAATAAAATGAAATATGGAAATTTTATGTATTAATGTCATTATGACTTGTTAACATTTTATATAAGCTTCACGCTGTATTCCGTATATAGCAAGTAGGCAGAGGTAAAAGACTACTTTTGCTCAATATTTAAGACAGTGTAGCAGCGCCTTTAGTCTTATTGCCAATGCGATGATATGAAAATAATTAAATGCCACGAGTGAGAATCGAAACCACAATCATTGCATCTACAGCTACACGTTGTGCTGCAAAGAGCAGATATAATTAGCGTTTTTTTTTAATTTTCATTATCTGTCTGTCCGTCTGTCATGACCATTTATCTCAAACTGAAATTAATATTAAATATTAAAGTCTAAGGTCCCATGAACAACAAGCAACAACAAAAACAAAAAACAAATTTGTTTGTCAACTTTGATAACTTGTACTTTCCGTTGATCTATTATGTATATTAGTATATTATATTATAATCCTGATATTGGTACGGAAGCCACAGTGGGCGAGTCTGACTCGTATTTAAAATAAACCGACTACAAACAAACTAAAAAGTATAAAATAAATTTACTTAATATAAAGCAATAGTAATTTGATTTATACCCTTTCAAACAAAAAAAGAATTATCCAAATCGGTCCAGGCGTCTTCGAATAATCGCTGAACATACATAAAAAAAAGATTCCGACGAATTGATAACCTCCTTTTTTTAAAGTCAGTTAAAATCATTTTAAATCTTACTTTATTTCATAATCATTAAAAATACAGAAAAAAAAATCATAACATGCCTTCACGAATCAAAAATATGAATTGCGAGTTGTTAAAACTGGTGATGATAGAGTTAACTATATAAATCTGATTATGGATTCAATTTTCAGTCGGAAGACTCGAAATTTAAGCAAAAAATGAGGAACAAAAACTACATAAAATCTTATATGCATCTCGTGGTTTGTATTTATACGTGATTGTTACTAGCTTTATCAGAGAAAACTCAGCAACGAGGCAATTAACTAGACTTTCATAAGCAATACGGGAACAGAATAGCTAATGTAGTGGATGCTTCATTTTAATATAAGAGAATATTTAAGGACCAAGAGGAACATTTGTATAATAAATGAGGACTTTTCAGAAAATGTTACATTCACAAAGGTCAGTTCGTGGAGCCATCAAAGTCGGAGACTAAGAAATACTAGAAACTGAGCTCACTGTTGAACAACGTCATATTGTATGTTATCTATGATATACAAGCTTCTTAAAAGGTTTCTCCTGAATAAAGAGAATATTATAATTATTTATTTTATTTTATTTTTCCCGCTATTTATATTTTATATTTTCCGATATTTAGCTTAGTTGAGGCGACGCTATTAGAATGCAAAAATTACGCAATATCTGAAAAATGCCCATTTTCTCATGCGGCTATGCGGGGAGAGGCGAGAACTGTTCCATATTTATAAAACACTGTGGTGAAATAATTATAATGATGAGCTGCCGGACTGTTAAGTCGATAGTACTGGGTTCAATATTTTCTATTAACCACTTGAGACCTCTTCTAATCGTTTCACTCTAATCTAGAGAATTATTACCCCCTTAAGGTATAATAGAGATATTATATATGCATTTTTGAAAGAACAATTTTAGATATTCTTAGTTTTCTTATAAGAAAATTAGAAAAGAGCCACAGCAGCAAACACAGACGCTAGCTAGAGATGCAAGCAGGTTATTATTGCATGCAAATTTTATAGCCTCCCGCTATCCTCGAGAGCGCAGCGATGCTCTCCGCTACATTACTTCTGCTGCTTTGGAGCTTGCGCTTACAGTATTTTCAAAAATTATTATAAAAATAAATATGCTTATATAAAGTTATGATAATGTGCATAGGGACGAAAATATTTATATAGGTGCTATTATTATATTATTATAAGTACCTACTTCCTGAGGTTTGGTTCAAAAAGAAAGAGCACTATAAATGAACGATGTATCAGATCTTTTCTGAAAATCATTCAAATATTTATATAAGTATTCATATTTATTGTTTGTACTCGTACCTATATGATACCATCGTAGCGGACAGCGTCAGAGTTACTGAAACACGACAATTGTAGGTTCGATTTCCACTCGGGAGAATGAATTATTTTCATTTCATCGTTTTAGTAACAAGCAAAGCGTGGGGTTGAGTTCTATCATTCAATACACAATTTCCGGAAATTGGGCGGAAAGCGAAACTTCTACCAAACCGACTACCAAAAACTACTAAAAAATCCTAACATAACCAGTGAACTACTAACCTAGCCTACCTTGCGTACTAAGATAAAGATAGAAAAAATAGAATATAATATAACATCAACACGAGATCAGTCCCAGCGATATATCGTTTATGATACAACACCCGATCTCATTAGACAAGACTCCCACGCTTTAGCCGCCGCCGCTTAGACTACATTAGCGCTGTTTCACGCCATTCATCCCACAATGCTATCTGCTGAGATTTACTCAAATGTATAAATGTTGCAAATTCTATTTGCAAACTTGCCGGTACTCTGGTAGAGAACAATACAATACGGTGCGGTGCGGCGGTGGCGGTGGCGGTGGCCGTCGTGGGTCGTTCCCGTGGGAGCTCGCTTGATCTTTGAACTCCTTTACTAATATAATTGTAGTATTATTATTTATATATAGCATTATTATATATGATTACATCGGTTTAAAAGCCGTGGTAATAAGATTTACTAAAGTTAACAGAATCTAAAGAAATAAATAGTTTTATTTTTATTTGTCTTATCTTATCTTGTGAATCCTCGCTAGCGTGGTCAAAGAGAACTAACGAACAGCTGTATAATTATGACACACGACACATTCTTAATACTGATACAATGGGTTACGTTAAAACGATAGACATCATATAATGCCCATATGTAGTTGTAATTCCTACTTATAGTTTTATTCGATAAATGGACCAGAAATTCCTTATTTAATTCGGCGGAACACACTTCAAATATTTAATATAAATTCACAATAATTCATACAAACGCGTGTGCTCTTTCTCTCTCTCTCTCTCTCTCGATGGGTTCAGAACGACGTTAATAAGACAAGACTTATTATTAAATTCCGTTTCATCTTTCCTGTTTTCTCCACTCACGACGAACCAAGCTATAAGACTTAACCTAAAAGATCATAGATTAAACCTCAAAACTTCCTCAATCAGCCATCAACAAAAAACGCATTCGATCTACACCAAGCGCACCAAGCGCACTAAAACGTCACACAACTTCTCACGAGTTCATTATCGAGTGCCGTAGTAGTAGGAGCATCAGGAAGCAACAGCAATCATTGGGAATGTGTCGTCGTCGCGGAACACAATGGCGGCACTTTCCAATATCATCTCGCGTTTCCTCTCGTTCTCGCGGCCGCGTTACGTCAGAGGTCGTTTAGTATGGGGACGCGACAAAAGTGACCAAAAATATCTAAATACACACCAATCCTAATGTCTGTCCGTCTAGTCTGTCTGTAGGTTGTATTATTGTTATTATGTATAATGATAATTTGTTTTTATTTTTTATATATAAATGTTTGATAGAATACGTTTGTTTAAGCTTTGTTTAGACAAAATCCGGAACACAAACAAAACAAAACACTAAACTAAATGCAAAATGCGAATGCTAAAATGAAGTGACTGCTCGTTAGCTTTAGCGTTTTAAGTAAAAGGTAATATTCTTTTATTGGATGAGTTTATGTTTAAAATGATAACCTACTTTCGTTTCTTCTGAAGTGAATACATAACATTCCTATAAAGTGCGGAATGTCATTTAAATCATTTTATAACTGGTTCACTTCATAAAGAAATAAGTGATAAAAATATTGTTTTTAATATGTTTAAGTATATAATCGCCTCCTGTGGCAGATTTATTCATCATCAGTAACAAATTTTATGAAGAATTAAATATTTTAGATTGGAAAATAACATACAAAATAGGCAGAAGTATAATCCAAAAAAATGATAAATTGTGTAAAGTTCATAAAATTAAAGTAGTTAAAATAAAATAATTAAAAAATATAATTATTAATGTAGCACCTAATACTTTACTTTGACTATCCAGATCCCTGACATACATACTCATACAACAATTAAACACTCATTTCTCAAAATTAAATTTGAATCCTGATTATTTCAGAAGCCTTCTTGGTGCAGTAGGACAGTCTCAGACTGGAAACGCCAAGGGTCCAATCAATGATTATATTTAAATTACTTAGATTTTTTTATTAATGTTGAGTTCCGCCACTAAATATAACCTCTCGAAAAACAGGCGATGCATTGGAAACAAACGTGTTTTAAAATCAACTCTCGTTCTTCTCTTTCTCTCTGTGTCTACCCTGCTAGACGTAAAATTGTTTTCTTTTTAATATAAAAATATAGTTATTCAAGTGCTAATTGTACCAAGCTTCATGAAACGTATCTATATATGTGAGAAAAACTATTTGATTTAATATGAAACCATATATTACATAACGAAACTCACGCGCACGAAAAAGTCAGAGTGGCGTCGCTGATTCTGTTGAACTTTTACCATCGATACTTTTGTTTGTTACTTAAAATATGATTCCACATTAAACAAGTAATGTACGTTTAATATTGCTACGTATACAATGTTACGAGATAGGTAACTACTGATATATATAACTATTTTGTAGGTACCTACTAGTTTGTGATTATGCTAGCTGCGAGAATGAAAATCATTATATTTAGATTTTTTTCATTGAAACAAGTATTTATTTTGAAAATAAATTGTTATTATTAAGAGATTTTGTTTTTGTGTTGGCTGGCGGGCCTCACAAATCCATAAACCGTTCCCATAATATCTAACCGTAAGTAAAAAATTAACTCAATTGCACTTTATATAATAACTTTAAGCGCGTGTCTGTCGATCATAAATAATGTATTATTTATTGAACTATTGCCACGAACACTCGACTAATGAACAATAGTACTGGCGAAGTTATGATGTCATTTTGAAGCGAACTTTGACCGTAAGCTTTTTCTCTCACGACTTATATCTGTCAGATGTCTAAAAGAACTTTTGTTTAGAATAACAAGGAGAGCGGTATGTTCTTTAAATGTATGCGTTAATATTAGAAAATTATATAATATACCTATACTAATATTATAAAGCTTAAGAGTTTGGTTAAACACGCTATCTCGAGAGCAACTGAAACGAATTGAAAAATCCTTTTATGTCTAATATTACATTTAGTAAGAACGTTTCGTTAAACAAGTAAATAAATTCAAAATATAAGAAGTAAACTTGTAAGAACTGTGTAAGTAAGTGTATAAAAGTATAAACTATAATAATAAAGAAAGCTTCTGTTTTGTATTTACGATATAGTAAATAGCAACGTGACCGCGGTATCCCTCGGCGGAAGCACAGGAAGCTCAGCGTGGATATTACCTTAGTAATTAAAAATTTAATGTTTTATCTGAAAATGTTTAAATATTTTATGCTTTAAGAGCTTTTTAAAAATATCATATTTAAAATGTTAAAAGAAAATATATGCTATTTTTCGTGGCGATAGTATTACTTACGTAGGTTACTCGAAGTAGTGTTTGGTGCGGCGTGGAGTTCCGTCGAACAAGTAGTGCAGAACGTAAAGAACAAAATCAAGCATAATGTGGAGATAATGAGTATATTACTATCGTTCTAGTTTTACATGATTAATATTCTCGTGGAAATAAATACTTTGCTTATCAATCAAGTGCCTTCAGCAAGAACCGAAGCAAAAACCTCTCGTTCTCATGATACGATATCTCTAGCTACCTGCGCTTGAGCCTCGTACTGTATGTGTATCGACTATATGTTGCATGTAAAATATCGATAATCTTAAATTTTCAATTTTAGTTATTAATTATTAAACAAACAAACACGCATTGGTAAACAAAATGCAGGGTTGATTTCCGTTACTCAACGGGCAATGTCTCAAAATTAGGCGATACGTGGAGTATTATAGAGTGTAGTAACACTAGTTTCCCTCTATCTCTCTACGCGGGATAAGGCGTGAAGCTAAAAATATGTATTTTTAGTTACCTTTGTGGTTTAGTCAAAGATATTCGAACTAAGCCAATGGCGATGCAATATGCGTGATAAGAGCTACGAACTTAATTTGATTAAAAGTCATGTGAAATGTCACAGTGAATGAGGACGACCCATATCGTTCTATGGAACCGAGCTTCAAAGCTTTCAAAGGTTTTCGATATGCATTTAGTTACTTAGCCCCTTTGTTTCACACTTGTTTGATGAGGAACGAGGAAATGGTTTGTATTAAATATATTTTTGTAATGGATTTTTGAATGTAATCTTTATTGCACTTCATAATAAGTATTGATGCATAGTCCGGGATGTCCAGGATGTCCCTAACAGAGATCATTTTTAATGTGGTCAGACAAAATGCAGCGTTATTTTTCAATTGGATAAAGTTAATTGGGTTCCCCTTTCCTTTCTTTTGCTTCACATAAAGCGAAAACTTTTTCAAATTCAAATTCAAAATATTCTTTATTCAAATAGACTTTTACAAGCACTGTCAAATATTATTTTAGATAAAAACTTTAAATGGAAAATTAAAAATGTGTAAACTATCGAGGATTTGGAATCTATTCTATTCTTTTTCTAATTGTTGTTAAGCACTCCGCTTATTCACAAAACTCTCAAAACACTCCGCTTCTGTCGTATTTCACAAAATCACTTACTAAAAGACTTAACAGAGTATATCACGACGAGACGAGCGCGCGGGACGAGAGAAGGAAACGACGCCTCGTATTACAAAATTCAGTCATTAAAATTAATTATCTTAATTTCACTGCATAGACAATGCGAGCCTGTGGCTCCACAGTCCCGTGCAGGCAGGCAGGCATTCATTCGACGTGACAGATGTCACGTAATGTAGGTACGTATTGTTAGTCTCCACGTACTCGTGCGTATGTGTTACGTGGATTAGCTTTCTTAACTTGTGACTGTTCCTTCATTTTGGATTGGAATAATTCTATTTTGTATGAAAACATATTATTTTCAATTTTATTATTTTTAATTTTTTTTATGACTGCATGATTCAAAAGACATTTATTTATAACGTAAATAGCTTTTATTTAGCAAGTTGAGACACTGTCCAGCATGTTGAGTGACGGAACTCACCGAGTCTACCAGAGCGGAACTATGAAAATAAATTAAATATAATCGTATTTAGGGAGGATTCAAACTACAGTGCTGGTACAGTGCGGGTCGTTCTCGGTCTCGCACATTCGTGTATGACAAATATTGTTACATGCGTGATTTGACCTGAACAAAAATATAAATACTCTTATCGTTTTTGTAAGTTTTGTAATGTTTTTAGCAGATTAAAATCGGCCGAGAAAATACCGTTACTGCCACTGCGCCATGGCGGCTTCTAATGCATAAATAGCTTTTTTTGTTTCAAATGAATATTAAAATGATTATTGTAAAATGTTTATTTAATCAATAGAGGCGCAGGCAAAAAGTTGTTACATATTATTTACAACTCACACATATCAAAATAAATATTAGTGTACACTATAGGTAAATAAATCAGCTTCACGCTGTATCCCGCACACAGCAGGGTATACAGAGGGAAACATCAGAATGTAGTTTAAGACCCTCCGTACCACACTTTCCGCCGAGTTCTGGAGGCATTGCGTGTTGAGTGGCGGAACTCAACGCCGCGCTTTGCCTCGACACCAGAGCGAAGAAATGAAAATGTAAATGTAAATAAATATTTCATCTCCTCGAGTGGGGATCGGACCCACAACCCGTGACTGTCATCATTTTATAGTGCCTCAGGGTAGATACAAAAAAAAAATCGATACTTATGTCTTTAAATTTCCCTAAATTGAAGATATGTAGGATTTGAGTAGAGTTAACATTAGAGCAATTGTACAGTACAGTTCTGTGGTCGCGGTCTGTGTCAGTCGCAGGTTGCGTCACGCGGAAGCGGCCTTGACCCCCTTCGAGCTTTCTATTTACATATTACATCTTATACTTGTAAATGTATACAACTCTTGGATTTCGGTTCATAGGAATTATGATTTACGATTGCGTATTGTTTACGAATTTGGTTTTGGGTACGATTTTGAAAGAAAATTCGAAATGTTTTAAGATTTAAAAGTAGGTTAAAATGATATATGGAATTTAGTTTGGGAAAGTTTTGTCGATATTAATGTAGATGTTTTTAACTTCAATTAGTAAAAAGCCGGATAGAAAAATAGTTAAAAAGAGTTTCTGCAAAATATCATAATATATTTTATTCTTAAATTGAAAATGTTTACTAATAGTATAAAGCTGAATTGTTTTAGCTTTATGATATTAATAACCATTTTCAAGTTAGCTAAAGCTAATTGTTTGTTTAAACACAATATTCTCAAGAACTAACAAAATATTTTTTATACAATAACAATATTGCAAGTACTTTTGAATTGTCCAATGAACATATTACCGTCCCGGAAGTCGGTTATTGTTAAAATAAATAACAGTTGTTCTTTTCAATATTAAAACCGCGTTACAATTTAATTAAAACCGCTTAGCCTCTAACCTCTTAGCTATCCTGCAAGCTGTTCAAGTGGAGGCGAGAACCGGGACAGGATAAGACGGGACAGCGCACTGGCACGCTCCATGGCACGGCAATTTGCGAGTCGATATCGATCGTTAGACTAATTGATGACATAACGCCATACAAAGTTCATACACACATAAGTTTTTGAGCGACCTCTTAACGAATGTTACATTACAATACATTATATAACAACTCGTGACCAAATAATAGGCAAAGTAATGATAAAGTCTTAATGTCAACGATCATTATACTTGAAACATAAAAGTTTCTGGTTCTTTTTAGCTTTCAGTCATTTCGACATATTTTTTTGTTTATACGCAATTTCTGACACATTTTGTAGGTAGAGAAAGAAGTTTGGCAAAAGCACTTTTTGGCTAGCCCTGGTGGGTAATTTTCTCTCTCTCTCTCTGCCTCAATTTCTCTCCCTCTCAATCTTTAAAAGAAACGTTCAAAAATAAATAACAAAAAGACACTAGAAGAGACGAGACATGGACACATAGTAGCACAAGTGAAAACTCACTGCTATTTCCGTTCTCCACCTATTTACCGACAATAAATGTTGGTAAAAGTTGATATGCCATCAAAATTAAAGCCATTTTTTACTGACTTTGCTAATTTCAGTATTTTAAAGGAAATGTAAAATGATAAGGCAATTCGTTCTTCTGCCTCTTTGAAATATCACATTCGGAGTGTCACATGCCGGAGCGACCTAAGCCTGTAGTTTGTCTAACCTACACGAGACAATAGTAATACTTTAAATAAATGTTTGTCAAATGTTCCGGGTCTCCCGTGAGGCCATCATGAGAGGGTGGCAGCGCCTCACTGCAAGCACGATGGTCGTGGGTTCCGCACTTGGGGGACAATATGATATCAATTTCCCAGTTCTAGTAAAACAAAATCGCGTCGAAATTAATCGGAAAATAGGGAACGGAGTATGGTGACACTAGGTTTTTCTGATTTATTTTTATTCTTTAATAAAACTGTAATAAGTTGAAATTTATATCTACAATGATTGCATCGTGTTGATTGCACAATTATAGAGTCGATATAATATGTATATATTATTTGACGAGAAATTCATTTCCACGAGACCGAGCTGATTAACAAATAACAACGATGAATGTGCTATAAATATTAAAAACTTTAATAAATATTAAACTCGAGAGGCTTTAATACTCGCTAATGAAACTGCGCTATCACTGAATAGCAATTACAATAAAGAATCTGACGTCACGTGTGTTTTATACGCATGTATGGTATATATTATTATAGGTTACTGCATAAAGACATCGTGTTTTATGATTAAATATTATTGAACTTTGTTTAAAGTATAGATATTTTGATGAAAGTTCGTTTCTGGAGATATATGAGTTTTTAAAGGGTGTGTGTTTTGTTTGTATATTTGTTACGCGATTACTCATGGATACCAATTATTAATGCATTTTGATTTTTTTGTAAGGTAAGTCATGTTTCAAAGGTAGTTTGATGGATAAAGCTATGAAGTCAGTTTTTATTTTTTCTTTCATGTTTATTTTTTTATTATGATTCGTATACAAATAAATAATCATAATCCCATATTGCATTTTTTATGAGAAGATCATCATTTTTTTATATTTGGATATTTTTGTTTTCTTTGGATATTTGCCTTTGCTTGTTTTCTTTTTTGTTTTACCCTAAATGATACTAAAAACTGCCTTAGGATTCGGTGGTATTTTTTTGTATGTATATTCATTCGAAGTTTCAAAAGTGCTTACTATAATCTATTGAATTTGTGCTGAAAAGTGCTTACTATAATATTTGAATAAGGAATATTTTGATTTTTAATAAAAAAAACCGATACTGTCCGCTAAGATAGTTCCGCTCATAATAACCTTCTTTAAATTTTACGCATTATTTCTACTCTCACAAAGGATGCTGCTCAGTTCCTGCGGTAAGTGCATCTTTAACTTCTATAACAAACAAATAAACGCCATTATCTCTGATTTATTACTACAAATGATAAGCTAAACAACGTTGCTAAGCACCCCCGGCCCCATACAGCTCGTAACGTGACGTAACGCGTAACGCCGCGCCGCGGTGACGCAAGGGCTCGCGACGACGACCTTAGATGCTATAAAATGTTGAATATTCTTATATTAAACAATACTTTATAATGAAAGACAACATAGAAATGTATCGTTGATATTTCTTTTACATTTGGCGGTTGTGGAAAGTAGAGTACTAAGTGTTTTCAATATATTATATCCTAAAGTTTAATTAGAAGTTAAGGATCGTTAAAAGAATAAAAATCTTACTGTTTTAAAAACGTATAAAAATTTGAACCCCCCAAGAAGCGCGGGTTGAAATCTTTGCTGCGTTTTACGTTTCCAAAATAGTATTTTTCTTTTCTAAGTGTGGAATAACACTTTAAAAAGGTTAAAAATATTAAAAATATTATCTTATTTTATGTGTCTAACCTTACATTGTTGATGTTTTCCTTTCACGCAAAAACTTCTCAATAAGTTTAGATGAAACTTTACAGTAATGTAGTTTATACATCAGAATAACATACAGGCTACGATGTATGTGAAAATATAGTATAATATAATTTGGTTATAATATAACAATAAGTCCAAGCGGACGCGGCCGCAGGTGGATCGCTAGTTCTTTATAAACATGTGGATAAAGGAGGATTTGAATCCGCACCTTTTATAATGAGCTAATGAATTGATTGGTAGTTGTGAACAAAACACATATTCTTTCTACTTTCTCCGCAAAAATGTGGAAAATACGTAGGGATTGATTTATAAAACTACATGTTTTGTATACAGAAAGAATTTAAATTCATTTGTGACTTAAACTTAAACTCCTCTTGACATGCTTTAGCTATTTTTGTTCAAGAATTCAAATAGTTGTCTACATTGTGCTATAAATATTTATGAGGATCGAGGACGACGACGCGATGTGAAACTAGATATTTTGTTTTCTTTGCTAAAACGTTTGATTAAGAATACCTACTTATCATTTTATCAAAAATATGATTTATTTTGCAATTTAAATATCTATGTCTTATTGTCCTATTGCCTATCACAGTAATATATCGTATATCAAACTACGGGTTTATACTTTTTGAATACAATTTGGCATACTTTTATATATAGAAAGACGATTCTGCCAAAGAAAATTATTAAAATAACGTAAGTTCCGACGTGTATTCTTTATAATTTAGATAAAAATAAATATTTATTTTTTAATGATATATGAAATATTGAGGAGAAGCAGAGCTCAACCCCGTACTTTACATAATGAAACCGTGAATATATTAAATATTTCTCCGAGTGGAATTCGAATCTACTACCAGACCATTCCCAAAATGATGTTGAATATTCTTATTAGCTAAAAAACCTGAATAAATACATAAAAATTTAAATAATGAAGCCATTTGACGCCTACACTACTAAATAAAGGACAAAACCATACGTCATGTAATGAGAGCGGAGCACTCGTTTTCTCGCGTAGCGCGTAAACTAGAATGTGCATTGTTCTTAACTGGAAAAGCGAAAATAAAAACAACATGTCGAAATTAGAAACACATTTATATAGAAACATTTAAATGTATTTAATATTTTAAATGTATAATTGTAATTTCGATTTTATTCTGGTAATTTTTTTACGTGTTATCCCGCACATTACCGTGGTGAGAGAGGCTTCATAGTCATGATGACATTGGATGTTGAGTGACAGAACTAAACGCTGAGCTTTTAAAGACACAAAGTGTGACTGTAAAATCGACTGGTTGATTGGGGTTTGATTCCCACTCGAGGAGTTAAAATATTCTCTGGTGTCGAGGCAAAGCGCGGTGTTGACTTCCGCCACTCAACATGCAATGCCTCAAGAATTCGGCGGGAAGTAGAAGTGGGAAACGGGGTGTCTTAACACTAGGTTCCCTCTGCCTACCCTGCTGAGTGCGTGATACAGCGTGAAGCTGATTTATTTATTTTATTTTTATTTCTCAAGGAAGGAACTCAGAAGCGCTATGAAAAATTGTTTAAATATAGTCTTAAATATTTGTATACATATATGTATTCAAAGTATAAACAATATCTTTATTTCATTTTATTAAAAGTAAAAGAGTTAATTGTTGTATAGAATTACTATAAAAGAGTAATTGCCGCCTGTTAGCCGATTGTGATCTAGAATAATTAGTTAAATAATGAAAGTGCGCCCGCATTTGATGCAATTTTTGATTTTTACTAGAAAGTTTAGTTTCCGGTTCGCTGTCCTTGATGTGTGTATGTGTGCGTTACTCACACACACTAATTACGTAATTCAATGTATTCATTCGGAGACTGGAGAGCTTAGTGACTCAACTCTTTTGTCAATTAATCGTTTTTTATAAAACTATCAATGAGGCCGTCGTGGCGCCTGGACACAAAGGTGTGACTGTAATGCGACGGCTGCGGGCTCGGTCCCCACTTGGGGGAATAAATGATTATTTATTTATATTTTCACTTCTTCCCTCTGGCACTAACCTAAAAAGCCCGGCGTTAAGTTAAGTAAAAAAATCAGCGGAAAGTAGGGAACGGAGTGTTTTAATACTTCCCTCTGCCTACTCTCCTGTGTGCGGGATACAGCGTGAAGTTGTTTTTTTTTCACACACCAACAATACATACTAATTAATTATATTTTTGGTAAGATTTTTTTATAACTTCATAATTAAAACATTAGTTTGATGTTATGCATCGTATAAGTAGTGCCGTCACATCTCCAAATTATTTACAAATAATGAATAAAGAAATTAAATTACATTGTTTTACAAAATATTTGCTCATAAAATAAATTACTTTATTTTATAGTGAATTATAATATAAAAAAATCTGTTTTATGATTTTTCAAGTCGTTAATATGTACGTAATTAACTGTTACTGAATTATTTAAATTAACATAAATACATAAGACTTATAGACACACTATAGTAATTATTATAACCGTAATGTACATATGTATGTACAAAAATGACGAGTTTGTTTGGTTGAACACGTTAATCTCAGGAACTACTAGATCGAATTGAAAAATTATTTTAGATTTGTTTAGTTTATATATCGAGGAAAGCTTTTTATTATATATAGTTACTTCGGACTCTTGAATATATAAGTATTTGCATTTGACTAATAAGGCGAATTTGAATCCACTACTGTTGCGCCTAACGGAATATCATTTATAGTTATAAAAGAGCTGTACTTACCATTAAACGTAAGTGTGCCATTTTGTAGCGGCTCGACTTCTGAAATAAAATGATCAGATATATTTTTTTATTAACAGTATAAGGTGTTAACATAAGTTTTTTTAAAAGGAATAGTATAGTAATAGTATTTCGGAAAAAAATGGTGTACCCGTATACTACTAATACTATAAAAAGTCAAAGTGCGAGCGGGAATCAAATCTACTATCACCTCCTCCGCCGTGTGTACATTTTTACAGTGATATAATAGCATTTAAAATGATCTAGATATCCATATAGTAAATAAAACACGCACATTTAATATCACAATGTAGTAATTATTGTATAATTCAAATTATTTTTTACTTTGTTTAAATGAAACCCGCATTATTTTTGCGGTTTGCGGACAACTTTGTCACGATTTCAAATTATACAAATTAAAGCTTAATTATGTTTTATATTTTAATTTCATAGCTTAAGCTATATAAAAAAAAAAATATTAAATATAATTCTAGATATATATTATCTTTCTGAAAATGAAAACAAAATGTTTACAATACCAAAGTATTTCTCGACTACGAAATTTCTATCAAAAATCAAATTTAAATTAATAAAATTACAATTTATCCAAATTAATTAAATAACTCACCAAAACAATTAAAAGAATCCCAAAAGCACAGAACACAACCGGCAAGTAGAACCAGTGATAAGCAACGTATGAACGAGATCCGCGCGTCCGCGGCGGTACTGTGAGTGACGCTTGCGCATCTTCTCTTTATATAAAAACCCCCACTTTCATCTCAACTTTTGATACAAATAATACTTAATGCTGAAATTTATAATAAAATATTATGGATTGATAGTTATTTTTCATATTATTCATTGACATTAACCTGGTCGATACGAAATTACATCAAAAATTAAATATTTTATATGTTTACGGTTTTAAACACCTTTTTTATATCTTAAGCAATATATGGCAGAAACTATACATATGTTTAATGTAACTTTATATGTTGATGCTAGGCTCGTGGCGCAGGGGCATAAGGGATTGTGGGTTTGATCCCACTCGAGGGAATAAACATTTAATATTTTCATTCCCTCGCTTGGTAAAGAAACAAAGCGTTGCGTCGAGTTACGCCACTCAACACTGGTTTATTGAACACCATGCTTTAAGAATTCAGTGGAAAGTGGTGAACGGAGTGTATTCGTGGTTCCCTCTGCCTACCCCGCTATATGCGGGATACACAGCGTAAAGTCACCGAGGCCGACGTGGCTCAGTGGCTCAGTAGGGTAGTGTATGTCTATAATACTCTACTATAATACGATGGTTGTGGCTGGATTCCCGCTCGGAGGAATCAGCTATTTTTATTTCTAAGTCCAATTTATTATATGTATATTGTTTTTTTTTTAATCAAATTTTCTTTTGAAATACACTTTTTTATTATTTTATTTTAATATTAATTACACATCCTCTGGCTTGTCGACACCGACACGACGACGACGCGTGCTCTATAATATATAATTATACCAAATTATTGTTGCCATATTGGTACATAATTAACATTTATAAGGAAAATAATTAAATATATATTTTCAAGAACATCATTATTTTTTCTACATCCGCATTACAGTTTCCCAGACAAATCAGGCGTTTGTGGCTTTCCCCAAATTTTACATACTTTATTTACTTATAATCTATATAATCAGTAGCGGCGTTAGGGTAGGGCGAGGTTGGGCGACCGCCCAGGGCGCCGGATAAAGAGGGGCGCCGCAGATGTCCGTTTTCGTCCAGTGCCATTTTATGATCCTTTATAATTTCCTATTCCTATTTCCCTAATAGATTCCTTGCTCAGCGAGGAATCTATTAGGAGGAGGCGAGGAGCCTACTTACTTGTAATGTTCCCAAAATTTATAGAAATATTGTTATGTAGGCACCACTAGAATGTAGTGTTCAATATGTTTAATTTCTCGGGAATCCCCGACCATAGAAAAATACATTATTTCTGTATGGTCTATCTACGTCTTTTTAATATTTTGTGAAACCCAACACAATCATCTTCTTGACATAAGTCATGGATGCGAAAAAGCATCTGCAAGAAAAAAACATAAACGCTGAAGATCTCATGCAGTTTCACTGCATTATACACCAAGAAGCCGTCTGTTCTAAAAAAATTGAATTTCAAAATGTCATTAAATTGGTAGTTTCGACTGTAAATTTCATAAAATCACGAGGACTCAATTACAGACAATTCAAACAATTCCTTGATGACATCGAAAGTGAATACGGAGTAAGGTGGCTAAGTCGTGGATTGACACTGGAACGATTTCTAAATTTAATAGAAGAAATTGGAATATTTCTGGCAGAAAAGCAAAGGGATGTCCCGGAGCTTAAAAATCCTGATTGGTTGTGTGATGTGGCTGTTTTAGTTGACGTTACAAATCATTTGAATGTCTTGAACACACGGGTTCAAGGCAAAAATCAACTGATGTCCCAGCTCTACGCTCATGTATCATCCCTTCAATGCAAGCTGACACTTTTCAGATCACAATTGAATTCTGAAAATTACAATCATTTTCGAAATTATAAAAAAATGGCTGAAAAATTCAACAAAACAGCGATTAATTTCAGTTATGTAGAAAAGCTAGATATTTTGATTCAATCTTTTCAAGACAGATTTTCGGAGTTTAAAAAAGTGAAAACTCTATCGGACATATTCAGCAATCCTTTCACGATTTCAGTTGAAAATGCGCCAGAGTCAATGCATTTAGAAATTATCGACATTCCAAACGACCAAGATTTACGCAACAAATTCAACGAAGGAGACTTGCTGAACTTTTACCGCTGCATCGATAAAAATATGTACGAAGAGTTGCGCATAAACGCTCTAAATTGTGCCAGCTTATTTGGTTCTACCTATATATGTGAACAAACTTTTTCAATACTAAATAATAATACAACAAAAAATCGAAACCACCTTGCAAAGAAAGTTTGGAAGCAGTTTTACGTGTTGCTACAAGTAAATTTGAGCCAAATATAAAAAAGATTGTAAGCACCATGCAGTGCCACGCTTCAAATAAATAAATTCTTTTTCAATTTTATTAAATTATTATCAATTCTTTATTGTCTTTAATTACCTATGATTCTGGCAGCCGGCCCGCCATTAGTTTATGATTTGCCCGAGTGGCCCCTAGTCTTAATAAATCTGTGCAACCATGACATAAGTGAACGGACGCTTTTTTAAACTAAACTATCTTCATGCTTTATCTCTAGCGGGGTAGTCAGAGAGAACGGAGCGCAAAACGCCACGGTCTCTACATACCTCTTTCGCCTCGTCCACTGTCATGAACCTCTTCAGACATGCCCTCCTGAATCCGGGGGGTCCTCATGCTTTTTACGTGACCTTCCTCCAGGATCTTTGATACTGTGTTTTCGAAGGTCAACCGAGGTCTCCCTCTACCTCTCTTACCGCTCACTTTTCCATCATAAATCTTTTTTGTCATTCTTTCATCACTCATTCGTTCGACGTGCTCAAGCCAGCTGAGCACGTTCTTCTTCATTCTCACCGTGACATCCTCGCTAGTACCTGCCATTCTCTGTACCTCTTCATTGCGGATTCGATCAGCTAAGCTGACTCCGCATATCCTACGAAGAGATCACATCTCCACAGCATTCATCTTTCTTTCATTCTTCTTATGTAGTACTCACGTTTCGCTGCCGTATAACAGAGTTGGTACCCAAACTGCATTGTCTACGGCCAAACGCGCAGCTGTGCTGACGTTTCGCCGTCTCATCAATGCAGCTAAAGCTCCGTTAACCTTGTTACCGGCAGCAATACGCCTTTCCACATCCATCTCGTATCTTACATCTCTACTGAACATACTTCCCAAGTATACCAATTCATTCACTTGTTCTAATATCTTACCATTTACACTGATCTTGCATTCCGTCCTTTCTTCATCTCTTTCAAAAATCTGAACCTTTGTCTTATTCGCATTCAGGCTTAGACCATTATATTCACATCCTTCTTTCAGAGTGGTGACTAATGCCTGCAACTCGCATTCTGATGATGCAATAAGCACTGTGTCATCTGCGTACAGCAGGCAATTCACATTCAGGTCACCTACTTTCAGCCTGCAGCAAGGGTCCCCTCACATTGTACCGGCGTAGTATCTCCCATAATTTCGCTCTTACAACTCTGTCAAACGCCATTTCCAAGTCCACAAAAGCTCAGAAAACTTTTTGGTTAACGGCCAAAAATTTTTTCGTGACCGTGGAGGGAAAAGATCCGATCCATACACCCTCTTCCAGGTCTAAAGCCTCCTTGGGCCTCCCACAACAGCCTTTCAGATCTCTCTTGCATTCTTCTCGCCAAAACTTTAGCATAAACTTTACTACCTAATCTAATCAAACTGATAGCCCTATGGCTTGCGTAGTCTATCTGCGAACCCTTGCCTTTTTACAAAGGCACGATGACCGCACCTCGCCAATCGTTTTTTGCTTTAAATAATTATTCAATTGCTTTAAAATACAATAATCAGACGTTTAACGTTATATTGCGATGTTCTTGTTCGAACTGCAGAGTGGCATTAGTATTATTAAGTAAATCTCTACAATCACTAGATATAGATCTCAGTAAATGCACAGAAATGTTGAAAAAATGCTCCTCTTTGTGGAAGAATATAGAAATACATTTTATCTGCAAAGGAATTAGCTGAAGAACTACAAGTTGAAACTGAGTTTAGACCCATAAGAAGAATTCGATTTGTTTAGCGTCAAGCTGATGAAACTTCCCGCGACGAGCCTATAGTTTCTCCAAAAATAAATTTGAAGTAAAATTTTTCAACTCTCTCTTAGACGCTACATTAATTTCAGTTAATGAAAGATTTGAACAGTTAAATGAGTACTGGAATTCTTGGTCTTTTTTGAACAATATCAAACATCATCATCATTTTTTGAACAATATCGAACATTATCAGCTTCGCCCGCTTATTTGCATCCTTAGGGGTGAATTCTAAAAAAACCACGAAACACGTGTTCAATAAAATATTTTTAACAGTCTGAATATTTTTTTTTATAAAAATCGGTGGCGATTTAAAGATTTTTCTATATACATTTTCAACCCCTTATTTGAACCCTTAAGGGGTGAATTCAAAAAATCCATGAAAGACGTGTCCAATGAAATATTTTTAAGAATCTGAATTTCAAATTTTATAAAAATCGGTGCCGATTTAAAAAAATATCCTAATACCTATTTCCTTTTTTGTATGTAATTGTAGTTAGGGGGCGCCGAATAAATCTCGCCCAGGGCGCTGGTAATGCTAAAACCGGCACTGTATATAATATCCTAATATACAACATTACACATGCGTTTAATTATTTTAAACAATATATTAACAATGTGAAAGTCTCGATTTTAAGCGAAAAGCGGAGAACGGAATGTCCTAATATTAGGATTTCTCTGTCTACGCCGCATAGCAATGCGGGATCAAGTATAAAAATTAAAAATATATAGTTTAAGCCACCACGGAGCTGTGAAATAATATGGGTTAATAATGCTATTCCAGATAATTTTAATTTTTAAGATAGTTTCATGATAAAACTTTACTTCTTGGCGGAACGTAACACTACCCGTGTTACGTTCCGCCAAGAAGTATCAAGAATTCGGATGAATAGTGGAGTGTCTTTATATTAAATGCTACGCTGTAACGCTGTACACATATATATATAGATATTTTTTTTAGTTTCACGATCTATCTCGCACATTCCAGCAGGGTGGGCAGAGAGAATCTGAGTTTAGTTTTGAACTTAGTGCTAAGACACTCTGATCCTATTAAGACACGATCATTTCCCATTTTACGACGGACCACAACGCCGCGTTTTGCCACCCTACCTTAACGACGAAATGAAAATTTTAAATATTTCATTCCCCGAGTGGGAATCGAATCCAGAACCGTCTCGTTTACAGACACACGCTTAAGCCCCTGCACCACGACGTCCTCATATTTTTTTATATTCACTGACTCATATTACGTATACATTTTATTTGTAGAGTGAAAATGTTTATTGTTATTAACATTGAATTGAAACCCATTGCTTACGATTGAATTATCTTGTCCCGCTAAGATTTCAAACAAATAATGTAGTATTAACATATAACTTGTATAGAGGTAAAAGTAAATATGACTATTTTAAAATATGTATAGGTATATATATGTCTTTTTAAATTATTTTAACTAAACACTACATACGTTTCGTTCGTTTTTCTTTTTTAAAGTAACGGACCTTAAAAAATACATATTTTTCGGAAACGTATAAAATATCGAACGTGGGATTTGAACTCGTCCCTCTTGGACGGTTTACAAGCAATGGAAAAAAAGGCTCATGGCTTAACCAATTAAAATATATCAAAGACAAACAAAGAAACATATACGAATATCCATATATGAAAAACAATTCAATGAAGATAATAAAGCACATACATGTCTTGATTACAAAGTGTTTGAATTTCAGTATGAAACTTTATATACATATATTATTGACAATAGATCAGTCATTTAAAAATAACATTCAAACCAACTTGAAACTTGAAACCTTATGGTTTCAAGTATCGAATGAATGAAGGTTATTTTTTTGATAAAGGTTAAGTTTTTTTATGAATAGTTTTATATATAGTTCACGTATAAAGCAGGGTAAGTAGAAGAAACCTAGTTTAAGATTCCTTTCTCTATGCACATAGCGCGGCGCAACATGTCGTGGGCGCCAATTTTCGAGATGTTGCGTGTTGGGTGTCGGCACTCAAGTGAAGCTTAGTGATTTTATTCCAATCAGAAATGCTAATTACAAAAATTGATACAGCTTTATATAAATATAAATTTAAAGTAAAGGTTTTAGATTCGTTTTATAACATATATTTAGTTTTTATTTCACTTTATTAACTACAATATTATGTTAATAATAAAATGTAGTAGAGGCGAAAGAGGTATGTAGAGATCGTAGCGTTTGGCGCTCCGTTCTCTCTGACTCCCCGCTAGAGATAAAGCGTGAAGTTAGTTTAGTTTAGTTTTTTTTAATAAAATGTTGTACTTTAGTATATTCTTACGTTAATTTACATAAACCTTACTCAACTGCCATCTAAGAATAACATAGTTGCCCTTAGATAAAAAGTGAGAAACTTCAGTTACCCGTTTCTTGGGGAAAAGAAAACCTCTTTATATTACAAAAATGGGAAACTTGAGAAAGGAGCTTACGAGCTTTTAAGGCGAGAAGTCTCAGAAGATTTCATAATAAGATAAGGGGTTTCTGATAAGGTAGTTGAGAAATGTTTGACGTGGTTTTGTTTTTTTTGCAGCTTGACATTTTGAAGGCCAGTAGTGGCGCAGGGGCAAAAGCGTGGGTCTGTAAAAATGACGGGTTGTGAGTTCGATTTCCACTCGTGGATATGAAATATTTAATATTTTAATTTGCGCCTCGCTCTGGTAATCTCTACTTGACGCATAAACATTTAATAGTAATTTGTAGGTACAATTATATTGAGGTCATCGTGGCGCAGTGGTACAGTATCTGGTTATAGGTTTGATTCTTTCTTGGCGGAATGAACTATTTTCATTTCCCAGTGAAAACAGGGCAAGATGTGGCTCATCAGTAGATTTTCTCCCCCTAACCTGATGTACGCGGCGATGTGAAATGTAAAACTTTTAAAAAGACATTTTTTTTTTTGTTAATATTTAAAAAAAAATATTGTAGGTTAAATGGCTTGAATATAAAATCGTCAGCTAATGTCCTTTCAAAAGAACATTTCTTTTAAAAAACATTTCTTTTATAAGGCAACTTCAGTATCTATCAAAGAAGCGATTCTATCCTCTAAAAAGTATGACTACAATAAGTTAAAAAATATTAAAATAAAATTAGTTCCAGGCCAGCCGTAGCGCAGGGGCACAAAGTGTAACTATAAAATCGGTTGTTTGTGGGTACGATCCTCACTCGAGGAAATGAAATATTTATTTACATTCATATTTTCATTTCTTCGTTCTGGTGTCGAGGCAAAGCGCGGCGTTGAGTTCCGACACTCAACACGCAATGCCTCCAGAACTCGGCGGAAAGTGGGATACAGAGTGTCTTAACACTAGGCTCCCTCTGCCTACCCTGCTGTAAAGTTGATGCATCCTTTAAGAATGGATACCGAACCCACAATCAGTGATTTATGCTTCACTGCCGCGATGGCAAAATCATATATGAATATATTTCATAATAAAAAATGTATTTGCTCTCGTCTCGCGTCTGATTCACTTAAAGGCGTCGACTATTTCAGTTCACCTGCGCGACTGCGCATTAGGTACTTCAAACTCAGAAAATCGTTAAAAACCCATTCACCTTATTTAGAAATAGCATTCGAATAAAATATTTAATGCATATATTCTACTATTGTAAAATAATTAGTACTTTTAGACGTTTGTTGCATATATTTCTATTTTATATAAAAATATATTATATAATTGATTGTAATTTAGACAGTAAACTCTTGCCTTTGATTACTATTAATTAATAAGAAAGTAAATAAAAAACTCAAATTGCTTTCATTAAGATTTCATTTATATAATAAATGTATAATATTTTTCATGTTTACATCAAAGATTTCATACATTTTATACACATTTCAATAGATTTTATTAATAATACGGCTCAAAAATTTAAAAAAAATAATTTTTTAAACTTTGTCCTTAAAAGGTTTTTAAAGAAAAAGTTTCTTTGTAAAGTCTCGCCTATGAAGACACAGCCTCCAAAATTTTCAGAAAACGGAGAACGGAATAAATTATCTATATATTCTCTCTATTAAACCGAATCCCCATAAATTAAACAAAAACAATCTAAATCGACCACCCGCTCATCCAAGTCTCATACATTAGTATACACCGTTTTGTTACGCCTCTCACATCGCGTGCGCGTGTTTCTCAATACTGCAGTACATCGGTCATTACGGTTTTCGTCATATATTCAAAATACTAGAAATCAAGGATACATCTACGATTAAATTATTTTATACTGGCAACACATTTAAAGTATTTAGTGCTTTGTAATTTGCTTAGTAGTAATTACGATATTAATTAAATTGATAGTAGCTACACATTGCATCCCGCATATAGCATGTTAGGAACCTAATATTACGACTAGTATTAGGTTCCCTGTCTTACGAATTACGTTCCCCATAAATCGTCCAATTGTCGATACGAACCTATAACCGTCGCGTTTACAGTCAGACGCAACACATTTAAAAATCTAGTGCTTAGTAATTGCTTAATGTTACACTGGACGGACGGATTTGATGACAATATAGGTGATATAAGATATTTTGATAATTCAATTAATATAGTAACTTATAGAAACAGATACATTATACTTATTATAAATACTGAGGCAGGTTGTGGCGCAGGGGCACCAGCGTGCGACTCTAAACGCAACAGGTTGTGGGTTCGACTTCCACTCGAGGAAATTACATATGTAATATATTAACAATTTTAAAGTATTATTCCTCAATTAGGAAAGAGAAATACTTTTTAGAAAACGTATAAAAAAATAAATATTTATTAAATATGTTTAACATTTTTAAACATATAAAAAATTTCACGCTACGTTCATTTAATAAATTGCATTCTCTCTTGCCAGACGCTAATTCTTAGTAATTATCTTTGGATAGCGGAAATTTGTAAAAATCTCCCTACAGAGATGCTAACAACATAAATAAGTTGTAACAAGCGTATAAAAATTTCGACGTAGCTTGAACGTATGGCTTAGTGGTCAGAGCGCCTGCTCGATTTCCAGAAGGCGCGGGTTCGAGTCTCAGTACGTTCAAATTTTTATACATTTTCTAAATAAGTACTTTTCTTTCCTACATGTGGAATAACATTTTAAAAATGTTAACAATATGTAGTACTTTCCTTTTGTCACTCTGGTCTAGGAAAAGCGTGGCGCCTAGTTCCGCCGTATCGTACACTAAGCAAGCAATACTACCAGAATTCGTCGGAAAGTGGGGGATGGAAGTGTCTTGATGAGAACGGAATATCTTAACACTAGGTTCTCATGTTCTCTCTGTCAACCCTGTTATGAGCGGGATACAGCGTAATTAAAAAAAAAATACTGTGGCTGTTATGGCGAAAGTGGGATACTTTAAACTCTATTGTTGTGGGTAATAAATACTCTTTCTTGAGTTAATTAAATATTATTATTTCTCCATTTAAGCAAGACGAAACCCGGCGTTAAATTGCGCTCACAGCTCACACAATGTCTCCGATTCAGGTAGAAAACGAGGAACGGTCTTGACAGAATGTTGTTTCATCTGAAGAGTAGAGACGTTGGTAAAATCTAATTTATTATATAAGGTACTTGAAACTGGCGTTTACTAACATTATTTCTCACAGTCATAAACACACAATCCCATTTAACAATAAAGTCAAAATGCCTTAACAAAGACTTTATAAGCTTTAAGATCCATCATAATTACAGGTTGCGCTTCTCGTAGAGTCCTTTAACAATAAATAAGTGATTATGTCATATTTTACATATTGCACCTCTCTCTTATTTAGCAAGGTGAGTGGAGAGAATGTTGTGTTTTTTTTTAAATATAATATTAACATTTGAGACGCTAAATTTATTTGACCTTTTTTCACTTATTTTTAAAAGAACATAAGGTTTTTGTGGTCAGTCGTGGCGCAAACGCACAAGTGTGCGGCACACAAGAAATATTTAAGTTAGAGAGATTTAGAGATATTTTATTTTCTCAATACAAAACGCGACGTTGAGTTCTGCCACTTAACACAAACAATTCGTCGGAAAGCGGGGAACAGAAGTGTATTAATAGGAACGGAGTGTCATAACACTAGGTCTTCCAGTTTTCAATATACACGTAATGATAAATGGTAGAGTTTCATGTCAATTTGAGATGTCAATAAAAGGTGAGTACCTTACCGTTATAAATGCCCGGAGCCAAATCTGTTGTAACACGTAATACTTTTATAGTATGTTATTAAATATAATTTTTCGATAGTTATATAATTAATTATGTAAGAGTCTACAAGTCTATTACCTCAAAAATCAAATCTATATTATTATGAATTTGTTTGTTTGAACACGCTTATCTCAGGAACTACGGGTTCAAATGAAAAATAAAACTACATTGGATAGTCTATATATTGCGGAAGGCTGGAGACTATACTATACAGGATTAGAACACATTAAACATTTTGACATAGCCCACTATACCTGTGATCGGCGTTACGTAAGATACTAAGAATATGTTAAAAAGATTTTAAAGAGTCTTTAGATTAATATTATGCTAGATTTATTTGTTATTAGGATTTGTCTTTTTGAATCGTATTCTAGAGTATGTACTAATAAATAAAAAAATGGCTGTCGGATCGCTTGTAATTTCTGAAGTGTGATTTATTTTAATTTCCTCGCTCGTGGGGAATGGAGTGATTTTACACTAGGTTCCCTTTGTCTACCTTGCTAAATAGCATGAATCTACAAAAATATGAAAAAAAAACTTTATAAAAGTTACTTTACTTTGTTGTTTGTTGCAGACTTAAGTGAGGAAGCTTTTCTTTACAAGTTGGCCTTTTGTTGGCTTATACCATATTTATCACAAAGGAGCCAGTTGTCTTCTCTTTAATAACATGAATTTTCTTATTTTATCTCATCTTAAGTTCTTGTTATATATTATATTATGCTTGAAATTAAGTTACAATTTATAATTCATATTGACAAATCGAAACGGACAGAATCCAGCTTTTGTAATTATTTTATTCACTTTTTTTACACTCACTTTAACTCTATTTATAATTACAATAATTTTAATACTAATTCTAATAACTTAACTTGCCTCGATAATAGCTTGTAATGTACGCGAGCGCGTTTTTTTCGAATTCGCTTTATTGCTGTTGATTTGGACAAGTCTTGACAGCGTCACCAAGCAGAGAGGGGCGAGAGTAGCTCGCCTCTGAAGAAAAAGTACGAGCTTGATAGACGCTTGTGAGGAGTTGGCGATCACAGAGGAATGCCCTGCGTATGCTAATCAGGGGAACACGAGCGCCGTGTCGTCTGTACTTTTATTGGAAATCCACCGGAAAAGACACAGCTCACTACCGCCACTATTACAATCGGTAGTTGGAAAGAAAACTAAATGACAGTAACACCTGAATATAAATGGGAAATTTATAAATAATGATATATATAATATAAGGGTAAGTAAATTATGCTAACAATATTGATAATTTTATACATTTGAAATTTGAAACAGAGTTTTTCGATACAAGTTTGTCCCTGCCAACATTGCTTCGGAGAAGTCTCGCGTGTTCGTGGAAAAGCTGTATATTGTGATTCTGTTTATATTTACTAGTGTCAAAAAGATCCGTTATTTGTTAACATTAGGTTCCCTCTACGTGCTCTGTTATATGCGGAATTCAGCGAGAAGTCAGTAGAAGTAGAAGCGGATAAAAAGCATTGCTGAGTTCCGCCACTCAACACGCAACGCCTCGAAGATTGAGTAGTATGGGAAACGGAAGATCTTATCACTAGTTTCTCCTGCCTACTTTGTTATGCGGGATACAGCGTGAAACTAAAAACAGAAAAAACCTTTAGCACCAGTACACAAATACATCAAAATTTATTTTATTACCACGTACTACAATTGATTGAGTCCATTCTCTTAACATAACGGCCTGCTGATGATAGTGCGTTGAGTTACGTCACTTTATTGCTGAACCATCTATAGAATATTTGTTAAGTATTACGTATACTTACATTTGTGCATACGCTTGTACGTTTGTTTGTTGATGACATAAATAGGGAACTACAAAATTTTACATCATTTGATTTTAGTATTGTTGCCTAACTGTTATAATGTATTGTGCTGGGTCAGTGTCTGGCCGTAAACGCAATTGTTGTGGATTCAATTCCAATTAGAAAGAACGATGGTATTTAAATGTTCAGTTGAGCTTTTTTTCGAAAAGGAGGAGGTTCTATATTTTTTTTAATATTTGTCCGTCGATTTCTCCGTCGTTTATGGACTGATTAAAAAAAATACTTGACTGCCCGTCTACTAGTCTTCTAGTCTACGGTCCACAAATGACGGGAAAAGCGTACTTTCCCATTACCACCGAGTTAGGACTCCAAAAATTATTTAGATAGTAAATAGATATACAATAATTCAATAATCTCATAAAGGTATAGTTTTGTAGTCGGTTCCAATTATTTTTTTTTAATTATCCCACTTTGACTTTGACATAAAGAGCGCCGCGCCGTTCAGTTCCGCTATTCAACACAGAATGTCTCAAAGTAGAGAACAATGCTGTGTTTAATATAGTGTACGTAAATGCGTGAAACTAGGTAAAATATATTTTATTATTTGAATGTTCTGTCCATTTGTGTTATTGCTGCTTATAAATATCTACTTTTTATTGAAAATTTTAATTAAAAATGGTCAGTACCATTTATAGGTAAATTATTATGATATTTTTATTTATTTTTAGTCGTCGTGGGTTTGGTTCTCTCGAGGAAATTAATTATTCACCACCCAGACTTGCATCACCTGGACCACCTGGCCTCCTCTTCTTAGCCCCACGCCTGTCGTGCTTACAGTCGACAACAACATCTTAATTTACTTGCGGTTATCGAATAAACATTAAACAAAATCTGTTTTATGTCAATAAAAGGTCAATATCTACTCTTATAATTTTGTAAATTATTTGTTTGTAAATTATTAATATATTAATAGAAAGTCCGGCATTAACACTCGGTCAGTAATCCCTTATGTTAAATTTTAATTAACGTACCTTTAACTTTGCTCCTTGGCTAAAATTATCTTGGGAACCAACTAAGAAAGTCTAGTTTTCCCACGACAGTAGTAGCATAACTTTACACTTTATATTATGTAAACCAGCTTAAAAAGCAAGGTAGGAAAAAAATAATTTTATACATATTTACATATACCTTCGAGCGGGGATCGAACTCATAACAGTCAGCTGCAGTGTCACTGCGCCACGATAGCTTCAGTTTTATATTTTCTTTCAGTTTCACGCTTTAGGAACCATGCATGTATGCGGGATAGACCGCCAGAATTTTGTGTCAAGACAATCTTTCTCCGCTCTTAGCTCGCTCTAAGTCTAACCAGATAAAGAAAATGAACATAATTTATTTGGCCCACAACTATCTCGACTATAGTCACATATAGAGATCAGTAGGATCTCTACTGGACCCTGTTCTATACGTAACTCTTTGAAATAAAGTCAAGTATTGAGGGGTGTGGTCGGAAGCTACCAGCATCTTGTAACGTTGTGTTACAGAAGTTGCTCGAAGCATTGTAAATGCTAAGTTATTTAAATTTCATTAAAAGAGCAAATTGTATGTAAATACAATTGCTTCAAATGTCTGTTACAAATTTTTTTAAATGGATTTAAGAGTGACGATTAAAGTTGCGTTGCCGGTATTTAAGCTGAAGATAGACGCGCTTTTTGAAGGTACCCATGTCGTCGACATGGAAACTACGATAGGTAGACCATTTCAGAGTTGCGTGGCACGTGGCAGGAAGTTCCTGTAGAAACGCACAGTAGTGGAGTGTTTTGTATCCAACTTTTAGTATTTTTGACCATTTGGATTAGGACAAGGTCATTTGACCACGAGGACAAGGCCGTACCTAAAAAATTGTAATTCATAAAATACTTCAGATAGGAATTCCATGTGAAAATACGTAGCAGCATTTAAAATACTTCAATCCTTCAAATGGGAACCGAACTCATAACCATTACAACCAGTGTCGCTGCTATGTGTAGTACGTTATACGATAAGCCAAAAAAAAAGACTAACCATTTGCCTCTGATTCATAACGTAAAAGTAAAGTGCTAATGTCGCTAACAATATTAAAGTGTATTTGATTGAAGACGACGAAGACGGGATGCGGTAACAAATTAGCAGATTAAAACACGTCGAGTAAAAGTTCTATCACTTGAGCAATGTCATAAATATTATTGACATATGCTTTTAGAAATCTTGAATGTCTTAAAAAACATGGCTTTTCGCGTATATTATATAAGACACTATCAAGGGCACAGCGAGATATATATTTCAATTGTGTAGATTTTTCCAGGCTAAATTATTATTTTTCAAATACAAAATAAGAAAATTCTACTAAACTTACTTTACCATTTAACTAAAGATGAAGAGATGTAGAAAACATTTAAAGGACATAAAACGTCAATATTTATAATATTCGGAAACGAATAAAAACTTAAATGGAGAGGGATTAGAACCTGTCTGGCGGTAATTAAGAGGCGTAAGTTTTTAGCTTCACAGTGTATCCCGCAGGTGAAGGGTAGGCAGACGGAACCTAGTGTTACAACACTTCTGTTTTCCACTTTTCGCTTAATTTTGGAGGCATTGTGTCTGTGTGGCGGACACTTTACCTTGTTACGTGAGCGAGGAAATGAAATATTCAATATTATCATGTAGGAATATTTAATACTATCAAGTGGGAATGGAACCCGCAACCTGTTGTGCTTACAGTCGCACGCTTATGATCTTTCACCACGGTTGTCTCAGTATGGTTAACCTTCTTTAATTAAAAACCAAATCGCCCAAAACACTCCAAACAATTATAAAGTGAAACAAAGATTACAATTTTGAACATTTGATGTCTCTTTATCGCGGTGACATAATATCTGGCATAATGACCATATTACAGAGTTTTATTACTTCAGATACGAGATGATACAACATTACGATTGGCGGAAGATCCGTTTGAAGTAATGAAATATAATAATTGCTTTTATATAAGTATTTGTTTGTACGGCGAATGTATGAATGTATGAATGTGTGCTTCCCTACCTCTTAGGTGATAGTGGTTACATGTCATTTTTTTTTCAAGAAAGTTATGGACATATTTCACAATAGTCTACAATTCCTTTTATTATAATATGTATTTGTATTCCGTAAGTTAATTTGCGTGGACTACAAAACGAATCCAAACGATATCACTTTATATCCCGTTCTTATTTGTAAACGTTTCGGAAAATTCTTTAAAGCGTTCTACTCCGAGTAGTTTCGGTCGGGTCAGGACAAGGCGCGGCGTTGATCTCTGCCACTCAATTCACGTTGCCTGGGAAATTGGGCGGAAAGTGGGAAATGGAGTGTCTTAAAACGAAGTTCCTTCGGCCTATCCCACTATATGTGATGTGCACCGTCAAAAAAAAAACATAGTAACTTAGTTTTAATATTTCTTATCTGAGGATGAAAGATAAGAAATAAACGTCTTATAAGGCATTCTATATTACGTAGTGTGATAACTTATATGGAAAAACCTCGACTGGAATTAAACCTGCGACCCTCAGTCGTAGGCGGTGTTAACTAGCACGTGGGCGTTCTTTAGAACCACTGTGTCATTTTTGATTTGATATCTCAAGATCAAAGTGTTTCGGCCTCGACCTGGTTTTTCGTGGCAGCAAATTGAAGTACTTCCATGGTTTTATAAGAGGGCATTGTGTGATGAGACTTTGTGGGCTTGTAATTTGTATGTAACATTAACCTTTGAATTTCTGTATGAAGTGAATTTGTATGTGAACTTGTTTATAATAATATAATAATTATAAGTAGAATATTAAAAGATGAGGAAGGAGAGGCCATCGTGGCGCAGTGGCGCGCCGCGGCGCCGCGAGGCGTCGATTGTGGGTTAAATTTTCACTCACGGGGAATTTGTTATTTTCACTAAGAAAAATAAAATATTAGGAATAGAACGTCGTAACGCTAACGTGAAGCTAAGAAAAATAAAGATAGAACAAAAGTTTTATTTTTTATTCAGAAAGTATAGATAGAGTTGAGCCGGTCGTGGGGCAGGCGCACAAGTTGCGATTTTAAACGCTACGGTCATGGGTTTGATTACCACTCGGAGGAATAAAACATTTAATATTTTCTTTTCATAGCTCTGATAATAAGGCAAAGCGCTACGTTGAGTTCTGCCACTCAACATGTGCAAAAAAATTGACGCTTTTTTTAAAGTTGTTTCATGACACTTTCTCACATATACAGTTAAAAACCTTTTACGTAGTAACAATAAAAGCAACAACTAATGTTAACTAGATGTTAAGTTTTTGAAATAATTGCAAAATAAAAATATTGAATACAACACCATCACGCAATCATAAAGTGCACAACTCCATGTGCCCCGCGTTGAGGCCGATACATACGAAATATTTAATAATATTATATTATGTAGAGTTTTTCGTTGAGCGTACTCATCTTAGGTTCGAATCGAAAAAATATGTATTAAATAGTAGTATTTGTATTTAATAGTACATATATCGAAGAAGGCTACTGACTATTATATCACCCACTATAGCTGAGGCCAGAGTCACCTCGGGCACTTGGAATGTATTGTAACTGGCACTAGCCTGCATCTGTAAAGGCCACAAATTATGGGGTTAATTCCCAATCGAGGAAATGAAATATTTTATTTTTTCATTTCCTCACTCTGGTAACGATTTCTGCTACTCAACACGCAATGCCACCAGAATTTAACGGAAAGTGCAGAATAGAAATGTCTTAACGGTAACAAGGTGCTTTAACACAAGGTTCCCAGGTTCCCCCTTCCTACTATGATACTGTGCATGTGTGCAACTGTGCGGGATACAGCGTGAACCATGAAATCAAAAAAAAAGACAAAATTTATACTACGCGGAAAACAAACTGACCTAGCCCTCAGGGAAAATAATATTTAGTTACGTACTAAAAGTTCCTCTACTCAGACTGATATAGCAGAAGTCATAACAGTGAAGATATAATGATATTTTCACAAATGTCTCCCCAGAGACACAGTAAGCGTAGCGTAATGTGTGATCATTGCGGAGACTCCGCGGAACTCGCTCTGGGGACTAAGAATCCCATCAAAAACATAAATGTGAAATGAGAGCCAAGTTCAATGTTTTTACAAAAGTTAAATGACATTAATCCCGGCGGTTGCCAGGATCTGCCTTTAGGCTCAACCTACACAAGATTTGACTCGATAATTTTTAAGGTATATATATTATATTTGCATGTTAGTGTACTTTCAGCTTTTGAACAAGATTATAAAATATAATTTAATCAACCGAGAAGGAACCGAACCCATAACCGTCTTGTTTACGGTCAGACGCTGTGTCAGGATGGCCTCAGTTATTAGTTTTTTTTTAATAAATGGCTTATACAAATATTTCGTCCACGAACGTATATTTTCTGTGACTATGATATACAGGTGCAAATTGCCAAAATGTAAGTAATACTAGTAACCCGAGGCATTAAGAAAACGAGCTTGCTTCTAATTTTCTCATGTCTTTTTGCTTTTTATAAGAACACTGTAATAACGTTTTTTCGTAATAGAACCCATAGGCCCCGTGACCTTTGAACAAGTAACATAATGACACCTTGATGTGATCAACTGTTGTTATGTAAGAGACAGCGTGCACAAGCCTACGTGGAAAATTAGAAAAGTAAGTTTATTTAATACTTATACATACGAGTATGTCAACGTCGTGGAAGATTGAGGATTACTCATTATTACTATGGAAAATGGAAATTTTTGGTTTTTTAAGACGAATAAATTTAGGCCATTGTAGCGCAGTGACAAGTTGTCTGACTCCAAACGCGACGGTAGACACTTCAATTACCATTTGGTAAATAAGCTATGTATATAGATATGTATGTATTTTTGTGTACTTGCTCTAGCAAGAAAATAAGCGCGGCGTTGAGTTCCACCACTCAATACGCAATGTCTTGAAAATTGGATTGAAAGGGAAGTTTTAACGCTAGGTTTCCGCTACCTAGCCTGTTACACACAGTATACAGGTATTTTATATACGAATAAAATGAAACGTCCAATATATTCCGGCAATTACTGATTTTTATTTCTTTTATTATTTCATTTGTAGTCCTACATTTTTTCCATAGCAGGAAATAAAAACGTGGATCAAGAGGAACCTGGTGTTAAAACACTTTGTTCCCCATTTTTTGGTCTAATTTCGAGATAGTGTGATAAGTGGTGGACCTCAAGTAACATTTGAATCTTAAACTATCGATCAAGACCTATATGTCAAAAAAACACCACACACACACACACCACAATAAGGTATATAGTATTGCCTATGTTCTACTTTAGTGATGAGTTCAAATCTTGTATATAAGAAATGGGAATATCCATTTATATCATCACTTAAGCTTTTGGTATACAAGCTAAGAACATTCGAGTTTTTTCTCAAAACCAGCGAATTATGTATTCCCCACGAGACAAAGCTTATAAATAATAATGGCACATTAAATCCCTCTTGGGATTCGTCTGCTTCGGAAGAACCAAACGGAACCTGCCTTTTAGAAATATATTTAGTAGATACATATATATTTTTTAAAATGCCCAAAAATCTTAAACAGCGGCACTCGAACCCATGACCTTTGATACAAGGTGAAGATAACCTAAGCTTATTTAAATCTATTTTGCTATCTGTATTCACAAAGCATACAGAACACCGATAAAATCGTTTTTACTCCATGTTGATGGTTATAGTGGGCGAATAGAAATTGTAATCGATTTGTATTCGCGACGCGCAGATTGTATTTGTAAGGGGAAATGTACACTTTATGTTTGATTTCTATATCTATACTAATATTATAAAGACGCTTTCCTGAAGAACTCGTCGTTCGAATAGAAACAAAAAATTGTGTTGTATAGTCCATTCATCGAGGAAGGCTATAAGCTATATTATACACGCCAACGTAATCTACCGTATTGGCGACCATAGTTATCTGCGGCGCTACGACTAGAATGAGTCATTGTATTAACCACAGTACATATTATTTCTATTTGACCACGCAAGCGCAGCCACCTGTACGTACATATCAGTCAGCTGAAGCTAGTTTGTAGACGCAGATATGGATTGGATATACATGTTTAAGTGTGTTGTTTGTATATAAAAAAATATTTACTTATTTAGAAAACGTTTAAAAATTTAACGTAGCGGGACTCGAACCCGCGCCACCTGGAAACCGACCATGCGCTCTGACCACTAAGCCATATGTCCTCATCAAGCTACGTCGAAATTTTTATACGCTTGTTACAACTTATTTATGTTGTTAGAAAAATATTAAAAATATCAAATAAGTAGCTCTTGCTAGACGATAATTCTTAGTAATCATCTTTGGGTATAGTTTGCAAAAATCTCCCCACGGAGAACCAGAATCCGCACAGCACACTCTACTGTCGTAGAGTTATTTTATGATTCACTAATTTATTCAAGTTTACCATCTAATTGTACTCTAGAAGCAGCGGTGCTTGACTTTGAGATAGTAAAAATATATTTATGCTACATAACCGTTTCAAAGTGTTATACAACAAACAAATAACATTAAATTAATTTGAAAAGTGCAAATGTATGAGATATGTATCTCAGATCGTCATTGTGAGTGCTCCGTGCTCTAATAGCAAATTGTTGTTTTGTTAATGTGTGGAGATGATAGACGACGGCAAGTGTAAGAAAGTTTTTAATTACTTAATTATTTAATAGTTGATCTAAAGCAAAAGTTGCTGGCCGTAGGTTTAAGCGCCGCGATGGCTAAACATTCAGATTTGAACCCATAATCTTAAAGGTAGTTGTGAATATTACAAATGTCGAATGTTGTATTATGTTATACGAAGAGGGTAATTAATAGAAACTTTCGAATAGTATAAAACTAGGAAAAGGCTGACACAAAAGTGGAGCTATCGAATAGATATCGAGGAATTATAGAGGAGACGTTCCAAGGAGAGGACGGGAGGGACACGGTCACGGACCATGAAGTGGTGAGGAAAAACTAGCTATTAGTGCCAAGTAAGTGAAATTAGATCTATTGATAAATGCTAACTGAATAGTTATATTCAATATATTATTTCTATTAGGTTTGTGTGTAATGCAAAAATATGCTGAATACGGCCGTTTAAATTAGAGATTGTAACTAGGATGCAACATGTACCTCGTAAGAGTGCAGTTGTTATCAGTAGTAGTATTAGACTGAGTGAGGATCGGGGGCTTTAGGGAAGGGTGGAGGCCACTGACGAGGGACTAGCCCTTGTGCATTGTATTAGTTAAGAAATAGTGTAAAGATCATTCAGACGCAACTTGTATGTAATATAACAAGTCCACATAATTGTTAGGATAATCGTTCAATGCCAGTAATAGAGAATATTTGGCGACAAGGGTAGGCAGAGAGAACCAAGTGTTAAGACACTCCGTTCCCCACTTTCCGCCGTATTATAAAGATAATGGGTGTTGAGTGGCGTAACTCAACGTCGCGCTTTACACCAGATCTATGATATCATATTATTAAATTGTCAACTAAGGTACATATAACTATTAACCAATAAGAAGCTGGAACCCTAGTGTTAAGACACTCCGTTCCCATTAAGACACCACCGTTTCTGATTTTTCACCGAATTCTGCAGACATTGCGTGTTGAAAGGCGGAAATCAATATATTATTATTATAAGTGGGTTGAATTCGATTTAGATTTCAAAACATAGTTACAAGTCGGCCTAATACAAGCGTCTTAAATATAAATAAATAAATGCAATTAGCAATTCTATTTTAAACTTGTCTTTACTACTTCAATTCAATGGTCAGCAATATAGTCTCCAAAGGTCTCCAAAGGTCTAACCGAGGAGAACTCTCGTAGGATGTATTGAGTTTCATTAAGACATTGTCTTTAAATTTATTGCACTACACCTTGAAATGAAAAGAGAAAATTTCAGTGGTCACTTTCAAATGAAAAATGTTACTCGAAATGACTTATAGAAGTAGCAAAATAGAATTAAAGGGAAAACAATAAAGTTTGATCTTCATTTAAGGCTATAATAGAGTTCTTGGGCTTTCTATATTACCTAGTTCAATTTTGCTGTATTAATCTATAAAAGTCTATATTAAATAAGTACTTACTTAGTATCTCCAACGGGGTAGCCAGAGAGAACTACGAAATGTATCCAGTTTCTCTCCGTCGATACCGCAATATATTGAAAATACGCGATAACATCAAAAGAAATTACTAGCGTGTATTCGATTTAAGATAAACTATTGACAATCGAGTCACGTTCAATTTTGATATGAATCGATATGTCATCCTAAAGTCATTCGATTTATATGTAAAGTAAAGTGATAGATTCTTACTTATTTAGAAAACGTATAAAAATTTCAACGTAGCGGGGCTCGAACCCGCGCCTCCAGGAAATCGACCAGGCGCTCTGACTACTAAGCCATACGTGCTCATCAACCTAGGTCGAAATTTAATTTTCAATTTTTTATACGTTTTCAAAATAAGCATTTTTCTTTCCTAGTGTGGAATAACACTTTAAGTAAGTAAGTGTAGAATAACACTTTAAAAATAGTAAAAAAATTACAGATTCTTGTGTCTAATCCAAAATTATTTATTTTTTATTTATTTTTCAATAACTAGTTATAAAAAAATTTAATCTTAACATTAGGTATATTATTTCATCATATCATAGTACCTATATAATTATATTATATTACTTTTTTGAGATCACAGCACAAAAAAATATTATAGTCCTTATGATTTTAATTGCAAACATAACATATAATATGGATCTTACTGTTGTCATAAAATCCCTATAAATATAATACAATCATTTTCTTTCCTTACATTTTTCAGTTCTCATATTAATTATGTACCTATTCAATTTAGATCTCGCAGCTTATCTAACATTCTTCAACTGGAACAAAAGCTAAAGCTTAGGTCTTGTAAAATGTAACCTAATACAACCCTTATTCTCTTGTGATAAAGTATAAAAGTCGTTGAAAAAGTATATTGAGCTTAGAAAACATAGCTATTTTTTTAAGATTGTATGTCAAGTCAGAAACTTTTGTATGATTATATACTTTATAATTCACGAAATAAGGTAGAAAATTAAATAAAATGTGTAAAAAATGAAAGAAAAATTCATAGAGAAAAAATATTAAATGCGGTTTAAATAAAGTTTGGATTAATCGAAGAGAAGGAAACTATAGAGCTTCACATGTTATTCCGCCCATAGTAGGGTAGGCATGGTGCTAATACAATCTCATTAAGAATATTCCGTTTACCACTTTTCGTAGAATTCTTGAGGCAATGCATGTTGAGTGGCGGAACTTAACGTCGTGCTTAGCATCGTTACTTAAGCGAGAAAATAAAAAAAAACATATTTAGCTACCCACAGTGGGAATCGAATCCATACGTATAAAGAATTTAAAATATTGCTTCTTTGTCGTTCTTTGGTTTTATTTAGAATTTTTTGCTTTTGTTTTGCATAAAATGTGAAACACAGATTTTGATTAAATATTTAAGCAACTCCAAAAAAGAAAAGATTATCATTTGTATGTGTGTCCACGAATTTCTAGGAAACTAAGTAGGGGAAGGTAGACATAAAAGAGACACGTTATGAAAGAACCAATACATTTTTTGTATTGTTAAGACACTCCGTTTCCCATTTTCCATCGTATGCTAGAGGCATTACGTATTTTTTTAAAAGAGGGAAATTTGAATTTTAAAATATTCTTTTATCGAAATGTAGTTGATTATATGCTGAAAACTATTAAATAAAGCCCTGATTTATACTTAAACCTTATAGTTTTATTGTAATCTAGCGAAACAAGCCGTCTGTTTTCCAAAACTGGATTTTTTTGTCAGCTTCCTCTCATAAAGTTTCAATGTTCAAAAGTCTAAATTCCATCAAAACTGGTTCAATAGTCACACAAAGGTATAATTCAGTGAAAAAGACGAATACAAATATTATTTAACTTAAAATAAATTTTAGCAGACAGTATGTTATGTCACAATTTTATTTTTGATTTCTCCATTTTAGTTCAGTAAAATATTTGTAAATAGAAAATATTTAAACTTAAAATATTGGCGTTATCATTCGATTAAACAGTTAGAGAGCTATTTCTGATTCTATGAACTAATATTTATACAAAGTCCGCCACTCAACACGCAACGCCTCGATAATTCGGCGGAAATTGGGAGAAGGGGATTTCTTAGTGGACACGGAGTGTCTTATGATAGACAGAGTGTTATAAAATACGTATTCCCATACTTAAACGTACAGGGTAAAGCTAAAAAAATAAAATAAATGTTATTTTTCAGCTTTTTCTTGAATACGTTATTCACCACCAATGTAAATCAAATCACTAGCCTATATAAAGAACATTTATCAATGTAATTTACATATACATATAAAGTATAAGCGATTTTAAATATCAGGGGCATAAATCCTCTTTTTTATTTATTGAAGGAAACTTTTAAATTATTTTATGGATACACTGTCCAAGTGAAAATACGAACGGGTTACGTACGACTCATATATTGGCAAGTGTAGACCGTCCATAATGCCTATTAAATTCTCATGATGCTCTGCCTTTCGCTTGTATTCACGACACTTCAAGGTGAAACTAAACGCCGCGCTTTGTCTACACAGAGCAGGCAATTGAAAAAAGTAAATCACTTCCTCCAGCGAAAATCCAAAGCGATTACCTAAACATTACCAAAAAAATCCTATTATTATTGAACGTATCAAATATAACTTTTTTTTAGTACAAATATAAATCGAATCAGTAACATAAGGAATGATCGTCAGATTTACATAATATAATATTCGATGTTTCTCGTCGAGTGGGGCGCAGTGCGCATGCGTCGCCACATCGACCGCTTATTTACACCCCCCAAGAGCTAGGGGTAGTTACTAAGTTTAGCACTGGAAACTATAACGTAACCTTTTTTGTGACTGTTTGTATGAATGTCATATAATAAATATTTAATAATTCTTTTTTTTTTAATTTTATATAATAATTGATTAAAAAGTTAAATAGGGAAATTTCGCTTAATCAAAAATAATGTGCCTTAAGGGGTAGATACAAATTCTGGTGGTGGAATTTGATTTCGCCATTCAACACACAATGTCTCGAAAATTGGACCGAAAGTAGAGAACGAAGTGTCTTAACACTAGGTATCCACTGCCTACTCTGTCATGCAGGCAAACGCGTGAAGCTGTTATAGCATTTTTTTTTTTATGAATAAAGAAACCTAACTAAAGTTACTTTTCATCTAATACGACTTTATAGACACTACTTTTTTTAACTTCACGCATTATCATATATATTTATAAGCAACCATTTTGAGACGCAACCCGACGCCGCCCTATATATATATATATTTCCTACAATTATATGTATATATATTATATAATGAAAGTAGTTCTATCACACAAATAAAAAGTTGGTTAAAAGCTATTTGGAAAAGCTCGTTTAAACTTTTGATATTATCTCTCTCTGCTTGCTTGTTAACTAAAACAGCAACTAATGTAAAATCGTATTTTAGAGATTAGTCATAATTTATTGTGTTTTTTATGTCTAATTCCTAAATTTGTTTTTTTTTCATTTCCTCGATTATTCCGCTTGACCCCTGGTTGTTTGAATTTAAGATTTTTTTCACCTGCACATGTGACACATCAGGGGGTAAGTCAGAGATGCCTTACACTTAAGTGGCGGAACTCAATGCAACGCTTTGCCTCGACACTCAGTCGATTTTACAGTCACACCTCTCCAGGCCTCTTTTCCTTCATGTACACATATAATATAATACTGACCGTAAAATTCCTTTTTTCGTATTTATGTAGGAATTAAAAAAAACCTCTTTTAGTACTCTCTGCACCCCCTAGGATTTTTGTCAGTCACTCAGCAATGGAAAAGCAAAATGAAGATACCTTCCCACCCCCAGAACTCAAGTGTCCTAATTCTAAAACTGCATTTAGTGGGCAAAACAATTATTAGCGAATTTTCGAGGAAAACTACTTGTAAAAAACATTCTAAGATTTCATTTAGAAGATGAAGAACTCTCTCTACCCTGTTACGTGGGGTATAGCTTGGAATCGAAAAAAATATAATAAATAAATAAATAAACCTTAAAAATAGTAAAAAAGTAAAAGAAAAAAGTATATTGTATGTATTGCTTACATACAATTCGTGACAAACTGCATGCATTAAGACTCAGCGAAGCTCAAGGCAAGTTCACAGGCGACTTCTAGCACTAACGTGATCGCGTAAGCTAAATAAGACACTCCAATACATTTTTGAGCTTTTTATAGAATCTAAAACTTTTGCACTTATTTAATAAAGGAACTAGTAGAGTCTGCCCAACCTACTATGTGGGGAGAGACAAGAAGCTGCTTATATTTAAGTAAGAGATATGGCCTTGAGGACAATCATGGCGCAGTGGCACAAGCGTGTTTGACTGTAAATGCGACAGGTTATGGGTTCGATTCCTGCTCGAGAAAATGAAATATTTAATATTTTCATTTCTTCGCTGCCGGTGTCGACGCAAAGCGTGGCTATGAGTTTCACCAGTCAACATACATCAGAATTCGGCGGAAAGTGGAGAGCGGAGTATCTTAACACTAGGCTCCCTCTGCCTACTCTGCTATATGCGGGATACAGCGTGAAGTTATAAAGAGGTTACCCATATACTGTTTGATAAAATCCACGTTATAAGTTACTAAAAAATAAAAGTCGATCGTCTCCTACTACACCTGCATTTGAAGCTTGCGTGTTTGTTTAACCTCACTCAGTATTTATGTTGTCAGACGTTTTATTTCGCTGTATTCAAAATACTTTACTCATTTTAGTGAAGTCTTACGTCATTGGTTGGTTTTAAGTAATTCAGTTAAAAAAGGAAAAGTCGTCGCGTCTATATATTCTACATAAGGGTATAAAAAAATAAGATAATGTTAAGACACTTTGTTCTCTGCTAAATTTTGACCTAAATAGCAACAACTTGAGAGACCACAAATAAATATATGGAAACCCATCGAATAATATAACTTTGTTCTAACAATCATATATTACTTCTCAGTGATATATAGTTTAGTGCACGTGCCGCGGACACGCGACGGTAATTAAATAACTGTTTATACTAGCTTAATTGGAAATATTTTTATTGCAACTTATATTCCCCTATAAAATAAGTAATTTAATATGAATTATATTATTTAATAAGTTTTAGTGTTCGTAAAAAATATGTATAGTCAATAATATATATTTATTATTTCTACTTCATTTAAGAAATAATAAATATTTATTATTTCTTAAATGAAGGTTTAATGATATCGCACTTAATTTTTTGCACATTTAGATAAAGCTGACAGCTGACAGCCACACAGTGGTACAGAGTCTGAAAAAAACTTTAATGTTTCCATCTTATTTTTTTAGCTTCACGTTGTATTCTGCGCAAAACAAGGCAGAGATCACCTGGAAGCCTAGTGTTAAGACACTGTGTTGTGATTAAAAAACTTCGGTCCCCATTTTCAGCTGAATTCACGAGACATAGCGTATAACGAATAGCTGAAGAAATTTAAACATTGTATATTTCATTCTGCCGAATGGTAATCGAACCCACAAACGTCGCATTTACAGTCTCACGCTTATGTCCCTGCGCCTCGACGGCCTCTAAAGTTGAGAAACTTTTGAAATCTTTTATCTGGTCTCCCCTATCGACGCAACACGTTCTGTCTCTAAATCGAGGAGCCCACAATCACCGTCAGGTTATTCTTAAAAAAACGAACTTGATATCAATTTCACGCTATATCACACACACAGCAGGGTAAGTAGAGGGAATCTAGTACTAAGACACTACGTTCCCCACATTCCACCGTATTCCGGAGACATTGCGAGTTAAGTGACGCCTTGATATCGTTAATAAATTAAGATATTGAAAAGCAAATCAATTGACTAGCTAGCAATATTGCTAATGGTTACTTTGAAATACTCATAGAAAAGGTCTGACTTGGGAATGTATTCCATCATAGTCCAAGTTTCTTGTTACTTCAGTTGAAACTTTAAAAGTATATTTCAAGCTTGAATCCATTTCATGATTGCATTTTGAGTTACTTTATGATATTGATAGAGCTATTACTGAGTGTAATTCTATTATTTTAATTGATGAGAAAGACTATTAATTATATCAAAAACATAGATTTTTCTTCTCTCATAATAGTCTTCGCTTGGGATGATCACGATCACTGGATTTCTTAATATGAGATGTTTTATTAATTGATAATGTACAGTTAAAAAATCTTTGCTACACCGAGTGCTCCGAATGATGTAGAATGTGCTCTGAGCTATAAGATGTAGGAGCTCAAACTCGGCTCCAGCATCACACCAGCTTGTTAATATTATATTATTATTATATTGTACTTAAACTATATATAACTTGATGATAATATAATTATTAAAAGTGAGTTAACTTTCCATTTCTTAGATTTTATCACATAGTAACAATGTTACAAGTGGACTAAATAGACAAATACACAAATATAATGTACACTGTCATGTCATTTCCGCGCTCTGGTAACGAGGTAAGACGCGGCGTTAAGTTCCGTCACACAACATTTGATGACTACCAGAAACGGAATGTCTTCACATTAGATTCCCAGGTTCCCTCTGCTTGCCCTGCTATGTACGGGATACAACGTGAAGCCCAAAAAAATATAATGTTTTGTGTTTCAATAATATTTTTTAGTCTTTTTCGCAGCATTTCTATTTGAAATATTGTATTATAAAATAAAGATTATTTCTTCAAATTCATATTCATGACTATTGAAATAAGTTATAGACACGTCCCACAATAGCTTTTATTAAATAGTACTTATATTTCATAAGAGTTTTGAGTTAGTGAAGAGCGACTATGTGATGAAGTAGCGTTGGACGCCGTCCAAATAGAGTCTTCAAGAAATGGGTTCTGTAGGTCTCATTAAAGTTATATCGTTAGTATGAACCTAACTGGTTTTTAATATTGTTTATTTACAGTTTTGGTTAATATATTTTAAACTTCACGCTGTTTACTGTATGTAGTAGGAGAAGCAGTGGAAAATTAGTGTTAAGACAAACATTTCTAACTTTTCGTTGAGTGGTGGAACTCAACGCCGCGTTAATTTCTTTATTAGAACGAGGAGATGAAAACAACTCTTTCTCCCGAGTGAGAAACAAACCGCTACAACCGTTGCGTTTTATCAGATGTTGGGCCGCTACGCTACTACTCGCCTTATAATGATGAATTCGATTTTTTTTTGTAATTTTATATAACACAGTATACTTAATTATAAAAGATGAAGTGAAAATAGTCAATTATCACGCTGAGTTTACTTGCAGTCCCTTAGACACAGAAAACGCATACGGATTGATTTATTTCTAAGATGTAATTGATTATTTAAAAAAAATGTTTGTAGTACATATATTTAAATAATAGTCTACAATTTGTTTTGATGATTGGGATTATAAGATGTAAATGTACGTTTTATCCGTTTCCGTAGGAATTTTGAGTTCTCCATTTTTAGTGTTCCCCAGCACTCCCTAACCTACGTACCTACATACATGTCAATATTCAACTTTGTAAGTCCCGTCGTTGCGTCTGTACGTTCTGTCGGTCACTAAGTCACGGAACACTTTTACATATATACGAATAGATAACAGTTAATATAATAATGTATTTTTTGTCTGGTCAAAAATGTATGAAAAAAAATCAATACATGGTAATTGAGAAAAAAATCGTTACAAAGCAATTAAGATTTTATATACAAATAAATAAAACATTATATAAGCATGTGTTCAAACATAAAAGTAATATTTCAAATAATTTCTCAACAAATATATATATATATTGAAGTGAAGGATTTAAACATATACTATATAAAATGAACCGTATGATATTCTGAAACCTCCATCCATATACATTATATCGACCATTGGACCCGAAGCCTATTTTTAGCGATCGACCGAATCCTCCATACCTACATGAAATTCAGGACGTGTTTATTGGTCTGTTCCGAATGACGTCACACGCCACTCTCCACCAATGATGGGAGGAGGCTCTGCGCATGCCTCAGAAGCCTCCGCTTCAGCTCGAGCCGACCCCGTCAGTCTGGGCCCACGGCAGTCAGGTGTGCCAAGCTCGCGATCACTTTAAACAAGGTTAATATTACTTATTATATATGTATTTAACTTAACTATTTTTATTATATTCTCAAAATTGTTGCATTCGATAGGATTACAGCAAATTTCGTGTTTTTGTGTATTTTTTGTTTTTTTTTTTGATAAATTTGTGTATTTTTGCAAGTTGCATAATGGGTGTGAGCGTGCGAGCGAGACGGCTATGTTTCAGTGGTATCCGAATTATAATATTATGTAATGTTTGATTCGTTTCCGGTGTACTTTTACGCCATTGCGGCTTTTTAAAGCTTTTTTTAGAGAATGCGGAAACGGAAATAAGATATGTTTTAAAATATACACATAAACTTTATAATTTAAATCTTTTTCAATTAAAATTTTCTATATGGTTTTAGTATGTATTAAGCTAGATAACAAAATCCAAATATTTTTCTTTCATTTATAATGCGTGTTTCAAAAGAGGGTTCGCCCGTAGACGGCAATATGATAAATAATTCATCGGCGTTCCTGGGAACGTACATATGTGTGTTGATTTGTTATATTTACATTTTGTTATTATTATCATTATCAAACTGACAATATTTGGACAAAAGTAAGTACAAGACACAAGTAATTGTCCTAATGAATAAAATGATTTCTTAGATAAGAACGAGTTTTTAATTTAATACCTATGTTCGTTTAATTATACGTTTTACTTTTTGCTTTTATTTGTTTTTGGTTTTTTAAAGTAAAAATTTGCTGTTATAAAGTTTTGTATGTACAAATAATAAAGTTGTATATTTCAATAATCTCACATTTTTCAAATTTAAAAGCGAAATTTTACTAAAATTACGTCTCGAGTGTGCTTTCGGAAGCTTGCCGCCGGAAGCTGCAGCTCAGCCGCATCCGTTCGCCATCTTGCGGCCGGAAACATACTGGCTTCATGACTTCCGCGTCTTTGAGTACCAAAATGTAGGGCTTTGTGCTCTCATGTAATTTTGTAGGCAACGAAAGGAAACCAACAACTTTCTTATACTTGTACGAAGAATAAAAAAATATTAAAGCTAAAAAAAATGTCCGTCGGCATTACTCCATTTAAAACTGTAAAATTCAAAGCTGTGACGTTTAACAGTTCAATTGAAAAAAAGTCTAATAAGTTAATCATATAGATATCCTACTTCGTTATGTTCCAGCATCCAATACGCAGATTCTAAAACTGACACAACCCAAAAACGGTGTCTTAACACCACGTCCAAGCCTCTTCCAAATCTACCAAACGATAGATATACTTTTTGTACTAAATCCAGCTATTTTGTTCCAGATCCCGGCGCACCATGACCAATTAGCCCAAAACAAACATATCAAACATGCACTGATAGTTGACTAAGTAACGAAACACAAATAACTTATAAGTGTAAGGTTAAGGGATATATTTAGTATCGTCGTAATTTCGGGGCTCAGCCCCTGGTAAGGTGGAGGAGGAAGGCGCGCTGCTCGGGCGGCTGCAGGGCGCTCTGCGGGGGGGCGCGGCGGCCGCTTCGCCCTCGAGAGTCGCGAGCTCTATAAAGGGTTACCTGACCAACAAAGTTGGGTCCCTACAGCTTAAAGATACAGGTAAGATGATTTTTTTTATTTACAATTATTGTTAAAAATCGTATATTTGCTGATAAACTGGGTAATAATTTTAAAAAATATAATATAATGCCAAGAAAAAGGCAAAAACGTAATGTAGAACATTCATCACAGTTAATAACTTAATTGCTTTTATTATGGATTTAAATCTTTTATTCGACTAGAAATATCTAATTATACCTCCATTCTAATTTTAAGTTATATACAAATGTAATTATTTTTTATTATATTCTTTCTCGGGCATATCGGGGTGTTTGGGCTAACGATGAGCAAATGTTTGCTCTGCATCAAGTGATGTAACAACTGACAGGGCCGAGCCAAATAAGGGAGCGATGTTAGTTTAGAAGTAGAAAAGTGGGGGCGCCTTGAGGAAGCAGCTATTGAATTATATATTATATTGTCCTATCATTTTAAATTTTAATAGATAAATGCTTTTTAAGGAATTCTGTTGTGCCAGTCTTATATTCCCGTTTAGTTTGATAGACTGCAAAATATAATTTTTGACATTAACGTATAGAAAATCATGGAAATAATAAATATCATTGTTGGCCAGTCGTGGCGCAGTTACAAAAACGTGTGGCTGTAAGCGTGACAGGTTGTGCTTTCGATTTCCACACGAGGAAATGAAATATTAAATATTTTTATTGCTTCGCTCTGGTAACAAAGCGCGACATTGAGTTTCGCCACTCAACAGGCAATGCCTCCAGAATTCGACGGAAAGTGGGGAACGAAAATGTCTAAGTGGGATCTGCTATATGAGGGATACAGCGTGAAGCTATAAAAAATATCTAAGATTTAAATCGACATGTAAAAATTAGACTTTTTTTTTTAAAAAGCTATTACAACCTTATGATTTTCACAAATATATATATTACAAGTATTTATTGCAAATTATAAACTATTGATTACTTAATTATTGATATCATTTTTAATTTAAATGGGCTCGTGACCTTATTTTATTTAGCCGCCTTGTAAAATAGCAAACTTTACAACTAAGATCGTATTGGGAAAATATTATTAAAGAAACCTTTCATACGATGAAAATTATATAATTCTAAGCATTTTACTATAATATTTTCTTTTTCAACACACAAAAGTAAAGAAGAATCGGGAATGAGAATCGTTACATTATATTTATTATGATTTCTACGATTTACGCGGAGACGCTGTCAAGCACAGTTTGCTAGTCTAATCTAGTATTAGTAGCAGTTTTCCTCCACCTTACAACGTGCTATAAATATGTGAATATAAGATTTCAATAAATAAATAGCTCTAAATCTACTAATAATTTCCTTGCAATTTGGTAGTCTGAGCTAGACGAGGTTAGCTACAAAACCTACAAATTATAACAATTTAGTCGCCCGATGTAAACGTTCTAACGACGATCTTCAAAGGTTGGTAATTCGCTAACTGTGCTCCTTCGCCCTCGCTAATTGCATCAATTACGGACCACCAACCCATCTTTTGCTTCGCTAACGTTGACATTTTATATTTATTTTGTATATTTCTCGCGTTTTGTAGGGAAAGCAAAAAAATAATGTGAAAAATTGCTCCGCTCATTTGGTATTTAAAACAAAAAAAAAAAACTTATTGTTGCTCTAAATCAGTGACTTTTTCTCCAGTTTTCATTTCAATAAGGTCATTACGAGTAATGAGACGTCACAGTTTCTCTAAAAATATATAAGACATATTTTTTATATACGTATACACTGTGTAGGGTGTTTAAAATGACAACCACATATCAAGTTCGTTGGGATCTCGTTCGAAGACAACGTAGGATGTTTTTAATAAAATGACTGCAAATAAAAGATAATAACATAATTAATTTTATCAAATGTAAGGAAAATTACAGTAAAAATAAGTAACAGAGTAATGTGTAATAAAACGAAATGTCGAAAGCTTAATTTAAGTTATGTATACAGTTATACATTGTACGAGTAGAACACAAAGGTAACCGAAGGGGAGGTCGGGGCCACACGTATATGAATATTTGATATCGCAGTCCAAACTCTTATATCATGCAAATGTGTACAGAAAAATATTCCAAACGAAAATGAACCCTAAACTTAAAATGTTATCTGAATTTTAAACACGAAATCGCTTGAAATAATAACCATTTTATAATAGCTTATAAAAACCGATTTAAAATAACGTAGCCATTTTCTTTTGTTCTAAAAATAAATAACTTGCTAGAATCAATTGAAATAAATACCTTGTATTTTAATTGAACTTTGTTGAGTTGTAACTAATGAGATTTAAATGACTTCGTATTTTTTATGTTGTTCATAATATGTATTTGTTCCATATTCTTAATTCACTGAAAAAGTAGTCCTTAGCCTCGCACTTTATTTGACTGCTTTACTCTGTTCACCAAAAACATCACGGTGGGCAGAGAAAAATCAGTGGTAAAACACTTCTTTTTCCACGCACCATCCAATTTTCGAAACTTGCATGTAAAGTGGTGGAACTCAGCGGTACTCTTTGTCTTGTTGCCGGAGCGGAAAAATGAAGATAATTAATTTCTTCGAGCTAGGGTCGAACCTCCAACCTCTGTTTTACATGTTTACCGTGTTTTCTTATTAGGTCATATAATTAAGTCTTTATATTCAGAAGATAGGGAGTTATATTATCTAGTTATAACTTAATGTTAATATTTTATTTAATAATTGAATGTTTAATCATATCATTTTACGGTTCGCGTGACGTGTAACTTTTGGTTCTATAGCTAAATACGGTATAAAGGCTATTATCAGGTGAAAAATCAAGGAGAAAACTCGACAGTACAAAAAAGTAAAAAGATTAAACATCTAAGCGATAGTTTTATTTCTAGCGAAGTTTTCATTTACAAAATAAATATTTCAGAAATATTACGAATGTAAATGATTATTTACTTTTTCCTTTTATTTTATATTCGTTTGTTTTCTATGTATACTTCATTTTCACAGACACATTTTCAAGTTAGCGTTTACTCGAATATTCGTTCAAATCGATGCAATCTCTCGAGTACGATAGTTAGAGAGAACAAATTGGATAACACCTTGGCCTGAGGCAATTTCGAGATCGGTTGTATTGATTTTGAGCTTTGGCAACGTAGCTTTGATGTTTGCTTTGAATAACATACCGTTTCACGATGGTTTAATAAAGCTCTATACGTTAATTGAATAGTCTAAAATAACATTCTAATTATTTGCGTTTAATGTAAATAAAATTCGCTTACAATAAAATATATAAACAATAGAAGTAAATATAATATGGATTGTGATAACGATATTGTGACTTTCCTGACGTATTGGACGTTTAGACTGTATGGAGGAAAATAAAAGTTATTTAATTTTATATAATAAACACATATCTATATAAATTATCTGTTAATACATTGATTTTTTCAAAATATATAACGCAACAACAATAATTAATACAAAGAATTTCTTTTAAATATTGTGCTATGAACATAAATGATATACATCAATAAAACTAAAATAATACATACAATTAATAACTACTTAATGAATGTATTTTTATTTAACAAAAACTCTCGACTTGTAAACTACTCGATTCTAATTGATTCCTGGAAGGATGTTATCATTATTACGATTAGAGACACTTATAGTACTTCTCGATTGTCGGCGCGCGTCCCTCAGTTTTGACGTAGCGTGGCAAATGAATTTTTCGGAACAAAGACAAGTTGAATGCGTAATTGGGGTGCGAGTTGAGGGCACCCTTTAAAGGTTATATTCGTTATGTTATACAATTATTGCGTTGTTTCCTTCCTGTTTGAGTTTTTGATTGAATCTTTCTTGCCCTATGCACCATAGTTTATTTAAAAATATCAATTTATGATTAATATAATTAAAAAAATCAGCTTCACGCTGTATCCTGCACACAGCAGGGTAGGCAGAGGGAACCTGGTGTTCCCCATTTTCTGCCGAATTCTAGAGGCATTGCGTGTTGAGTGGCAAAACTCAACGCCGCGCTTAGCCTCGACACCAGAGCGAAGAAATGGAAATATAAATTTAAGTAAATATTTTATCTCCTCGAGTGGGGATCAAACCCACAACCCCGACTGGTTGTGGGTTCGATCCCCACTATTATTATTTTACAGTCACACTTCGTGCCGTTGCGCCACGACTGGCCTCATTATTATCAATATAATTAATATAACTTATATACTTATGAAGTGGAATGAAGTGATTTATCACTATATTCTCTCTGCTTGCCTTACAATGAGCATGAAATACATTAAATATATACATTTTTTGTAAACATTTTTAAAGTTAATATTTATATATTAATATTTTAAAGTTATATATTTGTAGAAATGACATAGCATTTCAAGCAGGATTTGTGTTTAGTACACAAATCCTACTTGAAATGCTAAACCTGAATTATATATCATTCCAATCAGCTGATTAACCGATGGAACCCCTGATAGAGGATAGAATTGTAGCCGTACAAATTCTAATCACGTCGTACTCGTTGAGGCAATCAGCGCCCTCTGCCCCGCCGGCCATTTATCTACCCCGGCCCCTCATGCCTAAACCTCCCCTCGTCTAACGTAATGGACGCTGAGATAAAACAGGTAGAACAAAGGATACACGATGACTATTGTAGATAATTTTGCTTATTAGGTAATTAATTGGTTTGCTATCGTCGTCGTGGTGCAGTGGGCAAGTTATTAAGACTAACATTTGTTGTGGGTTTGAACCTTACTGTTACCTTGTACTTTTTAATGAAGTTCTTTGAATCGAGTGTCGAGAACGAGTTGAATCGAGTGTCGAGAACGGAATGTGAACGGGTCTAAGTAAAGTTATCTGTATATTATTACACGTAGATTTTCTAAAATTAAAATTCCTTTTTGATCCCAGAACATGTAAGCGTAACGGGCTTTTAAAAATATTTTTTTCTCAACTTGACACTGTATTCCGCATGTAGGCAGAGGGAGCCTAATGTTAATACACTCTGCTTCCCACTTTCCGCCAAATTTTGGAAGCATTGTGAGTTGAATGGTGAAACTGAACGCCACGCGAAAATATTAAATGTTTCATTTCCTCGAGTGAAAATCGATCTCGCAACCTGTCGCGTTTACACTCACACGGTTGTGCCCTTGCGGCACGACCGGCCTCCAATATTTTTCATTTAAAAATATAAATTGACGCCGTCATGGCACAGCGGCATATACTCATCGTCGTGAGTTCAATTCACAGGACAAAGCACGGCGTTGAGGTCCGCCACTCAACATAAAATGTCTCTAAAATTCATTGGGTTCCGTCTGCCTACCCTGTTTTATGCGGAATACCGTGTGAAGCTATTTAAAAATATATTCTCACAATAACAGTCCTTCAATAAATTTTAGTATAAAATAAACTTTCTTTCTTCTCTTTCTGTAAGTCGCGAACGCCTACGCCGCACTTTACTTTTAATTTTCCAAAATTATATCTGAAATCCACTAGATGCTGTGTGAAACAAGCCTAAAATAAATCTGTTATTTTAACAAAGCGTTGCGTTATGAGCGTAATATCAAAGTAAATCAGTATAAAAGAACACGAATTCTTTTCATTATAGAGTCTATCCAAAAAGACGAGCTACAGACCTTAATTAAGCTCGCGCCGCGCTTTATTGGACAATGTTAAATGAATGTCATCCAGTTTCTTTTATTAGACAAAGCAGATTTAGTAGAAAATATCGGAGCTAAAGGTTAAAAATAGAAATTTGTTTAAGGAGTTTAGAAGAAAGCTTTAATACAATAATATTATATTCATGGGGATAATTCTCTTAAAACTAGATTCCCTCAGCCTACCTGCAATATACGATATAGAACGTTAAGCTAAAGAAAAGTTATCGCATAGCATTGTGTGTAAATCGATCCTAACCCGCTAACAGCATCCACCCTCTCTCTCGTGGTCGGTATTGTTGCGGTTACAGCTAAGCTTAGGGATAACGGGCGCGGGGAAACTCTGTTTATTAAACTACGGCTTTAGTTTGTCCTAACTTGTACTGGGGACTGCTGGGAGGAAGGAAATAAATGGTATTTAGAAAACTTTTGTCATTTTTCTGTTTTTGTTAAAATAAATGTTCCTTTTTATCTTCACACTGTATCCCACATATAGCTAGAGTTAAAACACTTCGTTTTCCTCGGACCGCCTAATATTAGAAGGATTGAGCGAGGAAATGGTAATTTCCCCAAGAAGAAATAGCAGAAGGAACCTTGTATTAAGACACTCCGTTCCCCACTTTTGCCGAGTTCAGGAGGTATTGTGTGTTGAGGGACGTAACTCAATGTCACGCTTTGCCTCGAGCGAAGAAATTAAAACATAAACGTAAATAAGTATTTCATTTCTTCGAGTGGAGACCGAACCCACAACCGGTCGGATTTACAGTCACACTTTGCGCCCCTGCGCCACGACTAGATTCTTTTCTTTTGTTTTTCTACTTTTCTTTGCTCTACATTAAATTACGTTGAGTTGACTTTGTCTGCACTACCTAATTGTACGTTCAACATCGAAAAACGTATTTAGTTTCAATATGTCACGTTTCTTTAATATGCCAATGTTTAGTACCTTTAAAAATGTGGCTATAATGAAGCTCGTTATATTTCACAAAACGGATGCTAAATCTAATAGACAAAGAGCGCAAAACAATGTCTCGAAAATGTGAAAATTGGAGTGTCTTAAAATTAAGTGAGTGTCCTTTACCCACCATCATGGTCATAAACTTGCCTGTTAATTATACTAGGCTTTCCCTACCTACCCTGCAGAAGATATGTAAATTGTTTTCTAGCTCTAGGCTGTAAGCTCTGTCCGATAGCAGGGTAAGCAGCGGGTATTAGTGTCAAAATACTCCGTTCTATATGCGTCATTCAATTTTCGATACGTTGGGTGTTGAGTGGCGGAACAGAATGTTTTTCTTGATAACAGCAGGAAAATTAAAATTATTAATTCCTTCTAGTGGTAATCGAACCCACAACCGTCACATTTACATTCAGATATTGCACCACTTCGCCAATTTTCAGTGAATGCCAATAAATTTTCCACGTTCTAATCATATGTTTAGATGGCAACACCGCGAGGGCGGACCTTGACAATATTATTGTCATAACGATGCCTACTTCCCCCGTCTGGCCATCTGATATATTTTTATACGTTCCGTTTCACGCATCATTTATTATGGAGAAGCGTGTCACATTGTTGTTATGTGTGGACGTTCAGTGTATGGTGGCGTGGAAATATAAGTAATGAAGATGGAGAAGTATAAACCGATTTTAAGGAAAAATATTTAAACGTATAAAGATTTGTACCTTCCAAGCGCTCTAGCCAATTAAGCCGTACTTCCGGATTACGATGAAATTAAAAATTAAAAAAAAAGACTAAAAAACGCGCTGACCAATACCGTAGAATGTGCTCGAAGCGATAAATTAACAGTAACATAAATTTGAGGGGTTTAATAGTAACTTCTGAAGAATTCTAATATTTAAGTTTTGCCTCCATTACTGTATTTGCTATTTAAACCTTAAGTTAATTTTGGGTCCAGAATTATTACAAGTAGCTTCAATTCAGTTTCTATGATTTTACTACCTAGTTACAAGTAGACTAACAAAAGGGTGTTTAGAAATTAAAAAAAAAAATAAAATATTTACGACGACAAAAAACAAAAGCTTACCCAGCTCACAACGCCACTTTAAAGACGGGCGATGCGTAATTCTACGCCGATCGTTTGCAATACACATGTTCTTTTGTCCCCTCTTGAAATTAGCCGACAAGGGGAGATGACTTGTAGCGTTCGAGATAAGGCGCGCTAATATAAGACACGTTCACCAGGAAAATTGACCGAGATTCTCATCTCGGGACGCCATAAATAATGACAGCATCCGGCGGGGGTCCATTATGAACGCTTCGATATTTGTCACTAAACGATTTGTTGATATCGTATCGGTTATAATGGAAGCTTAATATTTGCTTAATAGTTGCGAATGAGTCCAAGTAAACATAAAATATAAGCGAAAGAAAATGTCTTTTGTTATTATTATGTGTACTTAACGTATTGTAATTTATAAATTATTTCAATTTGCACTCTGAGAAATTAAGTCTTTTCCTCGATCTGCTATCAAGACAAAGCGCGGTGATGAGTTCCGCCACTCAACATGCAACTCACAATGTCCCAAATACAAAGCAGACAGTAGGGATCTCAGTGTGAACACTAGGTTCCTTTTGCCTACTCTGTTATATGCGGGATACGGAAAGAATTTCCCAAACCAAACGGTTTTAACCGAGAAAAAGATGATACACAGACAATTATAAAGAATATTATAAAAACAATCTCCATAAAAAGTAAAGTGTAAATTAAAATCTAAAAAAAATAGGGGACATCACGGCAAAATGGAACATGACAATTCACTGGTGGGCAGCGATAAAAGCTTTTTCGCACTGTAAGCACAAAGAGAATAAATGGCTAATGTAGAGAACAAAGTGGCCATCACGTCGGTCGTCCATTTAAAATGGACGCACATATGGCTCTTTTCGGGAATATATCCTTTGTAATAAAGTTGGTAAGATTAATGCTTCGGGTAGTTTATCGTCTCCGGCGGTAGGAGGAACTATTTATTTATCTATTGACACATTTGTAGTCTTATGTATTCGTCGTATGACTGTAAATGCGACGGTTGTGGGTTAGATTTTGACTCTGAGAAATGAATTACTGTTATTTCTTCGCTTCGTTAACAAGACGTAGAGTTCCGTCACTCAGCATATAATATTCTTTATTGCATTCAACATAAAAAAAAGAACATTTAACAGAAAAAAAGTTAGCCTCGGTGGACTTATCTCTTTAAGAGATTTCTTCCAGCCAACCTGTGGAAGTGGGTGAAAGTATATAGCGAGAAGACAAATATGCAATTTGAAAAAAGAGCGAATGTGATTCAAAAAATTTTTTATAAAATAAAAAAAAATACAACAATTATTATGAATACTTTAAATATATACACGCAAATAAGTAAATACATAAAATTATACACACATATATACATACACATACTTATACATACGTATAAATATAATATAATCGATATATAGTTGTATTAATGATAGGTAGTGTTTAGTTCTTTAATGAAATATTCTTTCAAAGAAGACTTAAATGATATAATTGATTGGCTTTCTTGGATAGATTTGGGAAGATTGTTCCAAAGTAAGGGGGCGTATACGGAGAAAGATTTTTGGAGAAATTTGGTGTTACTCTTTGGAAAGTCTAGCATTGGTATAACACAAGACCTCCTTGAGCGTGCGGGAGTGGGTAGGATCTTAAAACGGGAACGGAGATATGAAGGGAAATTTTGATAGTTGAGTATTTTAAAAAGGAAAGAAAGGATGTGCATATCACGGCGAAATCGGATAGGGAGCCAATTGAGTTGAGCTCGAAATTGAGATACATGGTCATACTTACGTAGACCATAAATAAAGCGTATAGCGAGATTTTGAAGTCGCTCTAACTTATTAGTTAGCTCCTCGGTCACATCCAAATAACAGACGTCGGCGTAGTCGATAATTGGCATGAGAAGACATTGCGCAAGCATAATTTTCGTTTTAAAAGGGAGGAAATATTGGAGACGCTTAAGAGAACGATAAGAGAAATGCATGCGTTTACTCAATTCGTTAATATGGGATGTCCAAGTCATGTTGCTGTCAAATGTTAGACCCAAATTCCTTACTTTGTCATGATATGGAATTTGAATTCCTGAAAACAAAATCTTAGGCACGGAGTTCCAGTTGATTTTACTCCCGAGTCTGCTACTGCTGATTATAATCGCTTGAGATTTTTTTGGGTTTACTGATAGTCCGAAAGTTTCAGCCCAACTTTGAATCGCAGTTAGGTCGTCATTTAACAATGCGATGGTTTCAGGTAATTCGCTTAAATAGCTATGTCGATACAACTGCAAATCATCCGCATACAGATGGTAAGGAGAAGAAATTACTTTTGAAATATTGTTAATAAAAATAGAGAACAAAAGTGGAGAAAGAACGCCGCCTTGAGGAACACCAGCAGTGAGATCTAGCCAAGTCGATGTTTTGTCGTTGACTTTCACACATTGCCGGCGACCGAAGAGATAAGAGTGAAACCAGTTTATAACTGTAGAAGGAATATTGACTGCCCGAAGAGTAGCAAGAAGTATATCAAAATCAACAGAGCTAAAAGCACTGCTGAAATCCAGTAGTACCATTGCGGTGAGCTTGGTGTTATCCATGGCACACCGAATGTCCTCCGTAATGTTCAGCAGTGCACTAACTGTGCTGTGGAAGGGACGGAATCCGGATTGATAAGGACATAAAAGGTTATTTGAAGAGAGAAAGGAGTACAGTTGATTATGAACAATAGTTTCAAGGACTTTGGATAGGACAGGTAGAATGGATATGGGCCGATACTCAGTGACAGTGGTAGAATTTGAAGACTTCGGCAATGGAATGACATAAGCGTTCTTCCACTGTGAAGGAAAGACATTACGTGACAGTGAAAAATTGATAATGTGGGTGACCACTGGTGTAATGTCCTCCAACACAGGAAGAATCATCTCAAGACTGAGATTGTCACTTCCGATGGCTTTAGTGGAAATGGAGTGGACACACTTCTTGACTTCCTCTTCAGAAACAGCCTTAAATGAAAAAGGAGTTGAGTCTGGTAGGACGGTACAAGATAAAGTAGCAAGTGTTTGTGATTTTATTTGGGCATTTATATTTAAGTTTGGGTTTGTAAAGTGAGAATTTAAAACATTAAGATCCACTGCAATCTGTTGACGATTAGTGGCTTTACCTACACCAAGCGACTCTAAGAACCTCCAAACTTGCGCTTGAGAGAGATTCTGAATGGTATTGTGAATATAGCGACGCTTAGCATCCCTACACATTCTGTTGCAAATGTTTCGCAGTTTTTTGTATACTGTGAAGTTTTCTTCACACGGATATCTTTTGTTTTTGGTTTTGGCCCGATCGCGCTTAGCCATACATCTTTTTATAACAGGTGTTAACCAGGGTGCGGGTGCATGCTTCATGCGAACTGGTCTTACTGGAGCATGAATATTGAAGATATTAATCAATTCAGTAGTTAGTGATTCTACCATATCGTCAATACTGGTTAAAGATATTATGTGTGACCAGTTGACGTTTCTCAAATCGTTCCTAAAGCGTTCCAGATCGATATGCTTAAAATTGCGCTGAAGATATATTTTGCCTCTAACCTTGGGTGGGCGTAATTTATATGAAAGAAAAATTAAGTCGTGAAAAGAGAAAGGGGCAGTTAACTGGCCGTGAGAAGTTACCAGATCAGGGTTAGAGACGGAGATAATATCAATTAGAGAAGGCCTGCAGTTAGGAAAGTAGTGGGTGGGGGAAGACATAGGTAAAATATGCAAATTATATGAGTCATGTAGTGTTTTTAGCTGATTGGCTCTAGTGTCATTTTTTAACAAACACGTATTTAGGTCACCCATACAAATTATGTGATCATATTGACATAATAGATTCTCTAAAACATCTTCTAAAGCCCCAAAATAATTCACTTTGTCATTGGGGGAATATAAAACACCGAGAAGAAGTTTTTTATGATTAAGTTCTACTACCAAAAAAAGATATTCAAGAGATCCAACGGATTGACTAGAAGAGCAAGAGACGACACTGGCAGGAATGTTGTTACGTAGGTATATACCGACGCCACCACCACCCCGCTCAGTGCGGTCATTCCGAAATAGTTGAAAACCTGGAAGGGAATAGCTAGTTGATGAAAGGGACGGTTTTAACCAGGTTTCTGATATAAGGATACAGTCGACTATGCCGGTGCCAAAGGATGTGAGAAGATCAGTATAATGAGCAGGTATGCTCTGCGCGTTGATATGCACCAGAGAAAGTGAACCAGAAGGATTAGCAAAAATATTCGATAACTTACCTGCAAGTGTGTCTGAGTCAGAAAATGCTGAGTGATGGCTGTCATCGCTATCATTACTAGATGAGCAAGAAAAAAACTCTTCTTCGATATTCATATTCTATTTAAATAAATATATATTTTATATATAAAAAAAAATATAAAAAACACAAACCAATATAAATATATATATGTTATATATACATATATAAATTAATTATTGTATAATATATATGTATCAAGATTATTAATTAAAATCCACGTGCACAAGTTGACTTTTGGAATAACTTGCAACAGTAATAACAAAAACAAAATACATGATTGAAAGATACAACTGAGTATAACAAAATGGAACGTAATTGACAGTTAACATTTGATAATATCTGTATTGTTTATTTTACATATGGCATAGTAGACAAACAGTAATCGTGTACAACAACTAATTAAGACATTATTACAGTTTAACAGTGTGAAATTAAAAAAAAAAAAAATACCAAAAAAAAAAAGAAGACAGCTAAGTGTACCGTTGAACAAAATCACAAACATATTGAATTTAAGATAAATTACGTATAAGCCGGCCAAATTGAAATGATATAAACAAAAAAGATACCCGACTAATTGTTGTTAACGGACTTCATCGAAGGATTTTGTTGAATTATCAATTTTAGTTCTGACAAAGTACAAATCTTGACTTTGGATTTATCACCGAGTAATATCACTACCATGCCATCAGCTGACCAGCATTTTCTTAGTCCAAAATGCTTGCGGGCCGCGACGAAAACTTCTTGGCGCGATTTTGTTAGAAATTCCGTCAAAGTTATTTTAGTGCCCTTTAGCGAAGTTTTTGCTTTCCACACATTGGAACGGACCTGTAGGCTGGAAAATCTAACCAGAACGGGTCTAGCAGAATCCTTCCTGGCACCAAGTCTATGGCATGATTCAATGGTCGCAGACCCAACATCGGACAACTTCATGTGCCTGTGTATTACATCCATTGTCTTCCTTACCACATCCTCATCCTTCTCCTCCTTTATACCGTGGAACAAAAGCACCTTTCTCCTAGAATGTGTATCCAAACGGTCCATACCAAATGCAACCAACTCAACCTGTGACTTCAATAGGCTAAGTGTTTTCCACACAAAAGCTTTAAAAGTATGGAATTCAGCAGTCAAGGCTTTCACTGTAGGTGTTGAGGCTGTAGAACACGGTTGAGACAGGCTTTTCTCAAATTCACCCATTCGAGAAGAGAACATGGTAGATAGTTCATCCATACTTCTGAGTAATTGATCTACAGGTGTATCCATAATTGGTAAAAAGTGCAAAAATAATGTGGGAAAGTGTAGTTGGAGTCAACTTAAGCACAGGTATTTCGATATTTAACACATATGTATATTAAATTAATTTAAAATATAAAAAAAAATTAAGAGCTATTAAAAGTACGTCTTAGCAATTATGTGTCTACCCGCGAAAAAAAAAAAAAAAAAAAAAAAAAAAAAAGAAAAAAAAAAAAAAAGTATAATGAAATATAATGTATCTAAAAATGGACAGACATAAGTGTGTGACTGTAAACGTGACAAATTGTGCATTCGATTTTCCAAGCGTATGACTGGAAACGATTTTCATTCGATTCCCGTTTGAGGAATTGAAATGAGTTGAGTTACGCTACTCAACACGCAATATCTTTAGAATTCCACGGAAATTGGGGAACGAAAGTGTATTAATGCGAACGGAGTGTCTTACTTAACACTAGGTTCCTAGGTTCTCGCTGTCTACCTTGCTATGTGCGGGATACAGCGTTAAGCTAAAAAAAAGTTTCCAATCCTACTATAGGCAATTATATTCTGTAACGTTGATTAGAATGTGGAGCTAAAAAAAACATTTGTTGTCAAACATTCCTGTATTGTTATATTTATCTATATTTTGTTACACAACAAAATCTTTAAAAGCAGGTAATTTTATCGTCTTAATTTGCAATATATCACTTAGAAACTTATTTAAACAGGTTGTAACAAGCGTATGAAAATTTCGACGTAGCTTGATGAGAACGTATGGCTTAGTGGTCAGAGCGCTTGGTCGGTTTCCAGGAGGCGCAGGTTCGAGTCCCGCTACGTTAATATTTTTATACGTCTTCTAAATAAGTATTATTATTCCCAAATGTGTGTGTGGAATAATGCTTTAAAATTGTTAAAAATATCCGTATATCGTTCACTAAAAAGTATGCTTATAATTTTGTATTTTTTTGTTAAGAATATAATTAACGTTTTATAAAATTATTATTATAAATTAAAATAGATAAAGATCACACTTAATACCATCACAATTTTATAAATTCAACGGCAACATTTGAATCGCTCTCGTCCTCTCCTGAACGGACCCTCCTCTCGTGTAATCATCCCTCTCTACTTGACATTTCAATTCGACGTCAAAACAAACAGTAAAGAATCCGTGACATTTTCGCATGCCATTTAGAAGAGTGAGGGATCATGGCTTAGAAATAAATGTGTATTATTATTGCATATAAAGTGTATTATTATTTTTATTATTAAAAAGTAGCTTCACGCTTTTTACCGCATAATAAATTTTCAGAGGGAACCTAGTCTTAAGATATTCCGTTTCCCACGCACCACCCTACATTCGATACATTGTGTGTTAAGAGCTGGAACTCATCGCCGCGCTTTGTCTGTTAGAGCCAGAGAATTAAAAAAGAGTACAGCTAGACGCTGTTTCTCTTGTTAAAAAATTATAGTCATTATAGATGAATTAAAAATTATTTGATACTTTAATATTATATAACCTACTTTTTGGTCCCATGATTAGCAATTAAAAATAAAAAGAATGTGAATGAAAGAAAAAAATATTTACTTGAACTAAACTACACGATTGGTTCTCTGAAATTAGAAATAGTTATGCTTACCGAATTCCTACCTAGACATGTTTTGTCTGTGCTTTTGGCTAAAAGTTGCTTTTACTAGGAAACCTGAGAAGTGCTGTATAAAAGTGAGATCAAAATTACATTTTAAAATTTTAATTAATTTAATAAGTATATAGAAAAAAAAACTAATTCCACTTGCGGGAATGAAAAAAAAATCCTTTCCCCGCTTTAGTAGTATGGCAAAGTACGGCGTCGAGCTTAACCTTAGTCAACATGGAATGTCTCGAAAATTGGCTATTGTGTAGGGATACAGTGTCTTAACATATTGTTACGTGATATAGCGTGAAGCTAAGGAAAAATTAAGACGTTAGAATTGACTTTCATTGAGCTAAATATTATTTATTTCTAATTTTAAAAACAAACAATTCTTTACATTTTTGTAACAGTATCCACTTTGTAACGTTGAGAGTTAGTTCAACTAACTAAACACCTTAGCCGTCTGAGATAAGGTTTAAAGTGTTATAATCCAACTGTCTTCATGTTCAAGAGAAATGGCTCTATCCACCCCAGTCCTCCCCCCCCCCCCCAGTTCCACACCGAGCAATTACGCGTCGGCCCTGCGCTCCTGGTCCGTGCAAATTTAATGGTTGTAGTGACTCTCCAATTAGTGTTATATTGTGGACGTACAATTTATACGTTTAAGAAAATTGCGGATATATCTTTAATCAAGCTTCACGCTGTATACCACGTATAGCAAGTTAGAAAAATGGAATTTAATGTTAGGATGCACAGTTCTCTACGGACCGCCCCATTTTCGTGATATTGCGGGTTAAATGGCGGAACTGAACTCCGTGCTTTATCTTCTTACCAAAGCGAGGGAAAGAAATTGATCCATTTCCCCGAGTAGGCTACGAACTAACTACTGCAAAAAATCTGCTAGTAATTAATAGTATTTAAAAGATAATATCATGTCATGACCTGCGCTGTATGGGCGTAATTAACTTTAATGATCATTCCTTTCATCAATTAGTATAATAGGTTTCCTTCGTAATATAAATACTAAAACAAACAGGAGCTAAATATACGTTGATTTATTATGAAAGAGCTCTTTTCAAAGCAAAGGAATATAAATTAAACATTCTCAACGGGAAGTGGAGCTGAGTGGGAGTGGGAGTGGGCGGGGCGACGGGTCGACTCAGAATTATATTAAATACGTTAGCTTGTTAGTTCAGGACTCTCGGAATCGCTTTAATAACAAAGAACATCTAATATGATTTAGTGTATTTGTTATACATTATGAATGTTAGCTAAATCAATTTATTCTTTAGTAGCTATAAATATTCAGTTTCAATATAATTTTTATGATAAGTGTTTTTTTCCGCTACATACTCGTACTGTATCCCACATAGTAGGCAAAGGGAACATAGTATCAGAACAGTCCGTTTTCTCTACTGAATTATTGAGGCATTGCGTGACATTCCGGCTTGGTAGCGAAACTCCAAACCGGGTTTTTGCATTGTTACCAGAGCTAAGAAATGAAAATATTCATAAATTATATTTATTAATATTTTATTTACCTTGCTCCAAGTGGAAATCGAATCCACAACCGTTCCTTTACAATCACAGGCTTGTGCCCTTGCGGCGTCAGTCAGCGAAATAAAGCTACAAAAGCGAAACTAACAAATGTTACTAAAATATTTTGTATACAAGCAAAAAAAAAAGATTTGCGTTCGTAAATATTGCGTAGTGCGTGTTTTCTTAAATAATATCCGTACATTAGTAAAATAATTTGTATTAAACAAAACAGCTCATATTATATTAAAAGAACATTGTTGTGTACATAGGAAAATATGTTTATTTTCCTAAGAAAACAATCTAGTATGTTTGTTTTTAAAACTCAATCTAATAAACTCTGAATTAAAAGCTAACATAACAAAATATAAACCTACGTACGTTACTAACAATACATACTAACCGTGACAAAGATAAACTTTTGGAAGTATTAAGTCGTAACTGGTTGCCGCACACTAACCAAAACTCGTCAAACGAGATTACAGTTGACTTAGGCAACTTCTCGTTCCCTCCTCCCAGAGGACGCCGGCGATATAATCCAGTTTCGCCCATTCTCCCCTTCCAAATGAAAAGTGAAGGAAAGTAATTTATTCTTTTTTTTACATTTCGCGTTTCCTTTCAAAGTCTGTGAGTTGGAGCTTTTTAACTTTTTCTTTATTTATACAATGATAATACGTTTCTTTCTTGGTTTTGTCTTTAAATTTGTAGTATTTTTTTACAATCTTAGGTTTTAAGATGTTTGTTTATCTATGCCTTATTACACAAAATTTGATACAAAGTTGTATAATAAGCGGGCTTTAAGTTAAGAGTATTCTGTGCCAGCCAACCTACTTATATAGAAGAATAAAATTTCGAAATGTACAAATAAATTATATGGATACATATATCTTAACTTAAATAAATTATCATATACATATAAGTACAGCTAATAAATAAACAACAATATATAAAAATATATATAACATATTACTATATACTTGTTTTTGAAAAACGGAGCTTCAATATTTCATGAGACGGAGATCTTTAAATCGGCTCAGGCAAATCATTCCAGAACCTGACTTCTGTAACCGCAAACGAGCACCCTGGCGTATGGTAGTAGGTACTGTTGACAAGAAAAGGTTCAATTGCGAATTTAAGAATATTAAAAGAAACCAAACCAAACCAAGAATATATGTATTATGGTAAGAAGAAAGGTAGGAGAAGTCACAAGATAGATATGTGCTCCCACTAAATCCCACTTAATCGGGATAAAATTGGTGGAAAAAATAGAAAAAAGTGAGCAAAGAACCCTAGACTTCCGATCCACTACTGAGCTACCTCTTTCAAGACGATAGACATACGGTCATAGGAGGAGGAGGAGACGGAGGCTGTAAATGAAGCGTATACAAGTGTTGAATGTCCGTTCCAGTTAGGAAATTGAGGAAGATTTTGAGTGAAACATCAGCAATTTAAGTGCTCCAAGTTAGTTTATTATGAATGATAACACCTAATAATGATAACACCTAGATCTTTCACAGTTCAGGTGAAATTTAAGAGTTAGGTGAGGCATATTATGATATTCGAGTTTATATCTGTCTTGAGCTGTCGATAATCATAGCCTGTTTCTACACAATTGTCAGGGTTTACATTAATCCCATAGTTAGAAGACCAAACTGAAATTTGTTAGCATTTAATGATGTTATTAAAAACTATTAAAATAGACACTGTTAAATGTCTACTCTCATCTCCAGTGCTGATCTAATGACTTCTGTAAAGCAGTAGTATATGTTCAGTTTAAAATCCAGATTGCAGTATATTTAAAAAAAAACATTTTGAAAAATAGCTGGAGATGTGTTGGTAATCAGTGGATTCGAGAATTTTGGAGTCTTGTTAGCAGAACGAGGCAAAATAAAAATAACTATTAATTATAATGAGAATAACTAAGTATTCGATATCATAAAAGAAAAGGTTTTGTAAGCAACATTTTGTTAAACCATAAAATAAAAGAGAAAAGACGTTGAAACGCGGCTAGATAAAAGCGTGTTCGTCCTTTATCTTTGAACAATAAGGATAATAGGATACAAAATCTTTATTATATTTAAATTTGTAAGCATTTTCATAATGGCGCAATGGAAGAATATCTGACATTAAGCGCGGTGGTTGTGGATTCAATCATTATACGAAATAAAAAGAAAGAAGAAAAATTAAATTGTTTTTAATTTTTAAAGAGTACAAGGTATATTGACGAAGTGCTTTCCCAGTACGAAGCATAGCTCTAGAACAACAAGCTACCACTTTAACACGATAATACAAGTATATACAAGCGTTGTACTATGAAGCTCTTCAGTTCCGACACAAAAGGCGTAAAACGAGACAAAGGTCGAGTGTCCGTGCCCTATCGCCGCTGGGAGTCGTTACGTAGCGCGATGTAGATAGGGCGGGCTTGGAATTTATTGGCAAAAAAAACGGAAATTTTAACCCCTGTGCGTTCACTTTATGTTAGAACTGTCAAAACAATGTAAGTAAAATATATAGTTATTGGCGAAAAATATTGTGAATTGTTGTACTTTGTTAGAATTGGGTACACATATCTTAGGAGAGGAGCTTTTTTTTGGAATAACTAAGAATTATGTATGGTACATTCTAAGTCCAGCAATAATGACCGCAGATACAGTGTAATGTTATCAAGCCCTCCCTCCATCAGCTTCTCCCTCGATAATTGGACCTTCCAATACATAAATATTTTTTATTTTCGCACCATTATTTTTTGGGGTTAGCTTTAAAATTTCAACAATAGATTTTGTATCATTGAGTGGTCTGAACTTGGTGTCAATCTCTTTATTACTCTTTTTTTTACTTTAACACTATATGTCATATTTAGGAGGCAGGCAGATATTCTGTTCCTCACGCACAGCTCAAAATTCGAGTCATTACGTGTTTCGTAGCGGAACTTAGTGATGCTTTTCTTCACAGTACTTGGGCGAGGAAATAGAAATTATTAAGTCATTCCCCTAAATTTAAGTCGAACCCACAACTGTCGTGTTATCAGTAAGTCACTATGCCTCTGCACCACGGCAGTCTCGAAATGTTAAAGTCGCTTAAAAATTGCTTAATTTAAAACAAATCGTTGTTTAAATATTAGAAAAAACTATTTATTAAGTAATAGGTAATAAACTTTTCCAAATCTCTTTTCCCAATTTTAGAAACAATATAAGTAGTTACCGCAGCCCCGGGGAGTCCCTTTGTGCTCTCATCTCCACGGGACTGTCGCCGACAGCGATTGTATCAAAAACCATTGTTAGTTTGAAAATTCAATATTACTTTCTATCACAAGAACCAACACGATATTTGTTTAATGGCTTCACGCTGCATCCCACACAGCAGTAGTAGGTAGACTAAGGGTATCTAGTGTTAATACACTCCGTTCCTCACAATCCGTTTAATTTTCTTTTTTTAATAAGATATTACGGAGGATTTCAACGAAACAAGGAAATAAATAGAACTGAATCCCACGAGTTGAAATCGAGTTCACAGATTAAGATATTTAATTAAACTAATGACCTCTTCGCATCATAGCGGCTACTAAGTTATTATTTTTAATAAAAAAAGATATACTAAAAGCTTCACAAAATTACAAACCACCAAAGGTTCTGTCTGGATATGAACTCTATATTTAACAAGATAGAGCATAAATAAGACCAAATTTAATTAAAAGTCGACTTTATTTCTATCACCATAGAGTCGAAGTGTTAGTACAACGAGTGGGTCAGTCTGCAGGGGGTCGTGCGCCCTCGTGAATCACCTCACCTGCCCTTTGAAGACGCCGACACGACATGATTGTACATGTACAGTATTAGAGTGCCTTGAATTTGCTACAAAAATAAATAATTTATTTACTAAGAATCATAATATTCTATGAAAATAGTAAATTATAATATTTTAGAGGCCGTCGTGCCGAAGCGATTTCTGACTGAAAACGTTTTCGTTTCGTTAACGTATAGTTGTAGGTTCGATTCTTATTCGAAGTATTTTCATTTCTTCGTTCTGGTAACAAGAAAAAGAGATACTTGAGTTCCGCTTAGTGCTATGTCTCAATAATTGCGTAGGGTATCCTGTAACAGTATATAGTATCTACCGTAGCGTTTGGCGCTCCGTTCTTTCTGACTACCCCCCTAGGGATAAAGCGAGAAGTTAGTAGTAGTAGTAGTATATAGTACAAAAAGCACAGGAACCTAGTGTTAAGACACTCCATCTATCTTTAAGAATCACATAAGCTATTAAAGATCGTCCTCCTGTGTCTGTACGCGGCGGGGTGCGGTACTGCCATAGAAATTGCAATTTCATTCCATTTTAATACGTCTGTTTACCTCCAATATAATCCCGTTAGGGGCGAGGCGAGGCGAGGCGAGGCGAGGCGAGGCGAGGGTAGCGCGGACCGGCTAGGGGTGCACTAATTATTTATATTTTGCTCACGTACCGCTGTGTTTTTAGAGGATTTAGCGAGCAGGTGAATCAACGTATTTCTTTTTTTCTTTCCTATACAGATATTCAATTTGACTCAAATTAGTTACTACAATAGTTACGAAATTAAGTTTTTTCCTTAAAACATTTAATAAGCCTATTAATCTTTCTTTAAGTACACTTCATACTAGTTACTTTATTAAAAGGTAATGCTTTCTTCAAAATTCAACTGTAAATAAAGGAGTACGTCTTGGAATCGAATGTGAACATTTAATATCAGAGCATGATGTTTATCTTTTTATTAGTATACTTAATGTTGCGTCTTCCACTGTAAATAAAAAGTGAAAAAAAAAAACAATTTTACACTTTTCCGCGTACAGTATGGTAGGCGGAAAAACCTAGTACTAAGATATTCTACTTTTTCGATCTATTCTCGGGATATTGCGTTTTGAGAATATAACGTTTGCGCTTTCTTTATCTGGGCGAAGACATAAAAATATTTTAAATATAATATTTTTTCCAAGCGGGTATCGAACCCCAAACCATCACGTTTATACTCAGACGCTGTCTCAATAAATATATTAGAAATAATTAATTATTCAATAAACTTAAATATCTTGCTGAGGAAAGGAAATCCAAACAAAAATATCGACTAACACTCAAATCCAACCCGCCTTGTAATTCTAACCGCGTGTAGAGCTAACAAGGGCCCTCCGAGATGAGAGGTTCGGGAGGACAGCACCTACGGGCTTGTTATACAATATGGGTATAGAATTACATCAAGAATTTTAGCTTAATTGTGTACTATAAGTAGCGTAGGACAACTTATTTAAAGTTCAAATTTCAAAGTTCAAAACATACATTTTTTAAATCGCGGCGTGGGATACCTCGAAAATTGAACGGAAACTGAGGAACAGCATGCCTTAACAGTAGGTTCCATCTGCCTACTCTGCTAAGCGGAAAAAGCGTCAAGCTACTTTTTCTCTTTTTATGTTTCCATTTTTATAATTTGCTAAGAAATGTACTTTTTTGTTTCTCCTTTTTACATATTTTGTTATAAAGTTATCATCAATTGGATCACCTTATAATAAAATATATAAACTATTGTGGCGCACACCCGCACAGTGTGATTGTGAACGTGACGACTGTGGGTGTGATTCCCATTCGGGGATTGAGTTGTTTTTATTTCCCAGCTCTGGGAACAACACAGAGAGTACATTATGTCTCGAATATTATGCGGGGCGAGGTAAACAGTGTTTTAACATTAGGTTAACCTGGGAACCTAGTCTTATAAACACCCGTTCTCACACTTCTGTCTCTGCCAAATTCTGGGACATTAAGTGGCGGAACTCAACGCGGCGCACTGCCTTTATTTACGTTGCGTTACCAGAGTGAGAAAATGAAAATACTAATTATTTCATTCCCTAGAGCGGGAACCGAATCGACAACCGTCGTGTTTACTTTCACACTCTTGCGTCTTTGGGCGTCTACGGCCTTGTAAAATTAAACACATTATTATAGTATAAAATGTTTTTTTTAATCCTATACCCACGAGCTGGCGCAGTCGGCTCGGCACGAGCGCCCTTCAACCGACGACTCTCGACATACATTTTTTGCTGCAAAAGCTGACATTATAAAAATCTTTCTCTCGTTATCTCTTATTAAGCCTATTTTCGATTTGTAAGTAAATATAGGTCACTTGCCTGTGATTAAGTGCGTGGATAAAGTAAAAAATAAATGTTTTTAAAAATTATGAAATTTTGTTTAATAAGATTTTTTATTTTAGTGTAAAGTGGCGAAACTCAACGCTGCTCTTTGTCCCAACACCAGAGCGAATGAATAAAAAATATCACACGGTTTATTTGTGAAATTGTATTGCTTTTATTTTATTTTCACATTGTAGCGGCCTACAGCGAACCTACCTAAAGCTTAAAGACACTCCGTTCTCCACTTTCCGGTCTAACTTAAGAGACATTGCGTGTTCAGTGGCGGAACTTAACGCCGCAATAAGTTTAGTTTAAAACTTACCTTATAAAGCTCTTTTGAAATAAAAAAAAAAAACAAGTTTATTTACTTTGCTCCAAATATACATAGTGACTTTCGTTTTTCAGTAATCAAGTATTGATTAAAACTGATAAGTTTATGTGGGCTCTTGATCGTGCCTTCGCGTGTATATGGCTTGAGAATTATTTGTTTATTAGTACTTATTTAATTTTAGAGGCCTTAACTTATATTTTTGTATAGTCTATGGGGTAAACTGATGATTTACCACTAAGATTTACCTAATCTAATCTTGAAACATACCGTAGCATTTACCGTAGCGTCAAACTCCGTTCTCTCTAATTACCCCTCTAGGGATATAGCGTGAAGCAAGCAGTAGCAGTAGTAGTAGTAGTAGTGTTGAAAATTAAAATAGACAACCATAACCTTTATTACGGTATTTATATTAGTGCGGCGTTGAGTTGCGCCATTCAACTCGGCTCGTGTTTCGATGATTCAAAGATAAATAGGTAACAAGCATCTTAACATTTGGTTCTTTCTAACTAACTTTATGAGGGATATAAACATATGTAGGATAAAACGTAAAGCAAAAATATAATATTCTAAATGCGTCATGTTTCCGTTCTAACGCTTGATTGTGTTGTGTGTTTCTTTATAAAGAAGGAAAGCATGAATTGTAATTTTAACAACAGCCTACGCCAACCAAGTTGGCCCTGACCCGGGCTAAAACGTCCTTTGCGTGACGCCCTCTTAGATTTAGCTCAAGATAACCCAAATTACTTCAATCAATAAAAAACGAAAGGGAAATTCTATTTTTATTGTAATTCTAATTTGCTATAAACTTACTTTTAGTTTAATTTATTTTTGCTTCACGTAGGATGCAGAGAGAGAAACGTGTTAGGTTAGGCGTTGGCGTTGGCGTAACCTAACCTCGCACTTTATCCAAATAGATAGACAAACAAAATTGATTCTACAACGATTTTTGCTGGCTTGAAGCTACTACTACTATCATTTTTTCATTTTCCATAGTAAATATTACCTTGACGTTTCTTTACAATTTATTCTAGTGATGTCGACATAAATTGCCGTTCTATTGAGCGTGAAGTAATCCTTCCGCCGCGTTTTTGTTAACTTTTCCTTCATTGAAATTCTTTCGTCGTATTCTTTAGATGGTGCCTTTAAAGGATTTTCCGCTACATTGGAATTGGGCGGGTTTAGGAAATAAATGACTATTATCGAATAGCTACGTAGTGCTATTCTACAATATAGAAAATAATTAGTCAGCGGCCCCAACTTTAAGACGTAAAATAGAAAATCCAGTCATGTCCGATGACTCGTCCTCTTGGATATATTTTCTCCTCTGCGATTCCAATAAGGAAATGTCTAATTTCAATTTTCTAATTTCAGTAGTTTAATGACTCTTTTTATTGGATACAGAACGTTTAAATATTATATAACATACATTTCATACATATGTATGTGCATATTCCGTCTGCACCGAATTTAAAATATTATAATATTCCATATAATTCGTTTCACATTTTTACTTATAAAAATACTCAAATCTAAATAAAAATGCTGCTTATAACAAAAAACCGGCTATATTTAATTTTAATATGAAATTTCAGTAAAATTTCAACAGAGTACTTTAATTAATTATCTTATTTTATTTAGTAGGCCAGTTGTGGTGCAAGGGTACAAAATGTGACTGTAAAACTGGCTGGTTGTGGGTCGATCCCCACTCGAGGAGATGAAACATTTACTTAAATTTATATTTCCATTTTTTCGCTCTGATGTCGAGGCAAAGCGCGGCGTTGAGTTCTGCCACTCAACACGCAATGCCTCCAAAATTCGGCAAAAAGTGGGGAATGGAGTGTCTTAACACTAGGTATCCTTTGCCTACGATGCTGTGTGTGGGATACAGCATGAAGTTGAATTAACTATTATTTAATTTTATTTAGATTAGATTATTTTCAACAAAATAAAAATTATGCATAATTCTAATAGCATTAAAAAACTGTTGAAGCAATCGCTGAGACATGTTACTTATCGAAAAAAGTTTTCAATTTCCGCAAAATAATAAAATAAGGGAAACTCCCCTTTGTGCGCATAATGAGGTTGCTTGCCGATGCTTGACGACGAAAATTGGATTTTAGCTAAACAAGTCGTTAGAGTGTTTCGGCAAGACGCTGTTTGTATCGAGGGTAGTAAATCAACTATTTATGCAAAGTCTTGTAGATATGTTGGTTGTTGATTTAATGATTTAGTTCACTAAATCAATGATTGTTGTTGCCATTGAAAGGCATATACATATAATATATTACAATTTGAAATTCGTGAGTTCATTGAGATCACGAATAAAACATAAAAATTTATTTTGTAAATAAAGTCTCAAAAGTTTACTTTTAAAATCCAAGCCATTTAGTTAATATAAGTTATATTTTTTTGTATTTATAGTGTAATATTCAAAAGGACTCTGAATCGTCTTTGCCAGTTAAGGATATTGTAATATATTTGGGATAGAGGAACCATGTCAACTTACAGAAACAAAGATCGACTCAAATTCCTTTTGAAACCAACGCCTCCCGCAGGCTTTTTCAATTATCGCGAAAATGAAATGATAACTAAATGATCATTTCTGTCTGTTGTCAGGTTCCGAAGTCCCATTCGAGGGTTGCGGCGAGGGGCAACGCGTTAATGTCCAATGAGAAGAGACAAGACAGGACCATGGTCATAGGTTTTTGTATTTAGAATTATCTATGTTAATCTAAAAGGCTACCAAAATGGCGGAGGGACCGCAAACAATATGGCAAAAGATCGACAGCTCTGTCATCCCCGTTATAAATCTCGAAGTCAAGGAGGTGCGGGAGATATTATGGGAAAAGATTCAAGAACCAACCTCTCAGAGAAAAATCATCTTAGTTATAGTCTCGATAGCGCTTTTGCTGGACAACATGCTTTACATGGTCATAGTACCGATCATTCCAGACTATTTGCGCTATATCGGTGCATGGGGAGAAGCGGGCTACGATCACGTAGTGACTTTACCACCTATAAGAGAAGGAAATCGAACAATTATACCAACTAAAATTATACCAGCTTCACACGAAGGGCAAGAGTCGGCAACTGGAGTTCTTTTCGCGTCTAAAGCAATTGTACAACTGATGATTAACCCCTTTTCCGGTGCCTTAATTGACCGAATAGGATATGATATTCCCATGATGTTTGGACTTATCATAATGTTTCTTTCAACTTCTATATTTGCATGTGGACGAAGCTACGGTATGCTATTTTTTGCAAGAAGTCTTCAAGGCGTAGGATCTGCCTTTGCTGATACTTCAGGCTTAGCTATGATAGCTGACAGATTCACCGAGGAAGCCGAACGTTCAAAGGCTTTGGGTATCGCGCTTGCATTCATCAGCTTCGGCTGCTTAGTTGCACCGCCTTTCGGAGGGGCTTTATATCAATTTGCAGGCAAAGAGGTACCTTTCCTAATTCTCGCTTTAATATCTCTGATGGATGGATTCATGTTGCTTCTAGTTATGAAACCACTAAAGACGCAGATGAAAGAAGCTTCTCAGCCTAAACCTGCAGGCACGCCTATATGGAAGCTTTTAATGGATCCTTATATCGCAGTTTGTGCTGGAGCTCTTATGATGTCTAATGTTGCATTAGCTTTCCTCGAACCTACCATTTCTCTTTGGATGGAAGACAATCTCACAAAGGATAACTGGAAGATTGGAATGATCTGGCTGCCGGCATTTTTCCCACATGTGCTAGGTGTTGTGATTACAGTCAAAATGGCAAAAAAATATCCTCAGCATCAGTGGCTAATGGCCGCCGGTGGATTGGCGCTGGAAGGTCTTTGTTGTTTTATTATTCCTTTCGCCAATTCATATAAAATGCTAATGATACCTATTTGCGGAATTTGCTTTGGAATTGCTCTCATTGATACGGCCTTGTTGCCTACACTCGGATATTTGGTAGACGTGCGATATGTATCAGTATATGGAAGTATATACGCGATAGCCGATATATCATACTCTTTCGCTTACGCGGTTGGACCAATCATAGCTGGTGAGGTCGTTGAGGCGATAGGATTTACTGCTTTAAATCTTTTCATAGCGTTCAGCAACTTATTATACGCTCCCGTGTTAATGTATCTCAGGCACATTTACGACTTTAAGCCATTCGAGAATGAAGCAAATATTTTGATGGCCGACCCGCCTGATAAAGAATATCAAACTTATAGTATGCAAGACCAACGACCTGTAAACGGTGAGTTTAAAAATCACTTGGAGTACAGCAACGTTCCCGGTCAAGGGGACTCCGTACAAGAATCGAATGTGGATAATTCGAGGTATGATTATCAAGAGGGCTATCAAAATTACTCTCAAGGATACGAGCAACAAAACTACCAACAGGAGAGTCAACAGTCCTACAGTCAACCTCGTCAGCTGCCAGCACAGCCGCAACCCACACCGAGCAACCCGTTCAGGGCTCCGGGTGCTGCGCCAGCGAGCCAGCCGGCCAGCGCTCCCACGCCGGCGCCGGCACAGAATCCTATAAGGAATCCCTTCCGACAAGGCTTCTAGAGCTACTTAGTGTTGTTGTCTATATTTTTGAATTTACTTGTTGTGTATTTATAAATGTCTTATAGTTAAACTTCGATCACTGAGCCGTGACCAGCCGGCGGATACGTTTAGTGACTAGATACTAACTGTGCTTATATTTATATTGCCTACAAAATGATATAATACTTGCAATACGTGAAAACCAGGAGACGGAAGAGTTACTATAGAGCTGGCAAGTGTCTCATTTTGTTGGCAGCCATCACGTTTCTTGTTGATCTTATATTGTTCAAATTTAACTGTTACGCCTTCTATTCAAAACTAAGCAATGATCTACTTTTCTCTATGAAATTGTACTATAATATATAAATTATCATATTATATTATGTGTGTAGAGAATCATATTAGTAATGTAAATTTGTTATAAGCTACTGATATATTCTCGAAGCAATCTAAGAGGTTTAAATTTTGTAGATTAGTCCTTTAAGAAAAGTGACAGTGAGGTCATTAAATTAGTAGAACGAGGTGATAAGTTGCCCACAAATATGTACATTTCAACGGCACTTAGACCTTCTAGTCATTGTTAGATTTAAGATGACAAATATTCTATACGATATTTTGTATTTGATACAAAAATACATTTAATAGGTTAACATATTAAGAAGAACATTTTTTAATATTGATATATATCTAAAATTTAGTAAACCGTATGATTCATAAACGATTTAAAAATCACTAGCACATATCTATCTTGCCCGTAATATGCTATATTAATGCACAGATAGAGGCAAAATTAAGTGAATAATAGAAAATAAGCGTTTATGAATCGAATGATGACTGCATTGTGCTTTTAGAGATGTCACGTCACAATTCTATATCAATTAGAATCGATCTAATATCAATTAAATATCAATTAGTAGGTAAGACCAACTTGTGATAAGTTGCAACCAAGGTAACGAAACATATCAGGATCTTTTGATCCACGTAGGCTAAGTACGAGTTTAACGTATTTTACTTAATATATAGTTTAGTGTACAGTCTGCTGTTAGCTTTCTATTTTATCTGTAATGTATTTGTATTGTTTAGCGTTAGCGTGTCAAGAACGAGAAGGGTCATTCAGTGGGTCAAAGTTTACTATTTTTTATTTTCAAAATCAAGTTCTCTCAATTCACACAAATAATTAAATAGAATATATAAAAAAAGAGTTTTGAATAAAATCAATTCGTGTAAGGACTTTTTTTAATTTTTTTAGCGTATTAGAAACTACTTTCGTGGCACATTTATATCTATATGATTATAAGCCACAATAACAAATGAGCCCACCGAATTGACCCAGAACAAAAAATATTCACAGACTCGGTAATACAAAAATTAAAAATAACTAATTAATTGTACAAGAAAAAGTGACGAGCCCGACATGTCAATTGAAAGAGTGTATAAAGTAAAAGATTATTGTGAATATAATTCGTAAAAATATATTTCATACGCTTCGTAGCTTATACGTTTGTATACCTTGGATTTTAGGAGGACATGATCGTTATAAATATATATATGTATCTGTAGAGGACGTCGTGGTGGAGCGTTACAGCTTCTGACTGTAAGCGCGACAGTTGTGGTTTTGGTTAAGTTTTGCCCTTTAACATGCAATATGGCGAAAATTGCAAAGTGGAAAACGAAGTATCTTACCACTAGGTTCCCTTTGAATACTAAGTTTAATGTGGGATACAGCGCAGCAACGGTACAGCTTCGATATTCAATGTGTGAGCAACAGAAGACATAAAACCGAAGCTACCGTAGTCGTAGAAAGTCTAAATGTGGCACGTAGTTACGTGTAAAGCCACGTGTTAAGAAGTATCTGAGAGAATATAAACAAAAATCTCGATTTTATAACGACGATGACAAAAATGAGTCCACGCCAATAAAAAAAAAGTTTACTATATATATAATATGAATCTGAGAAGCGTGATGTCTGTCTGGTTGTACTGACCTTTCATGGCCGAATGTGAGTAGTCTAATCGCTTTCACAATTCGGTTTGCAGGTTACTTTTCAAGTTATATATTGCAGTTATCTTTATAATTTCATATCAGGCTAAAAAAAATATTAAATTATATGTGCCTGACCTGGATTGGACCTGAAATTCATGATCGAAGACTAGTCCAGTAATATCGTGATACAAAACCAAAGGTATCTATTAACGTTCTTAAAAAGTAACTATTATATTTCAATCGTATATACCGATAAAAAAATTAAAAGTTTAAAACGAACTTTATAGCCTAAGATCATGTTTAAATTAAATCATATGACGACAATTGTCGTTCATAATTAAAGAGCAAGTTGAAAAGAAAAATAATTACTAACAAAAGGATCAAGGTATACAAATGTAAAAGCTTAAACATTTTTTTGCTCCAACTTGAAAGCGAGGTTGGTTGTTTTTCTCGAGTTAGTGTCGTAGCCTGCAAAGTACAATAGCATCGGTAGAGACGATCCACAAGTTTTAGTAACGCACAATTATTTACCCCCGACGACGTACAAAAGCGAAAGGCACTGTGACAGCGAATCAATACATATCGTACATCTGTGATGTATTTTGAATATTTTAATATAAAAGAGCCATCGATAATAAAATCAAAATATATGAAAAACTATCGATTATCATCAATCATATCAGATCATATCGATTATAAAGCAATTTTTAAATTTTTAAAATTTCCTTCCGTCGGGGGCACTAGGTAGGGTTGCTATTTTAGAATGTATTAAAGGATAAATAGCTGAGGGTCACGAGTCCGATCAGATTATTTAACCGTAAGTTAAGTCAATTTCGTGTCAAATTCTCCCGAAATTCAATTACTTAGTAGTATCTGCGCTGATGAGGCTTACTGAGAGAGGTGCGTAGATACGTAGACTTTGACTGACATTGATATTCTTATTAAATATATATTACATTTTAAACAATACTTTTGTTTTGAAAAAATATATTTTTTTCTTTAAATAAAATAAAATAATTATTATATACATACTTTTTTGTCACTGATAACATGAAACGGTCAAAGTCCACGACTCTACATCTTTTCGCGTTTCGCTATGATGTCTAAATGTGAGTGTATTTTAATATCTTTTACCTTAGATAGAGCAATGACCTATATCGCAAACATATCATTAGGCTAAGAGTTATATTGTGAATTTGTGTGTCTTATATTTAATACGACGTATTTGTAATTTACAATACATCATATACTTATTCACTATAAGCTATATACGTGTTAGTTTAAAGATTAATGACTAATTTTTTAGATCTTTTTTCTTTTTTTCATCAGAAAAAAAATCTTTTTCAATATATATATAATAGTTAAAAATGATGAACAGTTTGATGATAGTGAGCACAATTCGTATATTAAAATTTTTAATTAATTTACAATTGCAAACCTTTTATCATTTGCAATTCTTATATTATCAATTGCAAAACAAAGTCCACAAAATACATATCAGTATTAATAATATATATTATATTTAAAAAATATATTTCGATGAATTTTAATATACCATTTATATGTAATGTATGACTCGTTCAACTATTGCGTTATTAAACTTAAAAGTAATATATTTCCTTTAAAAAATCTTTACTGTACCATAGCTCTACTTAGCGTTTCTCATAATTTTTTCAATTTTGATTTCCCTTAAATTTCATTCTATAGTAAAGTATAAATTATATTACTATTAACGGCATTTAGCTGCAAACTAAGATAGTTATCTTTTTTTGACAATCACAAAAAAAATCTCTACAGTTGATTGTATGAAACTGAAGTTTATTAAATAATGTAATTTTTTATTTTATTTATATATAAAATTTTAACGCGCCGGATGTGGGTTTCATTCCCATTGAGGTTCCACGAGAAGACACCCAATGTGTCGAAAATAAAGTCAAAAGTTAGAAACGGGGTGTTGTAACACCAGGTTCCCTCTGTCTATGAGTGTGTAATAAGAAAATTGATACTAATATTATTTTAACTAACATGTAAATAAATCTCAAACATAACATCTCATATTTTTTTATAAAATATGACTCGTCGCCCATTTTGAAGTTTGCAGCTATCTGCCAGTGTAGATCAACACCCGTCCGCTAGCTCTTATTATCTAATCTTACCTAATTACTTACTAAACTAGTTATCCTTAAAAAGCTATGCTAAAATTTAAAATTATCCATTTTGTAGAGAACTTAATTTTATTATTTTCTTGTGAAAAATTTATAGTACGTCTTCCTTTCTAAATGTTATATATTATTTGTTATAACCACATTGAAAAATGTTTTATTTGTTATAACCACGTTGAAAATTTATGTTGCACATAAAAAAAGTAAAGCTATTTCCAAAATTTATTAGAAATATATTAATTTGTTTATATAAAATTAGAAATTAAACATAACTTAAAGTAAATAAAATGTTAATTAAAAACATGTGGTTCTTAAATGTGGCATAAAATGAACATTGTACATAGCTTCAGTTACATATAATATATGTCATATTAAAAAAAAACAATCATTTATAGAGTTAAAAATTTCGAATATTCATAATTCATATAATAATAAATAATAAAAATCTTAGATTAGGATCATTTTACATATATTTCATTTCAATTTCACGCAGTCACTAGTTTTAATTAATACTAAACTCTTATCTCTTAAAAGCCTAATTGATCGATGAAATTGAATGAATGATTGAGTTGAATGTAAAAATAACGTACAAATATTACTTAAGTGATGTATTTAAATATTTTAAATTTATCATATATTATTGAATTAAGTTAGTATCCATAACCATTAAAGCTTATCTGAAAATGAAAATTCAATACATTATTATAAATTTAGTGGGGAACGGAGTGTCTTAACACTAGGTTCCCTCTGCCTACCCTGCTGTGTGCGGGATATAGCGTGAAGCTAATTTAATTATAAATTTTGATTAAAGAAATATAAATATATATAAATACCTCAATACTAACTTGTGTATATAATTAAATTGCAGTTCTTCAGTAGTGGAAGTTTAAAGTAAACATATAGCTTTCTAGATTCTAGACTTTTAAAGTAGATGCACTATTTTTAAGTCGATTTGGTGTTAAGGGAACAGTTTGTATAATTATGATCATACTATATATATTTTGTAAGTTTCAAATTTTTTTATGTTTGTATTTTTATTAAATATAAATAATAATTTATATTAAGCATAAAAAAATCTCTCCATTTCATAAGAAAATACAAACTTTAAAAAAAACTTTTGTCAATAGTTTTTGATGCGGTGAATATTAATACGACACTTTTACCAACAACAAAAAATATATAGTATGAACATAATGATTACTTACGATTAGAATAATTAATTATTATTAACAGATATCACTATATATTTAACCACAATCATATATATCTATAACTTTAAAGTGTAGGAACACATAGCGCCGTAATATGTAATATAACCGTTGTATGTACCAGTTGCAATAATCACGTATAACTGTGTTAAAACTCATATAATTATAGTAATAATTCAATACCTGTCTATATTAAATAAATAATTTTAGGTGAAATTGTAAACAAAGTTTGTATGTTGGCAGAAATGTAAGAATAAACAAAATATAAGCCTTTTCACGTGTGAACTTATAAAAGAAGGTTTAAGATATATAGGTTTTAAATATATGATTTGTTTCGTAAATTATACGATTCGTGAGTGTAGCTTTGATTCTCAATTGATAAGATATTTTTATATTTAAAAGTATATCAGTTTCTTAAGTCTGTTAAATGTAATGAAAATAAAGAATAGAGTGTCATGTCATTCTAAGTCCTACTATGATCTAATTTAAAAAAGGTTTTTGGGTTAACCGACTCACGATTAACCTATAGTTTAACTTTCGAGTTAAAAACAACTAAAAAGATAACATTTCTGCCAATACTATAAGCCAGTAGAATATAATTCGTTAGTGAATGAGTTAAAAATATTACTCGATTATCCCTAGTTGTATGTAACGTGATCAAAATTAATTCAGTGATCGAATATAATTGTTACATCAAAATATGTTCGTTTTTATTATAACCATTAATTATTAAGGTTTTCTTTAAATTAATATTATGCAGTCTTTCTATAAGTCTAAATACAATTTACTTATCGGTAAAACGTCGAGTGCCTTATTTTATCGATTCTTTTAATATAAAAGTAGGCAAATATACTTGAAGGCCGTCGTGGTACAGCGACACATCATCTGGCTCTAGACGCTTCGGTTGTAGGTTTTATTTTCGTTTTCTTGTTTTGGCAACACCATAAAGTGTTAAGTTTCGCAACAACACGCAATGTCTCGATTATTGGAAGGTGCGTGGGGAAAGGAGTATCATCCCTCTAGGTTCCCTCTGTATATACTGTTACGGGGCATGCACCTTGACCCTTAAAAAAAGGTTATATACATTACTACTGCACTCTATAGGTATATACGGCAAAATCATATATACAAAACAGGCATAGATATATTTTTATTACAGTAAGAGCATTGAGTCTGTTGTGACGCAGTGCCACAACGTTTGTAAACACGATAGTTGAGGGTTCGATTCCCACTCGGTAGGATGAATAATCTTTTTTTTCAATCTAACGAAGGGATGGGCTGTCTCTGTTTATGCTACCCACAGATAACCGTGTTATTTACTTGTACACTAAAACATTAAGTTAAAAAACCTTATAATCTTTGCTAATAGTTTTTAATATATTTATAATACATAACAAATATAAAAATTTGGCGTTAAATTCCGCCACTCATCAATCAATATCTCGAAAATTAAACCAGCTGTCTTAACACTGGGTTCCCTTTGCATATCCTGCTAAATGTGGGAAACAGCGTGAACCTTTACCTTTACCAAAAATAAGTTCTTCAGCAATGTCGTTCATTATGGCGAATAATTCCAAATTCTGAAAACGAGCTTTACCCTCGCAACCGATGCAAATCAACCAATTAGAAGCACATCGATTGGTTGGCAAGTTGAACCAAAGCCACTCTTATGGCATTCAGAATAAGATTCAAATTCAATTGCCTTCAAAATCAACTGCATGAAAAATCTTTTCTATATTGATCTTTTTTATATGAATGAGTATCGAACATAGCGCTGTATTTACAACATGTTAAGGTATATTTTACTATTTTCGCTTAAAATATAATATATAAAACTTATATTCGACCTTGTGGTTTAAAATTTAAGGTTTTAATTAGATCGAAGGGGAGAGTAAGGGATGTAAAGGGGTGCGGTGACGTTGTTTTCGATAGTAATTAGTCTAATTAGAGGGTTGCGCGTACGTGTCTCTAGCTCTACCCTGGATGTATGCAGTGACACATTTCTGTAGTTAAATCGTTAATAATTACTCAATAATGCTGTTGTGTTGTGGTGGCGCTGGTGTACAACAGACGATTGTAAGCGCGACAGGTTGTGAGTTCGATTCCCATTCGATAAAATGAAATATTTAATATTTCCACTCTCGCAACGAAGCAAAGCGCGGCGTAGAATTTCACCATTCATACACGCAATGCCTCCTGAAGTCCTGAATTCAGCTTTAAGTGGGGAGCGTGTCTTAACACTAGGCTCCCTGCCTAGCTGAGTGCTATATGAGGAATACAGAGTGAGAAAGTCATTGGTCGTAGGTTCAATTTAGGTGCATACTGATTATTTTCCTTCTTTTAGTAATTGCCTTTTAACCATTTATATAACATGTCATTCATGTCTTTCCGCTTATAACATGGTAGGAAAAGCGACACTCCGCTTTCTGTTCGTACTCTAATAAGATAGTTAAAATAGTAGAGACCGTTGTAACGCATAGGCTCAACGTCTGACTGTAAGCGCTACGGCAGTGGGTTCGATTTCGTTACCTCGCTCTTATAAGGAAACAAAGATCGGTGTTATAAAAAAAAAAGAATTTAACAATTTTCAAATAAATGACAATATATCAAGAAAAAAAGAAAAGAAAAAAAAGAATTAAACAATGTCTAGTCCAAAGCAAATATTCCGCATCTAAATGTAATTGAATTCAAACAATCGCACCAGACACTTCACAAATAAAAACCCTTTGAGTGCCATCGATCCCTCTTGACGTCGTGTTTTTACGTACTCTGCCGAATGTATCCAATTTAAAAGGGAAAATCCCCTGTGGCTCAGTATTTATATGGATTAGTATTGTATATATGATCGATGTGGGTTTGAATTTATTTATACAAAAAGTATGCATAATATTTTAAACTGACGATCACCTTACAGCGTCGCCCGTTTAAACTATATGATTATTTATTTAATAATTATGTTTCCTATTACAGACAATGCGAAACTATGATATTGTATTTCGCTCTTGACTTTAAAGTATTGCTTTGCTAAAATCCATTCACTTCTATCCAGAAGTTATTTTTCGCAATTTTTATTTATTACGGGAATTACATTGAAAACCAGGATAAAATCCGAAAAGACGTAGGTGCATATATTTTTAGTTCATCAACTTTCAAAAATGATTTTTTTTATGAAAAAAAAAATTTTTATGAATTTATTATTTAAACTACAGTGTTGGGTTCCGTTACCGGGGTAACATTGTTAGTAGAAAAAGTAGAGACCGCAATCGCCTATCGAGATAACCCTACATTGTTTCTACAAGGTAGCCACCTTTAATGTAATTAAGCCATTACAAGCACTTTTGAATCTCCAAGTTTATATAACTTGAAGATTGCTTTTTTTACTTGATGTGTGCTTGCAATGGCCTGATTTAATAAATAATATTTTGATTTTTTTAATGCATATAAAAAATACATTAGAGCTAAAAGCAGTACAATCTTGAGTAGATTGATAAAATTTAAACTTCTTCACTAATATTATAAAGCTGACGTGTTTGTTGGTTTAGCACGTTAATCTCCGAATATACTGGTTCGAATAGAAAATATCATTTCGTATTAGACAGTACATTTATCGAGTAAAGTTGTAGGCTACACACGCATATTACATCAGGGTTACTAAGATATTTTCTTGTGCCATACACTTTTATATATTTCCATTTGGCCCCAGGGATAAAGTTGCGGATGAAGGCCAGTTCTGTATAAAATACAGTCCAAAAACAAAAAAATATATATATAAAATTGGCATCGTAACGAGGGGAGACCGGGGACCCATGAAAATTTAACAAGCGCCGCCCCCAGACGCGCTATAAAATATTTAAAGTTCCATAAAAACGTTGTAGCTCGCGGAGGGCCGCGCCACCAATTTTCCGACAGTAAATCTATTGGATTGGAACAGAACTCACAATCGTGGTTTAGTAGATTTTAACTATTGTAACTATTACAGGCAGGGGAAAGCTAGTGTTTAAACTCGTCGTTGTCGTAGAAGAAATCAACACCGCGCTTCGACTACTAGAATAGTATGACTAGATAAATAAGCATAACTGTAAATATAAATATTCACTTGACTTGGAATCGAACCCACCATCATAGGCGTGTCGATAACTTATATAAGCATAAATATTGTTTTTGTACGGCAACGTTTGTCTAATTTAAAAAATGTTAAAAAAAACTATGAAATGAATAACATACGACCCTTGCTATTGTATCCGCGATTTGATATGCACCCTCTAACAGATATAGGGTTATATGTTAATAAGGAAAATTGACAGAAATAAGAGAAGCAGATCAACGAAGCTACGACGTAGACAGCAAACTGAAAATTAAGTAGGTATTTTGTATTTGAAATATTTACGGTGTTGAGTTCCACCATTCAAGGCCAGTCGTGGCACAGGGGCACCAAGTGTGACTGTCAATCGTCTGGTTGTAAATACGATCCCCACTCGAGGAAATTAAATATTTTTATAGTTTCATTTCTTTGTTCTGGTGTCGAGGCAAAGCGTGGCGTTGAGTGCCGCCACTTAACACGCAATGCCTCCGGAACTCGGCGGAAAGTAAAGTAGTGTCTTAACACTAGGTTCCCTCTGTCTATCCTGCTGTGTGCGGGATACAGCCGACAATGTATAAAAAAATGAAAGCAAATCGTGAGGCTTGCTTATTTTATAACCTCTATTCAATGTAGTCTCTACTGTTAGACAATGCCTAGCTTACCTCAATAGTAGTTTCTAAATAAATAAGTTACCCCAAAGTTAGCGGACCCTCGTTAGGGGTTGTTAGTATATCCATAGTAATTTAACTTTGCGTGCGGTTTTGTTCACAAAATACGTTATACATTATTATTATTATTATTATTATATTTAAGTTGCTATAGTTTAATATTATTACAGCATAATAATATTCATGTCAAATTTATATAATATATACAATACTGAGGCAGTCAGTCGTGACTCAGGGGCATAAACGTGCGACTGTTAGCGCAATAGGTTGTAGATTCAATTCCGATTCGAGGAAATGAAGTATTTAATATTTTCATTTCCTCTTTCTCGTATCATGACAAAGGTCTCCAGAATTAGGTGGAAAGTTCTCAGGAGATTTATAATATTTAAAATATTTCCATTTTTCCGCTGTAGTACATAATGCGCAGCGTTTAGTTACCTGTACCTGTGTGTACCTGTGTATGCCTGTGTGTGCCACGCAACACGTCTCGAAAAGTTGGTTGGAAAGTGGGGAAAGAAATGTCTTAGTACTAGGTCCTGCTCTGTCTATCCTACTTTGCAGGAAAAAGCTGCTTTGTTCTGCTGTCTCCAGAGGTGAAGGTAGAAAATTTGATTAACGTCAATTTGGTCTGATTATTGGGCATGGAGGGACATGAGTGGTGGAACTGATATATTATGTATATATATTAGTATGTTTATTTATGGAAATAATTGATTACAACGTCATCCTTACTTTTAATCTGAGACTAACCAAGGGAATATGCATTTTTTTTATATGTTGATATTAAATATTTTTATATTTTGTTTATATCCGTCGCTACACGCTGTGCTGCTGCACCACGAAGATCTTGACTGTTAATGAGTACCACAAATAATCGAACTGGTATAGGGATATTTCCTAAAATGTAGGACGTAGGTACTAGATACCTAGTATCGGGGTGTGTGGTGCATGAGACAGCGGAGTCGCGTGATGTAGGACACCTGCCGTGATCGATCTGCGCACCTGCGTCGTCATGGCGACCATCACGCCCTCGCACCAGCCACGAGCGAGCGAGTATTACACATCATTGTGTCAAAATATTATTTTATGTTTTGTTTTTTGTTATTTGTATAGACATTTGTTGTTATTTTCTATTTTTTTTTTAACTTTGGCAGACAGAATGTAATATTTGTGACTGACAATATACTTTGAGGCCAGTCGTGGTGTAGGCGCTTAAGCGTGTTACGCGACAGGTTGTGAGTTCAATTCGCTCTCGAGGAAATTAATTAAATGTCAATGTCTTCAGAATTCGGCGGAAAGTAAGGAACCACAGTATCTTAACGGAGACAAATGAAAAGAATTTAAATATAATTAATCACTTTCCTGAGTGACAATCATCGAGTTTACAGTCAAATTTGTGCCACTGAGCCATGACAGCCTCACCTCCACCTATTCTACTAGAAGCGTCATATAGTCGCCCTCGTACACAAGTTGAGTAATTAAATTACCTGGGGTTGGACGTTTTCGCTCGAAGTCGGACATACATACATACACATAGGATAGGCGTCGTGGTGCAGTGAGGTAGCGTCAGACGGTAAACGTTGCGGTAGTGGGTTCGATCCCCGCTCGGGGAAATGATTATGTTTATTTTCATTTCCCCGCTCTAATAGACCATTTGAGGCTACATCACTCAAAGAGGAAAGTAGGGCACAGAGAATCTTAACTTATTTTTGGGTTCCCTCTGACTACTGGTTATGGTACGTGAGGCAAAAATATTCACAACTGAGAAAGTTAACAAGAGTAAAATCAATTACTACAAGTTAATTCAATTTTCATTTCTATTGGCATTCATAATTAAGCGTTCCTGCGTGTTTAAATGGATTCGCTAACGTTTGATACACGTGTACGTACAACTTGTTCATTGTTTAATGTTCATTTTTTTCTTAGTAACACTAAGGACACTAGGTTGCCGACTTTTTGCCGAATTTCATAGGCTTTTTTTGTTTTCAAATTGGAGACAGTATAATAATAGTGTAAAGGGATCCATACTATTATGGTGATCGGTTATAGTAAGTGTTTGTGTTGTTTTAAATAAAAATAAATCATCTTCACGCTGTATCCCGCACACAACACGGTGGGCAGAGGGCACCTAGGTGTTAAGAAACTTTGTTCCCCACTTTCCGCCAATTTCTGAAGGCCTTGCGTGTTGAGTAGCGGAATTCAACGCCGCGCTTTGCCTCGGAACCAGAGCGAGAAAATAAAAATATTAAATATTTCCCCCTTCTAGTTATCTTTTTTCTACTGGTCAATTTCGATCGTGTATTCTTCATACAATGTGACATTTGCTAAGTGAATTGAACTTAACTGGCACGCTGAGATCGCCGTGAAGTGAAGAGATGATGACGACGCTTAAATGATTGGTCATTACAATATATGTATAATTTAAATTAACAATTAAGAATAGCACAATACAAACGACAACGTGAAAAATACAAGCGTGAAATGTGATATACTAACAAAGAACCTGTATTAAATGTATATAAGAACGCGAAAAGATCGTCATGGGAACTTACACCTGTTTGCCACCCTAACTTGGTACTCTATAAGTGAACGGAAATACACATTACTTATAACTTTTTGAAATATAAAAGACTCTGTATAAAAGACTCTGTATTCTATATTGAATATTATGCTTAAGCAAGCTTATCTCAGGAGCTACATATAAATTGAATAATCCCTTTTGATACAGCCTGGTGACAAACAGACACACTGCGTATTCATAGTAATAGTGTCCTGGTTTACTCTTTAGGTACTAATCGTTAAAAAATAATATAATTTGAATGTGCAATAAAATAACTTTTTTGTCTATCATTAATACTCCTATAGTTAGGTTTCATTTTGAGTTTCTCAAGACATTACGTGCACTTTATTCCAATTTATCGCTCTCGTTTCCCCGATACAAAATATTTTATTATACCTGTGTTTTGAAATTTATTATTGGAACCTAATCATAGTCTAATCGATTATGCTCCATGCTTTTCATAAATTATTTGTGGAATAAAATTCTTGACTCTAGCTCTGGCTACACTTTTGATACAATATCTAACACTTTCCTACATTAGACACTTGAATGTCTGACTAACCCTAATAAATGTCAGACCAACAATAAAAAAGGCAGCAACACAAAACAGATAAGACTATAACATTTTAAATTCAATAAAATATTCAACCAGACAGGAGAGCAGTGAATAAAATTCAAGCTAGAACTGGCAGTCAGTGCAAATTGCGTTGCAGAGATGAAAACTAAATTCAATTTAGAATACTTTGAGCGTCAGGTGGCGGTTCTATATTGTCTAGATGCTTCTTTGTCTCACATTCTGCTATGGTTTATGACTTGGAGCTTTGAAAGCAGCAACTTTGTTTGCTTTTGTTGTCATTGCAATTTTATAATATTTCTATAACTAAAGTTTTTTATTTGTTTATTTTATTTTCTACTAGTTTCTATCTACAGCTTCTTTGTCGTGGTCAAATGGAAACAATTATTGTGTGACACACTTTAGATGTCTGGTTATATGAAAACGATTAACATGGCAACACTTAACACGTAATGCGTCCAGAATTGGGCAGAAAGTGGGGAACGGAGTGTCTTAACATTAAGTCCCTCTGCCTACCCTGCTATGTGCGATACAGCGTGAAGCTGATTTATTTTATTTATTTTTATTAACATGGTATAGTACCTATAGGTTTCTTCGATTGATGGGCTCTCCAACACGTAACGATATATTTTAATTTGAACCAGCAAGCAAATGCCCTAACCTTAATGATAAATGCGTTTAGCAAAAAAAAACCTTAGGTCTATAGAATATTTAGTATAGAAGTTTGATGAAACTTAATGAGATAATTATATTGAAATTGAAATATCTAAAACATACAATTATCGTTTTAAAAGCACACAAGTAAACAACTAGTTTGATTTGAACTCACAAAAACACATTTACTAACAATCTTATATCACCATACTATACTTATATAAGAATACAAAATAATTAATAGGAAAATCGAAATGCCTTCTCACCTCCCACGAGACTCATCTCACCATCGTTCACTGTCGAACTGATGGATACAAATCTCTGTAATTGTAATTAATAAACATTTTGAGAAAAAAAATGTAAATTAATTCTTTAAACCAGGTAATAACTAGGTATATGCTTTTAAATAATACAATTGAACCTATGAAAAAAATAATCGTATTTTAAATTTATATTTTTGTTGTGTACATAGGTTTTTGTCAGCACCACTTTAAATGCAATCATAGTTTTAACTACAATTATTATTATTTTTTTCCCAAAACTGAAAAAGTGATTTTTTCTAACAAAATAAATGATAAAATTATCGTTGTAAAATACAACGCCATTTGTCAAGAACGACGCACGCAGCATAAACTTATCAAAGGGAAATCGCCGCATACGCCTCATTCTGAAATTGAGTCGTAGGTATTGGCGGCAAACTTCGAAGTTGTTTAACCTTTAATAGTATTTTTGTAGTAATATGTGTTTACGTTATTAGTATCTATGCGTAACTGCGTCACACGAAATACAGGTATTGATAAACATCATGAAATGAAAGAAAAAATCCTACGTCTCAACTGTTGAGGTATCTTGATTAATTTCTTTAGGTTACCCTATATGCTGTTCCCGTAAAAGGAGCGCTGACGCTTCCATCCTGTATATTTGAATTTAAATGTAGGTAAGGTAAAGTAAGATAGAAAAAAGATATTATCTCTATATCGCTTTCCTAGCCTTCTAAGAACAAATAGAATTAATTAAACCTTAACTAATGAGCAAACAGATCGCCAAATAAACAGTTAAATTCTCTCCCGGATATTGCCACTTCACGAGTATGAGAGGCGAATGTTAGCCATTTCACATTGGTACCTAGTTTTACTTATTTTTATTATACGAACGCTGTATTCCGCATACAGCATGGTAAATAGAGGATATCTAGTGTTAAGACACTCCGTTTATATAGCACCGCCCAATCTTTGAGACAATTTTTACAATCACTCCTCCTTCTTTTGTTGCTCAAATATTTTTTTGTACATCTTTAGAAAAACTATACAAAAAATATTTTAGAACAAAAATTAAGGTTACATAATGCATTTTATACTTTTATTAGCTTCATGCTGTGTCTCGTATAAGGCAGAGAAGGTTAGATAGGTAGGTTCCATACCCAGAGTTAAGGCTCGCGGCGTTCCCCATGCACCGCCCCACGGATCGGAAATATTACGTGGTGAGTGGGGGAGCGTCGTGATCGCTTTGTATTGCCACTATAGCGAGAAAATAAATAGAATTCATTCTCCAACGTGGGAACCAAACTCCCAACCGTCGCGTTTATAGTCAGACGCTGTGCCGCTGCGCCACTACAGCGTCTTCCTTGCTACATATTATATTATTTTTGAAATAAATTAGAAAAAATAAAATGGTAATGGTGCCTCATCACTTTGCATTTTCTTGTAATAAAAAGAAAGATATAGCGAATAACAAATATGAAAAATAATACTTTTTGTTTCAGGATGGGGCGAGTCGCTGTTGTCCCTGCCAAAGAAATGGCTCAGCACCCAGGTCTACGGCGCCGACGACGAGGACTTCCAAGTAATATTCATATTAATTTATTTATTTTTTTTCTTTTATTGGACTAAGCATATACTTAATAACAAACTAAATTGCAATGCAATCAGAGGCACCTTAAAATTTATTTAACATTATTTGCTTTAGTTAATTAAATCACAAAACAAATGAAACATCCCCTAATAATTATCATTTTTTAAATGTAGTTTCCCTTTTTATACTTTATCCCGAATGCAGCGTGGTAAGCGGGGCACATAATGTCAAGACATTACATTATATTGACAATGACGCTGTATATTCCAATTATATACCGATTATATTATTTAAATACACTTATTGGGGCCGTCGTGGCGCAGGGGCATAATGGTTTAAGCCTAAAATATTACACAGTAAAGTAAATTATTACATAATAATTAATTGTCATACAGTATACACAAGTAGCCAAGCTACCTGTGCCGGAGCTCCAGGCCACCCTGGACGCCTACCTGGACTTCGCCTCGGTGATCGTGAACCAGCAACAACTGGAGAAGACACAGGATATCGTGAAGAAGTTCGCAGAGGAGTTGGGTCCGAAGATGCAAAATATACTTCTCGAACGCCAAAAAGAAATGACTAATTGGGTGAGTTTCTATATTAATTTTTGTATTTGAATTTTACAAAATTAAAAAAAAAAATTTTTTTAAATGTTAAATATTGTTCAAAAGTATATAGGTCTTTGGACCAAATAAATAAAAGTCTTTGTTATTTTGATATCACTTCTTGTATATGAAAAGGTAAAGTTTTAATGAGCGTTACCATAATTTTCTTGTTGTTATCGAACATTTCCAACGAAGTTGGTATCAGAAGTTTAAATACATAACAATAGCTCACCCAAACGACATTGTTTCGCCATTTCAAAAACAAATATGCGGCCAAAACGTAAACTTACTCCTTCAACATGTTCTCGAAAATTAAGGAATTTTGCTTGTTATTTTGCCTTTTCAATCAAGTTTCTAGAAATTATGGCTCCTTGAAATCTCCGAAGTTGTTTGAAGATTTGTTACTGAAAGAAATAATACATTCTATAGATATTGCGAGTGATAATGAAAATCTATTTGAAATAATATTGAAATTATTAAACAGTGTCTGTGCGTGTATGCAACAAACTTTAAATGAAAAGCAGAATTCTATTTTTAATGTTGAAACCAACATATTACGAGAAGATGAAGACAACATTGTCAGCAATATTGAGCTTTATAAGAAGATTTACAACAGAACTTGTATTAATTTAAAGCAAAAAGTAATGAAAAAAATTTACGAAAATAATAATGTAGCCGACATCAATGGTTATAAGCTAAATAAAAGGCAATTTTATATAGATAAAATAACAAAAGAAAACATGGAACGCACATTATTTGAAATTCTTGTAAAAAACTACAAAAACCGCAAATATAGAATACGAAATTTAGATTCATATAAAAATAAAATATTGATGACAAATAAAAATGAATACAATGTAGTGATAATTATTACTATATTTCCAAATACAATAGAAAATTTAAATAATATCAAAAATCTAAGTGAATATCAACTCGCTAATGCCTTCACTTCACAATCACCAGTGGACATTGATATAATCCGTACAACATCTTTTCAGAATAGCGATAATACTCCTAAATTTGAAAACGTAAAAACATGTCACTTATATTCTATTTACAATTTTTTAAGTGAATGCATCAAGAACAATACAGTAAAAATGTTTAAATTTATAAAAATTGAAAAATCACTGAAAATTTATATAAATACTATAGCTTATGAAAATTTTGATATTTACATGAACAAGTGTTGTAGCAATGAATATGTATGTGAAAGTGTCATGTTTAAAAGCATCTTTAAATCAGCGCATTCGAAGTTCGTTTCATCCACAGAGAAATATAACAAAAACTTAGACGAAAATTATCAAATTATTATAAACAATATAAAAATGTTAATATATCAATACGCTAAGAAAATCAGCTACACAAAAAACATAAATAGTTTAGAGAAACGATCACTTGATGATATTATTAAGTATCAAAGCAATAATTGTGATGTGTATAAAAGTATTAACTACTCGATTAATATAACTACTAGTTATGGAAATGTCGAAGAAAGTAATATTAAAGTGAAGAAATATTCTACAGATAAAAATAATTTAACAACTGATCCTTTAGTATTCACTGAATCTACCAGTAATCCTAGCATCCTAACAAATAATTTGCAAACAGAAAGTAATTATTATAAAAGAATACCCTCAGAGAGCGCGCAAAATATGTCCATTAATACAATAATGTTACAAGAACTCACTACTGGGCTACCCAATACAATAAGACAACAATCAACAGTAAGTTACCAGAATCATCAAAATATGTCAAACCTACATTTTGCTTTTCGTAAAAAAATAACCTCAAATAATCATGCATCATCATCATCATCTACTGAAGTTAATTTAGCTTTTCCTTATATTTTAAATTTAAAAGAAAAAAAGTATATTCGTAGTCCCATTCAATCTAGTACAAATACTATTTCTAGCAATAATGGCATTTCAACTAAACTAAATGAAAATCAACTTAAGTATCAAAATCAATCTGCGTACATTAAAATATTTAATAATGAGATGGGAAATAAAACTATTACATTAGAAAATAATAAATCTGTAACTAAGTCCGTCAAAATGGCAGAAATTATGAAACAAGATACAGAAAACGACAAAATGTTTTCAAAAGTCAATGGTCAGTCAGATGATAAAATTGGAGTTCAAAGTGTATTTATAAAAAACAATAACGAACAAAGTACCAACAAACTTAATACTTTTAAAACGACAATCTACAGTAAGCCCCAGGCGTTAATATTTGAAAACAAAAACAATACTGGGGAGCTTAATTCGATAACTTTAGCAACAACAATAATAAAATGTCTTGGAAATGACACAAAACTATACAATCAAGAATTAAGTTCATTTTCTATATCCGCAAACAAATCCATTTTGTACTCTGCTAACATTACCGTTCCCAGATCAATATCCAAGTTTATACCAAAAACAGATATAAATTCTAACTCTACTTCAAAAGTATTTGAAAAAATATATAAAAAAATAAATAAAGAAACATCAAAAAAAACCTCTAATATTGATACTAATACAAATAGCATAAACTATCGTAAAAATAATAATGAAAAATATTTTGACTTAGATTTTATAAAATATTCCACAATGGATAATGAAAATAACCATCACACGAATGTCGTTAAAAGTCATAGAATGGATACTGCAAGAGATCTTGCAGTAGATAATGTAAATATAAATGCCATAACAAGTACAGTAAGAGAAAAAACAACAGATGTTGGTAGAGATCTTGCCAAAGATATGGATGCCAGGGATATTGCCAAAGATCCTACAACAGATATTTTAAGTTACAATAAAATGGAAAATATAAAAGATTCTATAATAAATTATATAAGTTCTACTATAAATAATAATAATGACACTATGAAGGGTAATATTAAAAGCCATGCAAAAGATCGTCCAATAGATGAAATCAAAGCTCTAACGACAAATATCGTGAAAGATCGTACAATCCACGTTTCAATTGCAGATTCTAAATACCTTACACTAAGCATTTTAAACGATTCTTTAAGAAATACTACAACAGAAGCAAGAATAAATATTCCAAAAAGTCATACGACGGATACTGCAAAATATTCTATAGTAAATGATATCCATGATGTTGTAGAGATTTCAAATGATGCAAAACTTTTAAAAACGTACCACATCAAAGATCGTGCAATGGATACTGCATGTAATTCTACAATGGATATTGCTAAAAATCTTTTAACAGATGCTTCTAAAGATTGTACAACAAATACTGAAAAATATCCTGCAATGGATACTCTTTCAATTCATAGTGGTAAAAGTTTTACAACAAACTATGTAAAGTATCGTAAAACGTATCCTTCAACAGACACAATAATGCATATTATAAGATATCCTAAAATAGAAACCGTGAAAATATACAAAACCAACACTAAAAAGGGTCATGGAACGAATGCATCTAAATATCCTACAGGAAATACTGAAAAAAAATTAATAACGACAATTGTTACTGACCCTACTGTGAAAACTGCAAAATATCAAACGGAAGATATCGTAAGAGACAGTATAGCAAATACTGTTGATGATCGTACAATGTGTACTACAAAAAAATTAAAAATTTAATGGAAAAAGTCATACACATACAGAAGATATAGTAAAAAATACATCTTCAAAAAATACAAGAGATTATCTAAAGAAATCTACAATGTATACTGCAACAGATCTTATAATGCCAAATATAAAAGACCGTACAATAGATATTGCAATATTAATTCAGGATTAATCAAAGATTATACATCTTCAAAAAATACAACAGATAATCTAAAGAAATATACAATGTATACTGCAAAAGATCTTATAATGCCAAATATAACAGACCGTACAATAGATATTTCTACAGTCAGTTATTCAAGATTAATCAAGGATTATACATATAAAGATATTATTAGAAATAGAACAACAGGTAATATTAAAGATTCTATAACTCATACTACTATAGGTCCTTCAACAAACATTATAAAACCAACGATATCTATCATTGTGAAAAATCATACGAAAAATAATGTAGCTTTCATTACAATGAATAAATCAAAGGATGATACAAGGAACGATAGAAATTACTCCGCCGTAGAAAATGCAAAAGTGCCATTAATCAAAAACACAAAAGATGCCATAGTGGATGGTGTAAACAATTATACATCAATGAATATGTGAAAAAACGTGTATCGGATACTGTAGAAGATTCTACAACAGTTATTGCAAAATATCAAACAAATAATGTAAAAGGTCCTATAATAAAAATTATAAAAAATCTAAAAACCTATATTAAGAATGATTCAACATACAATTCAACAAAAAAAAATCATCAACAGATGCTGCAGAAAATGTAATAACAAATGCTGTGAAATATTTAATATCGGATAATGTAAACAATCTTTCAACGTACACTACGATAGATCTATCAATTGATTCTTCAAAAGATTTGAATATGAGTAATTTAAAATATTACACAACAGATTCTGTGAATTATTCTACAATAGATATTGTAAAAGATCCGGTAACAAAAATAGATAATATAAAATATTATTCAAATTATTCAACAACAGTCATTGAAAAAGGTCTTAGCATAGATATTTCAGTAAAACCTATAACAGATACAAAAAAAGACTTAAGGATGGATGTAGAAAGCAGAAAAAAACATACAAAAAATATTACAAATTTTTCTACAATGGATCTTACTCAAGATTCCATATCAAAAATAACAAAAAAAATAATGACACATAGTGTAAAAGATCATTCTTCGACTAATATAAATTACTTTATAACGAAAAAAGTGAAAAATGTCACAACGGACGGTGGAATCTATTTTAGTACGCAGAATGGGAATGACTCTGAAATTGATAATCCTAACAATCCTTTAACAAAAATCATAAATGATTCGAAAACGAATAACATCAATGGTCCTATAACAGATAAAGATAACAATAATATAAAAAATATACTGGACATTACATACAATTCTACCACGGATAGTGATATTTTGAAAATTAGTGTAAATTCTCCCACAGCAAATATTTTAAGCAAAACTGAAACGGAAAATATAAATGCTGCAACGCCTTATACAAATCCTCCTTCCTTGGCTAGTGATAAAGATTTTACAATTGATGATGTAAATTATGATTCGTCAGGAATTATAAAAGATTCTGCAACGATTCTTACAAAATATCCAACAATTAATAATGAAAAATATCTTAAAAAATTTACCACAAAAGTTATAATAACAGATTCTGCAATGGATGCTGGAATTGATCGAACAACAGATAATAAAAACTATGTTACAAAAGATACTATTGCACCAAATATTAATGATCCTACTGTAAAAGTTCGTAAAATGGATATTGTAAAATATCTAACAATGATTACTCACAAAACACATAGAATAGATACTTTAGAAGTTACTGCAAAAAATCTAAAAATGGATACTGCAACTAATTCAACAACTAGTAAAGCAAATGATTATACATCACATAATGCAAATTATATTACAAAGATAGACGTAAAAGTCCCTACAGCCAATAATATTATACTTTTTTCGCTGGTGACTTCTAAATATCCAAGTACAGATACTATAGAACACCGTACAATAAATAATGCAAAATATACAACATTAAATAATAAAAAAAAATCTTTAGCTAATACTATTAAATATTTAACAACTCCTAATACAAAATATCCTACAATTTATTATATGAATAATCCTACAAAAGATAACGTGGAACGTTTGAAAACAGATCAGGTTAAAAATCACACTACTATACGATACAATACTACTAAAAGTTCCGCAGTAAGCCCTGCTAGTGATTTTTTAATAGATATTTTAAAAAATCCAACAACAGATAGTTTCCATTGTACAACAGAGACTATTGAATATCCTACAAAGCGTATTACAAAGGCTCTTACGACGAAAACTATAAAAGATTATACAGCGCACACTTCAAGCACTCTATCTACAGATGCAACACAAGATTATACAACAAACATTGCACTAGCTCTGAGGACAGAAACTGTAAAAGAACCTGCAATGAATATTACAAAAGCTCCGACATCGCATATTTCATCAGCTGTAACTATAAACACTATAAGAAAACATACGATAGATATTCCAAAAGAGTCAACAGGAGATTCTTTGGAAAATCTTAAAACTCATACGGTAACAGTACTTACATCGGATATTTTAAGGGAGGCTCCCTCACTGTATACTAAAACGGATGCTGTACAATATTTTATTACGAATGTAGCACCCACTTTAACTACAGAAACGGTTCTATTAAAAAACACTGTTATATATCCGTTAATATTTACTTCAGATACTCTAACATCCCGACCTATAAAAACATGTACAGAAAGTAATAAAATAACTAATCTCACATATACTACAGAACATTTAATAACAAATAATGCAAAAGAACATTCTGATACTGTAAATAAAGTTATAACAAATAGTGAAATAAAATCTGCACTGAATACTACAATCGATCCTACAAAGGATATTATTAAAAATCCAAAGACTGACAATGTAGAAGATTGTACAATAAATACTGCAAATAATCTTACAACAAATAATATAAGCGATCATTATTTGTATGATATAAAATATTTTATGACAGATAATGTTACAGATTCTACAATTTCTTTGTTTAATAATAGGAATAAGGAGTCGACTACTTTATTTTCAAATAAATTATCAAAAACTTCACCATCAATTAAGAAATATTTGAAGATTGGAGAGAATAATTATTTCACTCCTATAATAAATATGACAGTAAATACAGAAGTAAAACAAAACAGCTTAGAGAAATTATTGGCTTCTTCAATAATACCTAAACAGAGCAAGTTTGAAACAGCAAATAGTCATATAACGTTACCTATGTTAATAAAGGAAGTTAAAGAGTTTACTACTAAAGCTTCAACAAAAGTAGTAAATAGCAAAAGTAATATTGTCAAAAGTATCAACTTCAAAAATTTTACTACACAATTGTTTAGAAGTGGTTTGTCGGAGAATGCAAATAATTACAAAGCGATGATAAATGCTTCGAGTAATAAGAAAAACGTACAGGTTTCTTCAGCGAAACATGTAATTGAATCAAACAGTAGCGTGTCTAATAAAGATAATTTTAACAAAATTAAACATTTTTTGAATACGACTGTGAAATATCGAAGAAGCCACATCACAGAGCCATTAATTGCTAGAATTAAACCAACGACATTATCTTCAATGAAACTGTCAGTAAGGTTACCAGAAGACTTTAATGAACGGACTGCGAGTAACGCTTATACAAGTCTGATGGACAACTTACGGTCTATGGAAAATATTAAATATATAAAAAATAAAATTCTTGAATTTAAATCAACAGTTAAAAATCGAAGTATTACTGAAGATGATTCGAATAAAGTTAAAACAAGAAGGGATTTAATAATAACTACACCCATATCACTAATATCTAATATTACTGAAATACATCGAGACCCTAATAATTTATTATTGCCAGTCGTGACTGTTTTACCTCTAGAATTTAGTACAAATGAAAGAAAAACTAAAACAAATAACAACTATAATAATTATCTACAATCCACCATGGATTCGCTTTTAAGTCAATCTGTAAAAAATAACGTAGGGAAAGCAACTATAGTAAATAGCAAGCAATATGTAACTATAAAAACATTGGTTAGATCAACAAGATTAGAATTCAATACACTTCCAATTTTTACAAGTAATCATAATATGGTAACGCCAGATCATGTAAGAAAAACGTCCTCTGATACATATTATGTAATAAACACTGAAGCTCATATTGCAAATACAAGTATAAGAAAAAGTATTTTATCTACAAATAAACTTAAAACTTTGAATTATTTACTAACGGAAAGGATACATAATAATTTAGAAAAGAAAAAAGAATTTACAGAAAAAAAATACAAAAAAAGTAAGACAGTGAGGTATAATACATTTAAACCTGCCGAAGAAGATTATGAAGCAACAAAGAAAATTTTAATTTCAAATTATCATAATTTGAATGAAAAAGAAATAATTCTAAATAATTATTCACCAACATTAAAACACGTAGAAAGTGTAACTGTTAAACCAAAATTTTATACTTTTAAACATTCTTTATTACCTAAAGTGTATACAATCAATAAATTGACAGAGCCACCAGCCTCCCATACTGCAAGACATAAAATCAATTATCATAGAAATATTAATAAGGAAAATTTATTAGATCCATTCGGAAAAACCAACCTGTACCCAATAAATAAGCTCCCATCGCACACACAAAGAAAGGTTATGAAGCGAATACGTTTATCAAAACAAAACAGAGAGGTGCTTGCGATGGACACGAATGACTTCTTCTCCAACAGACTCAGCGGCGCCAACAGATTATCCAGACCAGTACTCTTCAACCACTTGCCGGTACACTCAGTGACAGTTGTGCCAAAAGAATACGTACTTCGTCCAATGTTTGAAGAGGAGTCTTTCAGACCTAAACCCTTATTTGTAATGAATGACAATGATTTTTATAGAAAGGACTTTGGGTTACATCATCATAATGACGCTCAGACGTTACGACATAAAATTAATTATATCAAAGACACTATACAAGTACCTCCCGAGAAAGTAACAACTATAGAAAGACCGATATATCTGTCGACTAAACCACGAATTTTAAGAGATAGAATTGATTACATAAGGAATATCTTACACGATAGCGACAGTTACAGATCCCGATCAAATGTTATTGTCAAACCTGTTATAGAGATGCAAAATAGAGATCCACTATATTATTTCAGACGCAGTGGCTTATACAATAACGAAGACACCTCAACAGAGGCAAATAGACTTAAGCCAACGCGGAGAAGACCAAGAACTATTTTTTTTCTGAGTCCTACAGTGCCGTATAATAGATATTTTTAATTAGATAAAATATAAAATAGTTATATTCTAAATATATAAAATTGTTACTTATTACAGTCGTTTCATTTACTATAGTTTGTAATGCCATTTAATTTTTAAAATATTTTAGTTATCCAATTTAGACAGAGATGACAGTATAAAAGAAATACGAGCACGAGCATATATAATGTCATCATATTTATACAATAGAAATATTTCTTCAATCCGTTTATACAAAGTACTGAGTAATAAGTAAAAAAATGATAATATCCCACGAACCTCTGACTGTAAACAGGAGTTTAGGTTTTGTTTGGTCTTTGGAGGAGAAACATTTTTATTTTCCTTGCTGTAATAAGAAGGTTCGTAACGAACGAAGTATCTTAACACTAAATTCCGTGCCTACCCTGCCATTTATGTGGAATACAGCGTGACCCTAAAAAAAAAGTAATGAAATGATGAATTATTCGTTTAAATTATATAAGTACATAACATATATACTATGTACATATTATGTATTATATCCTTAATATATGCTCTTTAATATATACATATTATGTAGGTAACCGACTGGTGGCTCGACGACATGTACCTCAAAGTCCGCTCGCCGCTCCCCATCAACTCGAACCCCGGCATGGTATTCCCGAGACGGCAGTTTGCCAAGATCGATGAGGTGGCCGACCTGGCTGCGCTGTACATTGACGACTTGCTCGATTACAAGGAAATGCTGGATAGGTAAGTAAATAATTATAAAAAATATCTTTATAGTGTATGCTATAGTTACGGGTTCCAATTTTACTTTGGGAAATTTTTTTTATAAGGTCGCTTATTTTAAAAGGTCCAAACGGTAGTCGTACCCAGTTTAAGATCACTTTGTTGTCCGTTTATCCGTCTGTCAAGATTATTTATCTCGATCGGGGAGCGATTGCGAGGAGGTACTGAGCTGAAATTAATATCAAATATTCAAATTTATGGTCTCTTGACGTACAGAACGTAAGTAAAAAATAAAGCTTCTAATCAATGATCACAAGATATGAGCATATGTTGTATTTTGTATTAAAATCATTATTTCGTATGAGAACTTACAAAACAAATAAAGGAAAAAATCTGAAAAGTAACATTTATATAGGTATTTTATAGAAAAAAAATATTACAAACTTATAATTGTAATTTCTTTAAAAATAATGTTCAGTGTTTATAACTGCAATTTTTAATCAACTTTTGTAAGTTGCACTTCCCGTTGGTCTACAATCTTGAAATTGAACCGGAACCATCAATATGTGAGTCGAACTCGCGCTTAGCAGATTTTTTAAAATTGAAATAAAATAAATAAATCAATTTTATTATTCAATGTAAAAAATAAAAATTTTAATAATCATAAACTAGTTTCACAAACAATGTATAGCATAAGATCAAACACCTGCATGACATACAAGAGGTACGGTTCAAAATTCTGCTATATCCACATAATGATTAAAAATTTTATATAATTTTCAAAACAATTCATACTTTAATTATAACTGTTATTAAAGCTTACGTTACACACTTACCTACAGAGGGGAACTACCACAAGAGCGCGCCACCAGCCGTGAGAAGGGCCAGCCGCTCTGCATGGAGCAGTTCTACCGTCTGCTCGGAGTGTGTCGGATACCGGAAGTCGGCAAAGACCGGTTGGAGCTCCCTCCAAGACCCAGCGACCCGAATGAATGTGAAGAACTAGTGATTGTGGCTTGCAGAAACTATGTAATTCTTTTCAATTATATATATATTTATCTGTATAGAATTAAAAAGGTGTAGCGGCACATCGTCTTACTGTAAACGCGGCGGTTGCGAGTTCGATTCTCGCTCGGGGCTATTGATTATTTTCAATTCTTACCAGAGAGTAATAATATAAAGCGAAGCGTTGAGTTCAGCCATTCAACCTGTAATGTCTCAAAAATCAAGCGGAAGTAAGGAAAGGCGTGTCTTAACACTACATTATCTCTGCCTCCTTTGACTTATTAACACTAGGTTTTATCTAGTCTAATATATATATCAATAAATAATATTACATGTGAGGATCTTCAATAAGGTATTTGTTCTGGCTGTAGGTACACAAGCGACTGAAGGTACATACGAGTATATCCACAATATATCAAAGCAAACTTTCAGTCCTCAAATAAAGCAAAATGTATTCTCTAGACGAGAACTAGTCCGTAAAAGCACCTGGAATATCTGTAAACTACTGTAATAAGATTTATTTAGTGAAAAATAGTCTACGAGTATAGATACAGGGTCGAGTTAACAGTGTTTCAGCAACGGTTGTAATTTAATAAAGAGTTGGAATTTCATCACTCAGTGTCGTCTCCCGTTGCAATTTGTACTGAACATTTTATTAGTAAACTTGTCTTCTTTAGTTGGATGGAGTTTTTAATTCTTTTAAGTAATTATTTCTAAAAAAAAAACACACCGCGGACTTTTTAGTGGTGCCTCAGATAGTTCTTTTTTTCTTAAGCGTATGTTATGCTTATAATAAATTTATATATGATTCTATAAGTAGGTAGGTATATCATTGGCGCAAAAATTTACAAAAATATACGTAAGAAAAGAAAAGAGATTAACAAGAAAATTAACATAGTGATAAGTATAACGAGACTCCGAACCGAACCACCATTCATATTTTGTGCAGATATTTACTGATAGTATTAATCACAAAATAACTGGAAAATAAATGCCTGTTTAATTATTATATACATGAAAACTTCTAAAACATATAATTATATAGAATATATTATAAATGATTAATAAGAATAGTGTCCTAATACTATTTTGCCCTGCCTACCCTTCTACATATCCCGCATGTAGCTATACAAACAGAGTGATTTATATATAAATGCATTTTTTTTCCACCAGTTCTACCCGATACCAGTAAAAGCGGCGGACCGTGGCCGCCTCACGCCCGGCGAGATCCAGGCGCAGATACTGCACGCGATGGTGGACGCGGCGGGCGCGGCGCCGGCGCAGAGGGTCGGGCTACTTACCACCTTGAACAGGGACCAGTGGGCCAAAGCCAGGGAGCAGTTGATCAAAGGTACACTATACACAGTTTTTAACTTCATGCTGTATCCCGCATATAGCAAGAGGAAATCCTCTAATACTCTACAATTCGAGTTATTCGCGTGTTGAGTGCCGTAACTCAACGCCTTGTTATCAGAATAGAAAAATAAAAAGTAATGAATTCATTCCTCCAAGTGGAACTTAAATCTACTACACACGTCTGCACCACAACAGCTTTTTTAATCGAACCCATGACCGTCACGTTTTACAATTATGGGCTCTGTCGACAGCGCCTCTGCGCCACGACAGCGTTCTGCTATATTTATTTGATTTATTTATATTAGAAGTTTTGAATATCAATTATAGTTCTAAAATATCTTAAATGTTTCTCTCTCTAGTCTATAATATATAAAATAACACCAATAGCACAATAGGCAAAGGAAACCTGAGAACCTAGTGTTAAGACACTGTGTTCCCATTAAGACACTTCCGATTCCTACTTTTCGCCGAATTCTGGAGGCATTGCGCGTTGAGTGGCGGAATTCAACGTTGCGCTTTGCATTGGCGAGAGCGCTGAAATCAAAATATTAAATACGTAATTTCCTCGAGTGGGAATGGAACCCACTACTTGTTGAATTTATACGTAGGGTGCGCTACAACTGGCCTAACATTCTTAAAAATATAATTTTAAATATATAAATAAAACTATACTACTTCTGAAAATTATGTATTTTTTATATATATAGACGAAAACAACCGAGCCAACCTCGATCTAATATCTCGAGCGCTATGCATAATGTGCGTGGACGAGGAGGGCGGTGACCGCAGCGAGCTCGACGCGGACTCGAACGCGCTACTACGGGCCATGCACGGCGGCGGGACGCGCTACCACACCGCCAACCGGTGGTTTGATAAGACTGTCCAGGTAACTTGGCTTAATTACATTGATTGTAACAAACGATTTATACATAGCCTTGTCGACACACTTAAGTTAGTGATAATTGATTATAATCCACGTAAATGAGCTTGTGAGCGACAATTCGTCTCTATATATAATAAGACAGTAAAAATATTTTGTCTGTACATTTAGTAATTTTGACTGAAATGGATAGAAGGACACTTAAAAATAATAATAGAAAGCAAAAAGATTTTTTTTGAATTTCTTGTCTGTCTGTCTTTCTGTCTGTCGACATATTTTTGTCCGCATTTTTCTCTGAAAGTACTGAACCGATTTATTTGAAAATTTGTTACCAGTTACCAATTGCTTTGTTTTAACTCAACTTAACTACTAAAGTTTAGTTCATCAAAATCGGTTCATTAAAAAAAAAGTTATCGTCATTTGAAAGAAGTCGTAATTATTTCATTTTATTCAACACAGAGATAAAGATCTTGAAAGAAATATCAAGTAAATACAAAGATTTTTTGGTTGGTTCGTTCATATAATATATGTAACTAATTTAAAAACTGTACAGGAGTTAATATGCAATTATTACAGTTATTTTACAAAGAATATTATGAATCCTTCAAATCAATAATTTAACATTTAAGACTGTTTCTGAATGAGTAAATTAAATTATTCACTGACATCAGCACATTTAACAGAGTATATTATATAGGTAAAAAGAACATAAAGTTACAAAAATATATACATGTAATAAATAATTAGCTTTAAATATATTTTATAAATATCAAATATCAACAATGGTCGTATTTTTATATTTAAAACAATCAAAGGCCAGTGGTGGCGCAGTGGCACGAGGTGTGACTGTAAAACCGACTGGTTGTGGGTTCGATCCCCACTCGAGGAGATGATATATTTACTTAAATTTATATTTCCATTTCTTCGCTCTGGTGTCGAGGTTAAGCGCGGCGTTGAGTTCTGCCGCTCAACACGCAATGCCTCCAGAAATCGGCAGAAAGTGGGGCACGGAGTGTCTTAACACTAGGTTCCCTCTGCCTACCCTGCTGTGTGCGGGATACAGCGTGAAGCTGATTTTTTTTTTAAAACAATCAAAAATTCTTTGACGATAATGTCGTAAAAAAATCATATTAGAAGTCATTATAGTTGTCAATTAATTCTGCTTATTAAATCAATAATCATGTATTTTAAATAAAAGCATTTCCAAAAACCAAATTAGGCCAGTCGTGGTGCAGCGGCACGAGGTGTGACTGTAAAACCGACTGGTTGTGGGTTCGATCCCCACTCGAGGAGATGAAATATTTACTTAAATTTATATTTCCGTTTCTTCGCTCTGGTGTCGAGGTTAAGCGCGGCGTTGAGTTCTGCCACTCAGCGTGTATTGAATCCTCCAGGAACGGAGTGTCTTGACACTAGGTCTCCGCTGCCTACCCTACTGTGTGCGGGATACAGCGTGAAGCTGATTTGATTTTATTTCCAAAAACAAGATTCTAATCCGCAAGATACTTACGGTTGTTGGTTTTATTCCTAATCGGCAGAATGAAATATTTAATATTTCCATATCTTCGCTCTGGTAACGAGGCAAAGCGGTCTAAATAAAAGAAAAATAACAACACTAGCTAATGTTCCCACCTCCACGCCCACTCGCAGCTCATCGTGTCGTCGGACGGCACGACGGGCATGTGCTACGAGCACAGCCCGGCGGAGGGCGTGGCGGTGGTGCGGCTGGCGGAGCGCGCGCTGGCGCGGGCCGCCGTGGCGCCGCCGCCCGCGCCGCCGCCCGCGCTGCTGCCCGCGCCGCAGCCGCTGCGCTGGCGGCTGGGCGCCGAGCTGGCGCGCGCCCTCGACGTCGCCGCCAGGGACGTCGACAGGTAAGTATCAATGATAGGTGTGACTAGCAATATAATCACGATTGATATGACTCAAAATATATGGTTGTCAATATATCATTCCGAAATTTCACATATAACCACATTTCTTATAAATTCTGTGGAAAGAATAGATTTCTTTACTCTTTTCTACTATTCAAATCATTTGAATAAACAGCATTGTTCTTCTTAACGTATGAGAAAATTTATAATAATTGTCTGTACATATTATGTGAATTATACAAATAATAAATACTATATTCTTGGTTTTAGAAAACGTATAAAAATTTGAACGTAGCGGGACTCGAACCCGCTTCTCCTGGTCGGTTTCCAGGAGGTAAAAATCTCCCTACAGAGATGCTAACAACATAAATAAGTTGTAACAAACGTATAAAAATTTCGACGTAGCTTGATGAGAACGTATGGCTTAGTGGTCAGAGCGCCTGGTCGGTTTCGAGTCCCGCTACGTTCAAATTTTTATACGTTTTCTAAAATAAGTATTTTTCTTTCCTAAGTGTGAATTAACACTTTAAAAATGTTTAAAACTATATTCTTGGTTTGTACAGATCCATATCAGACTTGGATTTGAAGGTGTACACGTATCGCGGTTACGGACGTGAGTTCATGAAGTCGTGCCGCACCAGTCCCGATGTCTACATCCAGCTCGCCCTACAGTACGCTTACTTCAAGTAAGTCTTCACGCCTCTTGAAAATTACAGTATTTTTTTCAAAATATCGGCTTCGCTAGACATTGAAGTATACGTTTATTATTGTTTAAGTGTAATTAGGAGAAACTGTAATATATTAAATAAATTGTAATTCAAACCCTTTTTAGTACCCGTAACCCGTAGCGTTTGGCGCTCCGTTCTCTTTGACTACCCCACTAGAGATAAGCTAGCAGTAACTTATTGTTAACTGTAACTATTTATGTTTGATCGTAAAAAAATGTATTGTATTTAATAGAAAAATATTTGGTTATTCCACATTTATAGCGATAGCTGCCATCACGCGCGCGGCAAATGCGCGTTTTCCCGCCCGATAGAAAGTAGGATATATTATGCTGCTCAGCAATCTTTTCTATGTTCCAGTCAAAGTAAGGGAGAGGTGGCATGAAAGAGCCAGTTTACTAAACGAAGCAAAAAAATATACTTTTAATTAAAGAAATTAAGTTTTTTTTCTCTCAAATTATTATTCATTTATTAAACTAGATAATTTCATATAAAATAAGCTTTAAATACAATAAAAAAGCAATAAAATATTCATTTTAAAAAAATGTGTCATTTGGCTCTTTCATAACGGTATTGAAAGAGCCACTAAAAGTTATGAAAGAGACAGCCTTATATTATGAGATGTAATAGTGAAAATTATGCTAAATAATAACAATGCTCTATTAAATAAAAAAAAATATTAATCCTTATTAAAAAGTTTTTTTTTTAATTATATTAGTTATTTTAAGTAAATAATTCTAATAATCTCATATTATTTAAACCAATTATATTATATTATTTTATTTATATTCTTTTTTTATATTTTAGAGGCGGATAGTTCTTTTATTAATAAAAATCACGAAAATTAAACTAAATAATAAATTAATAATATCTTCTCAAAAACAACATACTTAAATTATAAGATTTTTTTTTTAAATATTGCTCCATGCAATCATCACTATTTTTATTTGTATTGGACTTTGTTTTGCTTCAATCTACCTTTTTTTTTACTTCACCCAATATGATAGAATCAATCATCTCTTTCAAGGCCCATCCACCCGGCTCTTTCATAACTTATTTTTAAAAAAAATATAACCTTCAAAATCACAACGATATCAAAACTTTTGAAATTCAGTTTTAATCCAGTTACAAGGCCAAATATATACATAAACTCGATCCACAATCCAAGTACCTATATTTGTTTACAATGAAATACTAAAAAACAACTCAAATGAGGTAAAGAAGTTACTTTTGAGAGCCAAAAACTTCAACTCGTCATATCGGCGTCCGTTGGTTGCGAAAATGTGTAAAATTTTTGTGGGTGATGGGAAATCAGTGTTGCCGCTTAAAAATAAAATATTCTGTCGAGTCCGTTCCTACACTACTATAATATTGCAGGTGGCTCTTTTAAAACCTGGCTGTTTCATGCCACTTCTCCCATACAAGCAGAAAGGCACACAGGCAGACAATTGTTTTATAAATTGTTTGTTTGCGTTTTGTTCTGCCTACATTGAAAAAAATATCATTTTTTTGAAATCACAGAAAGACTTTTCATTTTTATATATAAGTTAATAATTCACCGATTATCTATTCAAAGTGTTACGCAAGTTACGCCAGTCACGCATTGCCTCGAAAATTCTGCGGAAAGTGGGGAACAAAGTGTGTTCTACTAGTTACCCTGCTATAACCACTTCATCACACTCCCCCAGGCTCTACGGCTATCTGGTCTGCACATACGAGTCGGCGTCCCTTCGCCGCTTCCGCAACGGGCGCGTCGACAACATCCGCTCGGCGCACAGCGCCGCACGCGCGTGGGCCGCGGCGATGTGCGCTGACGACACCACCACCACCACGACCGGTCAGCCTGATGATGGACAGAAGAAAGTCTCGTTTAACTTGTATGGGGTGAGAATTTCGAAAATTTTTAATTTACCTTTTTTACTTATGGGAGACCTATGAGGGGAAATTATTGTTAACTTTTCAAATACAGTTGTTAATGATTAAATTAAATCTGTAAAAAACAAGTCTACAGTATTGTTTTAATAGTTTGGCTGGCAGTCTACATATAACTAAAAATATATATTTTCTTGACGCCAGGGGCGCAGGGGCACAAAGTATGACTGTAAAATCGACTGGATGCGGGTTCGATCCCCACTCTTTATTTATATTCATATTTTCATTTCTTCGCTCTGGTGTCGAGGTAAAAGTGCGGCGTTGAGTTTCGCCACTCAACAATTCCTCAAGAACTCAGCGAAAAGTGGGGAACGGACTGTCTTAACACTAGGTTCCTTCTGCCTACTCTGCTTTGACCGAGATACATACTCGTATTTTCTTACAAAAATAAATTTTGCTTAGGCGCAGCTTAATTAAAAAAAATTAAAAATATATTTTTCTTTTCTTAGTGTGGAATAACGAATTATTATTACAATTTACTAACAGTAGTGTAGGAAACTATTATATATATTTATAGTTTATTTAATGTGTGTCATTTATCTATTTAAATATTGTAATTTATTTATTTATCATTTATATACATACATACGTTTAATGGAATTTATATATTTTGTAGTAAGTATTCGTATTTAATTTATTTATATGTAAGCGCTCACTGCCGTCGACTGAACCGATAAGGTGTCGTAATATCTACGCCTACCCCCTTGTCGACGGCATATTTAATTATCACAGTCGTTGCTTGCCACTCGATGCGCTTTCCATACGTTCCTTTGTTTTATCTAGTATTTTATTCCAAATTTGTATCTTTCGTGTTCTGTTATATATATATATATGTTTGTGGTTGACTTTGTTATATACTGTACCGTGTTTAATTGTGATTTTACCATTTGTGTTATCACTGTACGTACATTTAAAGTGATATTGATTAAACTCAGTGCTAGACGTGAGTAGACTTTTATTATTCACCATCAACACTACCAGTAGTAAGTAACATACTAACAACTTTTCAATACTAACATGAAAAATCTTACAGGAACAAAAAAAGCTAGAGCTATTCGAGGAAGCAGCCCGCAAACAGACCGCCATCATGGAGGCCAACATCCTCGGTCGTGGTATCGACAACCACTTACTAGGGCTCCGTGAAGCCGCCAGAGAAGACCTAGGAGAACTGCCTGAGATGTTCAAAGATAGCACTTATAATCGTATGATTGAGTTCAAGCTTAGCACTAGCCAGGTATGATTTAATGATTAGGGATATTTTTAATTTGATACATTTAAGGGTAGTTTGCTTGTAAAATTAGTGTAGTCTTAGGTTTTCTCATTTATTTTATATCAGTTTATCATATGGTTTTGTCTGTCCAATAATATGCAAAAGGTATATATATAAAGATAAAATATTGTTTTTCTACTATTATTTAGGTAATATCTACTATTATTTAGGTGAAAGCGTAATAGAGTGTGGGTTATTATGTAAAAAATAATATTAATCAAACATTTTATTTCCGATCATATTCAATTGAATGATGTTGATAGTAAAAATAGTGGGAGAGAGCAACGAAAACAAGCAAAGTTCACAGAAACCACATTCCATAGTTATAAACAGTTATCATTTCAAAAATATCTTTCAAAATTAATAATAATTAATTATTTATTATAAAAAAGGTCGCAACAACTGCAGACGGCACATTCATGGGCTACGGCGCCGTGGTCCCCGACGGGTACGGCTGCAGCTACAACCCTAAGAAGGATTGCATCATCTTCTGCATATCTTCCTTTATATCCTCAAGCGTCACCAACACTGAAGCCTTCAGACAATCCCTGGAAGAAGTCCTGGATTCCATGAAACTGATGTTCCAGAACCGGAAGGTCGAGAGTTAAGTATTTTTCGATGTATCTACTGTTTCTATTAATCTTCATTGATTTTTTGTTGTGTTTTATAAAAGTTGTATGCCATATTTTATACATATTATATACTTATTTTTAAGAAATTAGATGTATTTGACGTCTTGAGCACTTTTGAATGTTAAATGAAGTTTATTTAAAGTTATACACGTTATATGATAAAGCAAATTTCTTTATACGCGATTAACAGTGCACTATTTGGCTACGCGATATACAAAACTCTAATATATATAATAAAATTATATATCTATTTAATAAAAAAAATGTATAATGCCTCCTCGTTGAGAGAACTCGAATTTTCCTTAGCGTTGCTATTGTAGAAATTTAATGTATTAAAGTAGACGGCTACTTACAACGTAATGACTTACAAAACTTACATGGATATGTCTTTATTTCGGAAAAGGAAAGAAAACATATATATTTTAAAGAACTACAAGTAAATTTTGTAATTACTGAAGCGTTATATTGATATTATATCTTTACTCTAAAAAGATAAGATTAATAATAATAAAATTTATAAATGTATCAAATGCAATTTACACGTTTAATGTGAATTTCCAAAAAATATTTTTATATCACTATGAATGATTGACTTTAATGATTGGAGCGCAGAGACGATGACGAGTTGACGATAATTGAAATGATGTTGAGACAGTATACATGAGATAAGACCTTAAATTTGAAAACATTATACAATTAAACTTCTTTCCTATGTCCATAATTAAAAAAAAGGAAAGCTATAAGGGCATATCCATTTGAGACGAATCGTATGAAATACGCACATATTTAGATATATGTACCTATTTAAAATTAATATAAAACACTTATCGCAACTAAAACATATCACTTGATGTCTGATCTTTGATCTAGTCTATAGTATTTAGTTCTAGAATTATTGAATTCTAGTTTTAATATAACTTGTTCAACTAGGGATGTAGTACAAAAAAATATATGTATTTATATATATACCCATGTAGTATGTAGGTCGTAGAAATATTATATATTGTGTTAATAAAGCCATGAAATAGGCTTTTAAAATTATCTATGTTACTTATTTTTTTAAACACTAGTGCGGGGCTAAATGATTATTAAATTATACTTCAGAATAATCGTATATATAATATAATATAGTTGAATCTATAATTATGAATAAATACGTCATTTTCAGAAAAAATAATAAAAAAAAAATCAGTCTGTTTCAGTCATGATTATAAATAGTGATGATCTTGGAAATCTTGGAATAGATCGTGATGGAACTATCATAAATTATCACAATACGAAAACACGAAAGCTATATTTAGTACGTTTACTTTAACATACGAGTATTTCACGATGTAACTAATTAAATATAAGAAAGGGGGGAAATAAAGTAAACATTCTTAGCATATTATATAATTGTACTGTATATACAGCTAAGAATATTATTTCACCTACAAAACATTTTGCATTTATTGAATAAATACAAAAGTATATTAAATATTAATTTAGATGTATTGAATCTATTTATTGTAGTTAGTTTCTATTACACGTTGTTGCTCTGAGCCAATTCTTATGCTAAAAGTTACGAAATGATGTATTTTTTTTTTAAGAGTTTAGTTTTATGATGGTTGACTAAATATTCGGTTGTTTGTCTGTCTGTCTGTTTGTGTACTCTACAAATGTTATTGCTTATATGGAAAAATAATGGTTGATTGATTGATAGATTGACTTTATGTAGATATACTCACTGTATTATATAATAAGCACGTCATGACTACAGACATCGATGTTATACACTTATCGCTCATATTTAGATAGATTACTATTTTTTTTAAATAGAATCCTGCATCATAGATGAGATATTTGAAAATTATAATCAAAATTAATTATTATAGACAATGCAAAATTTAGTGTTTAATGTTTATTTATTGTTATTAGAAGCCAAAAAAATATTATTATATTGAATATATAAATTCATAAAAAAATATATTAAAAAAAAATGTCGTGACAACGTTGTTCTAGGCACAATTTTTTTTTATATTAAAATTTTCGTAAGTATTTACGTTCATGTAGCAGAATTTGAACCCACTTGCCTTTAGAACTGTGCACAATATACAACCATCTAAGACAATACTTTCATATTCTAATATCGCTATTGAAATGATTGACTTCAATAGATAAAGCTCAGAGACAGTGACAACGATGATCTTAATGATGTTGAATTTATTCGGTTTACTAACAGTCGCCACAAAATAAAAGATAAAATATACAATAGCACGAACATACTATGTATACTATTTGTACAGGTTTAATTATGATGACACAGTATATAAGAGATAAGGGTTTAAATTCCGCTACATTCAATTTCTTACGATATTTCAATAGATATATTTATTTAATATTTGAAAACATTATAAAACAAAACGTCCATTACTAAATAGGTCTTTAGTTCCGTTATTGTGATAATATACAACCCGTATATTAGTATTATATTTCCATTTTCTTTTTCTTTTTTTTTTGGGATTAAAACGTTGTTACGATATTTTTTACATGAATATAGTATTTGCTTATATACATACATATATAATAGATGAGCATTTACGGAGGTAGTTAGTGTTTGAATTTTATTAGACTTCTATAAAAGCTAAGCTTTAGGCTATTAAAGATTCCTATTTTTAAATGTTGTTTTTCTACATGTTATTTGTTGTTTAAAAATCTCAGCTTATTTTATATCATGTTTATACAAATTCTTAAATAAGCTTTTTAGAAAAACAAAAAACACACAAATCGTTTTTCGTAGCTTCGCTCCTGTATTTGACGAACAATTTTATGAAATTATATATTTATAATAATGACCTTTCACTCAATATGTTTCAGGAAAACGTTGCAGTGCGATTTCACAATATTTCGTATTTAATATGACAATTATACTCAGATGAGAAAGACTAAAACATAAAAACAATTAAGAAAGTAATTATTTACAATATGTAAACAATTTCAACGGATTGTACTCTAAACTACTGTCATAAATGCCAAAAAAATATTCATCTATAGGCAATGCCGACGACGACTTTGAAAAATAAACGGCAGCTTTGAAACGAAGACGTTCTTTTAAAAGTATAAAACGATTAAGAAATATTAAAGTTTCTCATAAATTATTTAATTAAAAACAAAATTGCTATTGTTATCAATAGATACATAATAGGAACTCAATGACATTGATAAAAGATATGCAAATTATGATATCTACATAAATATAAAGTAAAAAAATATTTACATTTGAACTAAGATATTTATAATTATTTAAATATCTATAAAAACCACAAATCTTTTCTATTTGTCAATTACAGAAACTTATGAAAATAAAAAGAAAAAAAATTAAGGATTCTTTAATTACGAGAGCGAAGTTTTGTATGAGTATCTAACTTATCGTTAAGAAAAATCATGATTATTAAGAATTTAAAATTAAGTTAGCGATAAGAAATTTAAATGTAGGATCTTGTCAATGCTGTGGTGATAACATAACGAATAGATTTGTAAAATAAATGTTTTTACTAAGTAGCGCCGTCTATCGCTTCCGACGCCTCGCGTAGGAGCCTGAACTTGGCTTGAACCACTACCGTGCAATTTTCTATTGAACAAAATCTACGTCAATTTTAAACGCGTAATACATACTTACATATCACTAAATTATAACTAATTTAGAATTTATATATAAACACATTTATTGATTTTTTTTAATCAATTGCTTAAATATAAAATGGCGAAGGTAAATTAAATTAATTTTACTTTTATACTTTGAATATATATTATATTTATTGTGTGTTAAAGTGGCTTAGTTATTTTTTCTTAAATTTTATATAAAACACATCGATGTTTTTCAGTTTTTATCGATTATTGTACAATTACGTCATAATTATAATACTATAGTGTAAAATCGATGTAAGCTTAGATTTAAGGTAACGTATACATATCAAGAAGTCGGTCTCACGATGGTGACCAAGAATATCGAAAACATATCAAAGTTTTAGCTCTTAAGACTGTAGATCTGAGGACACTTCGGCGTAGTCGCTTAAAATATATTATATAGGTATACACCTTATATCAATATAAATACTTATATGTAGATATATTGCTTTTAAAATATTATGTATACCTAACATTTTTTAATAAATGAAAAACTTCACTTTATTTTATTCGTAGATACTTGTATTGCAAGAATATATTTATTAATGTTATAATCAAAAATTTTAGATATTATTGTAAGCTTAGTGTTTAAATATTATCTACATATTATAAAATTTACATTCTATTAAATATCTTGTATTTTATCTCTTAGAGATTGGAATAAGGTAACCATTTCCTATAATTAAGTGATTGTGAAATCGAAACATATCAAAATTATGCTATATATTTTTCAATTTAGTATGAATTATCTTAAATTTTATTAAAGTGTTAGAAAAATACGATTCAATCGATGTCTCGATTAGAGTTAAGAAATAATATGGAAAATTGACATAAATACTTACCTATGTCATCAATACTAGAGACCATTCTATAGAGTATGGTGTACCTTGGTTTTATTTACGTTTAAAGTGTAACGCTTTGTGTTCTCATTCATTTGCCAAATCTAGTCAAATATATTATAAAACGTTTATTAAATATTATATTTGTTTGTTGTTTAGAATTTATTTATTGTGTTATTTGATAATAAATACTACCAACTAGCACTTTTTGTAGAACAAAATTGTATAGAAATTCGTCGTAGCACTTTTTTTATGAGTGGGTAGTCGTTGTTAAAAATGTATAATTTTAAATGTTATAAAGCAAATAAAAAATATTATAAGGTATTGTAATACCAATTATTGTGTTTAGCAATTTAAAAAGTTCGCGCTTCAGAGTTTGATTGTAAATTATATGAAAAATTTTGAAATATTTATTACTGTCCAAATTTGGTCAGTGCCTAGCATTTTCTAGTAGGATCAAGTCGGGACTATTTTTTTCAGATGGTAAAATCATTAAGAAAACTTAAAAATAACAAAAACCATACCTTAATTACTAATCTTTCTCCCTACATTATCACTTTTCCAATGAAATCAATATCGGTTATCGTTGTGGGATTACTTTTTTTTAAAAATGGGAAATGAGCCATTGTGTACCGGTACCGGTCTCTAGTGACTCTAGTGGCCGACCCTGCAGTGCACAGTCACTCTATATCAAATAAAACTATGATATATATTCAGTAGTGTATTTATTTATGTTACATTTATCTCTCAAGTCTAATATTCATCAACATCAGTCACATATAGTTATTATATGAATCAATTAAAATCAACTTTTACATTTTAGATAATTTTCCAATAATACCGCTTTAAAGTAGCGAACAGTAACTTTTGCTTCTTTCAATGCATGGAAAGTCCATTCCTAATAAAAACAACTCCACTTCGCCGTATAGGTATCATCTTCGGAGCTATTTCTAATTTTCCGTCCAGTGTCACTCTTGCGACGCGACATTCTAAATAGTAAAGAAATGTAAATTGATGGTCTGTATTGTGGTGGGTACAACATACATATAAGTAAGTGACTACAACATACATATACCTATTGCTAAACTATTTAATGAAATTTTGATATTTAGTAAATTGTTTGGTTGAGTACTTAACAAATGAAGACTCATGAGTCACTGTGTACCTTTTATACTGGAGTCAGTGTAGACGTCGTTGCCATTTTGAATTCACAAAATAGCGCACAAATAAAATCTAGTCTGCCAAAAGTTAAGTGAATCTATGCCGCTGTCCGCTGCAGTAACGCCACTTGCCATCAAAATTATAACAATCAATCAATATTTAAATATTAATGAATAAAAACTCGTGTAATTTACTTTGGAAAGTAATTCTTTGATCAGAAACCCAGCAACCCCCATACATACTTATCTTCTTCTTCTTTGTCGCCTCGCTCTTGACAGAGCGCCACACAGTCCGACGCCGATAAGTGACAGTTAAATATTGCTCTTCTATTTAGGAAATATATCTACTGTTCCCAATTTGACCCTACCTAGTTCCTTCGTATTATTAAAAAACATCCTGACTATTTAACAATTATATTTTGGTACTTATAATGACGCACAATTCTTTGCATTTGTTCTAAAAAAATATAATTATTTTAACAACTTTTAAAGTTAACGGAGTAAATATGTTATACTTTCACATTTTAATATCGCTATATATTTCATTTTTAATTTATCACTTTTATTTACATATTCTATTGATTATTAAATTATACAGTAGTTGATTGTCGTATAGAAGTGTTGAAGTAATATATTGTATTTACATAATACTCGTATATCACCTTCCTAGCCAAAGTTTATGTCAAATATTTAAAAATTTAACTGTTTTATAGAAATGTGTAATGTAATGTAATGTTATAGAATTATGATCATATTAGAAAATGCTGACTTGTAATAATAATTATGCTTAATTTTTTTTTGTGTTAAATAAAATAAAATAATAAATATATTAATATTTTCGGAATATAAATTCCAATTAATGATTAACACAAATATCACTATAATTTATCCTCAAATAAAACTTAATTCATATTTAAAATTTTATTTTTATAATTTATTTTAATATTAATTTCCATATTTCTTTCGCTCAATATATTATTAGTATTATTTTATATGCTCATAATGTATAACATTACAATGTATCCCAATGTCAGTGACCATGTTAGTGACTAGAGAGCACAACTATGAGTGTTCTGTGTTAGTTATCACTTATCTCTAACTGATAGCAGACTGTAATAACATATCATTAGAGCTGTAATAAATGTGTCAATTCAATGTTTGCTCCGAATAAACTATCTGTGGGAAGTTTGTTTTTTAATTGCCTTGTAAAATTTTATATTTGCAGGGCTCGGAATTAAAAAAAAAAAACAATAAGAGAACGAAAAATACTATTTATTTAAATTTTAGTACCAATTGTCACACGAAGCGTCATTATGCCCCGCTCGTCTTTTTTTTTCTTTTCGAACTTGTAGTTAATGCTTTTAGCGACACACGTTTACAGCGACACCGGGTGGGTAGGGGAAGAGGATACTCTATCCCTGGAAATATGCAAGCACTATGTGCCTGCCTGTGAGGAAGCCAACGGCGGATAGGACGTCATGTGGGACTCGAACCTCAACTTTTGTCGTCGACCTCGAACGGACTAAAAAGCAAACCCTCGCCTGTCTTATACTAATACACTGTAGTCATTTATTTCTTAAAAAAAAAAATTAAATTAAATCAGCTTCACGCTGTATCCCGCACACAGCAGGGTAGGCAGAGGGAACATAGTGTTAAGACACTCCGTTCCCCACTTTCTGCCGATTTCTGGAGGCATTGCGTGTTGAGTGGCAGAACTCAACGCCGCGCTTAACCTCGACACCAGAGCGAAGAAATGGAAATATAAATTTAGGTAAATATTTCATCTCCTCAAGTGGGGATCGAACCCACAACCAGTCGGTTTTACAGTCACACCTCGTGCCACTGCGCCACCACTGGCCTCAATTATTTCTTTTACTCTTATATTCTATTTTACACAAAATTATCTACTAATATTTTAACATTTCTACATATATATAAATTTAAATTTCTTAAAAAAAATATCAAAAATAACATAAATTGCAAAAAGCAAGAAAATAATAATAATGGTATAGCAAATAATACGTTATTATTTCTAAAGAGCATGAAAGTAAATAAAAAGTCTTGCTTTAATTTATTACTGTTTTTATTTCGCAGTCATAAAATTCAAAACATCACATATTATTTGAAAAATAACATTTCAATACATTTCTCGCAAAAGTACAAACAATATTTTATATCATACATACTTGTAACTCGCATCTTACTAAATATTATCTATACTAATATAGAGGCCAGTCGTGCTCGTGGCGCAGGGGCACAAGAGTGCGACGATAAGGCGGCAGGTTGTGGGTTCGGTTACCACGCGATGAAATACACTGGTAACAAGGCAAAACGCAGTGATGAGTTCCGATCGTGAAAATGGGTAGTGGAAGCGTCTTAAAGTAAATGAAACGTCTTAACACTAGGTTCCCTTTGTCTACCCTGCTATATGTGGGATGAAGCTAAAAAAATACTAGTTACTGGCATGCCTTTGTTACCAATATATGTCGGTCTCACAAAATAGACGAAATTTGAGTCCATGTTTGTAATAAGTTAGCGAATTACAAAAGGTACCTTTAGTTTTTGGTGGTATACTATATTGTAGCGTGCTAGTACTGAAAGTGATTTTATAGAAGAGTGAGTTCTCTCTCTGTTAGCTGCTGTATTTAACGCAGTAGACTGACCCTGAATGACTGGCAAGTTACAAGATTACTATTATAGGATAAACTTTATCAATACCAACTGCCTTTACATTTCGAATTTATAATAAAGTTATATTTACACTTCTAACAAAAAAAGGCTTATAAGTTCAAAATACATCATTTTATAAAACATATTTTATTTATTTTAATTTAACAAAATTTTAACACAATCCCCAACACACATTAGGGGCATAAAATATGTAAAATTATTTTTTCTAACTGGCACTCGTTTCAAAAATCCTTTCACAAATAGAACAAAACATGAACATTTTACACTATGACACGTTATTTTATATATCTAAATATATACTTCCAGACACGTCTCTTACACAAACAGTACGGTAGACAAAGGGAAACCAGTGTTAACCCTTCTTAATTTTTCAAATTAAGTGGCACTCAAATATATATAAAAAGTGGCACTCTATAATTATAGCAGCTAAATTATTCATAAATTTTATTTTTTTAAATACATTGTATTGTAGTGTACAGTTGAATCCTAAATTTCATACATATGCCCTTTTGGCTACAGACCATAATTTATATCATTAACAATATACAACTTTACAAATCCTTTTAGACTTAACAAGTCTATACATACAAAAATACAATTACAGTATTAACAACGATTACACAATATATTCCAACAAACAAGTGATTTTATTAAATCTTTAAAACATTTTTTTTAGAAACACTATATATTTTACTTATTATCTAAAGACAGTCATGAAGTAAGAAGACAATTTCAAAATGAATATTTTGCAAATATTCCAGAAGACGAATCGAACCAGCGACTATCAAAGAGAAACTTGTTATCTAGAAGTGGATATCACAAAGTATTATATATAGATGTAACCAATACATAGTTGCTATAGTAGCTGCATATAAGTGCTGCAGTGTTATATTAGTAGAATATATAGTATCAATGAATACTTAAGTACATTTTTTTATAATGCTTATATAATTAATGTTTTATAACAGTGACAGGTTTATTAATAAAACTGCCACATTGAAATTTCAAACTTTCCAAACACCCTTCTGCAATATACTAATAAATCTATACATATGAAACTCTTCCGTTACTCAGGGACTGACAAAACTGCTGGACATAGAAAGTAGAAATCCGGCATGTAGGTATGTAAGGGAGAATAATCGAGCACTAAAAGAGCATTTCTCGAAATCTCTCCTTTAAATCTTAAAGTCTACGCATACAAAGTTGCGGGCAACGACTAGTGCATTATGTTATACAAAAAAATGGCATCAATAGGTTTTTATTTCAATATATATATAGGTAATGGCATGTGAAAGGTGGGAATAGAATAAATATGTATTTAAACATACACATATACATAATATACATTTATAATAACATTTTTATAGTTGCCTACTTTTATATTTACACACAATTTCATTGGAATTATAGTATAAATAAAACAATTCGTTATAGCTAACTAAGTAATTCTAATCAATTTACATTTGAATTGAATTCAAGACTGTTAGTGTCTCATCCCTAAGTCTATTTGACGATACAATATTTTTTACACATTCTTATAAAAAATACATTTCAATTTATAAAATATTGAAACACAATATAGTTAATTATTCATTATATAAATTTACGCCACGAGTTAAAACAAAATATATTCAACGTCGATTGATTATTTAGCTTAGATTATGTTTTTCTCTTTCAAAGATGCCCATTAAGAATAAAATAATATATGTAGATCCATTTACATAAAATGTATGTACGTACACATACATACGGTATGTGTATTAAGTTCATTATATTAAATACAACCTTTAAATTGACTCCTCTTGAATTTGAGTAAAATTTGCCAATTTTCTTATATTTTCTGTTGATTCGTCGTGATGAGGTATGCCGGCTCACATTTACAGTCATCATCAGACTTCACCTGAAATATTATGATTACTTTTTACTATTCTGTAAGAATTGTATTAGTAAATTATATTTGTTATGCTTCATGTTTTATTTTTCTGATTACACTAGGTTTCGAGGCCAGTTGTGACGCAGATGCTCACGCGTGCGACTGTAGACGGACAGGCTGTAGGTTCCATTCCAATTCGAGGAAATGAAATATTTAATATTTTTATTTCTTCGCTTTGGTAATGGGGCAAAGCGCGGCGTTGAGTTCCGCCACTCAACACGTAATGTTTCCGGAATTCGGTGGAGAGTGGGGGACGGAGTGTCATATCACCCTGCTATGACACATGATACGTTTTAAATGCGGGAGATATCTCTGATTGCAGATGCAGTGGATTTTATTAAAACGATTAACTTGATGTCAGTAGCTAAATAGCTAAAGTTGCCGTCAATAGCTTTTCTCGAAAAATGGACTATCCAACACAATACAATTATTAAATATAAACCTGGAGTTTCCGAGATTGATGTGGTCAACCAAACAACCTTATCATTTTTATATTATTAGTACAGATTGTTTATATATAAATTGTAAATACAAATAAACTACGACTATCTCAAAATTGAGTTATGGCAGTGTTTAGCTACGTCAATTGCATCATCCAATGCTATAGTCAAATTGTCATACGAGGAAGTACAACACACACTCTCACTCTACCCTATGGATGCATTGAGTCGGGGTCGTGAACACCTCACCTCCCTTACCTTGAGGAAGTGGTGCATGGCGAGGGCATCAGCTCGGGGCCGCGCGTCGGGGTCGTGCGTGAGGCAGCCGAGGCAGAACTGGCGGCCCTCCTCCGACAGCGCGGGCGGCACGTGCGGGCGCCCGCCCATGCCCACCACGAACATTATCTGGTAGTTGCTGTCGTATTCGGAGAACGGACGCTGTTGAGACAAGAGGAAAAATAAAACATAGTAATATTTTATTTAGAAAGAGAGAACGTAAGTATTCGAACCCGCGCCTTATGAAATCAAATTCTGAATGTCACTTGTCACTTCATAGTTTTGTTAAAACATTAACATTAATAGCTATTTTGAAAAGAAATATAATATTTAAGTTTATCAATTTTAACAAATTAATCTCATCTTAAAATTACAATTTCGTCTAAATTGGATAAAAAATAAAAAATATTTATAATATAACAGACAATCCTATCTTCATAATTAAATAAGTGAAGTCGTGGCGCAAAGACACAAACTTACGATTGTAAATGCGATTGTAAATGCGAAATCATGCGACAATTTGAATAAATTAGGATTTTGATAAATATGACTCTAAACCCGACGGTTGTGGGTTCAATTCGCCTTTGGAAATTAATTATTTAATATTTTGCATGTACTCGCTGGTAATAAGATACTGTTGAGACAAAAAAAAAAATTAACATGTCTCGAAAAATTTCGTGGAAATTGGGGAACAGAGTTTCTTAACACTAGGTGCCCTCTGCCTCCTCTAAATAAAAAAAGATTTTACTATTAAAGATTGTTAATTAATTGAAAGTTGGATGTTACCGAGTGAACGCGGTGGTTGTGAGTACAAATCTTACTATTCACTAGATAGAAGAAAAATAATAAAAGAAGATAGAATTTTCATTTCCTTCGCTTGGTAAGAATATTTGAACAAATTGATTAGTGCCTATATCTTTCTTCCATACATCAAGACTTTTAAAATGGAGCTAAAAGTGAAAAAAAGTAACTTGGCACTACCTTTATTGGAAGTGGGGAACGAAAGTGTTTTAATGAGAACAGAGTGTCTTAACACTAGGTTCCCAGATTCTCTCTGTCTATCCAGCTGTGTGGGATACAGCGTGAAGCTAAAAATTTGTGATATTTACCTATCCATATATAATGAAATAACTATATTTAAAAACAAAACAATAGAATGGCATGGCGAGGAAATCACGTTGAGAATGAAGAAGTGCTCAACGGGTTTGGGCACGTCGAACGAGTGAGTGATGAAAGAATGGCAAAAAAGATTTATGATGGAATAGTGAGTGGTAAGAGAGGTAGGGGGAGACTTCGGTTGACCTTCGAAAATACAGTATCAAAGATACTGGAGGAAGGTCACCTAAAAAGCATGAAGACCCTCCCGGAGGGCATGTATGAAGAGGTTGATGACAATGGATGAGGCGAAAGAGGTATGTAGAGACCATAGCGTTTGGCGCTTCGTTCTCGCTGACACCCCGCAAGGGATGCAGCGTGAAGCTATGTATGTATGTATGTAACAAAACGTTACCTTTCCAGAAGCCATTTCCGTGACAACACACCCGAGCGACCAGATGTCGGCGGCGCGGCCGTGCCCCGACGACTTCATGAACACTTCGGGCGCCATGTACGCTGTCAAATGTACAAATGTTATCAAAATTATAATTATAAGAATCGGGGTTGGTGATACAGCGTAGAACCGTTAACATAATGGTTATTGGTTCAATCTCATTTCTGGGCAATGATCGTACATAAAATATTTTTATTCACCACCACTCAACGCAAATGGTCTCAACTCAACTCATGGAAAGTCTGCGGTTCGTGGAGAACGGAGTATTTTAACACTGGGTTCTCTCTGCTTCCGGCTATGAGGAAAAAAATATAAGATTAAATTATAAATGACTTCATTTACTTCATTCATCACAAAAATATATATTAATTGATAAATATGGGTCTCTAATTACAAGTATGTTTAATAGAAATAAAAATTAACCTTGCGTTCCAACAAAGCCTTGTAGCTCTCCCGGTGCCGTAGTATTAGCGCGTATCTTAACCGCGCAACCAAAGTCACCAAGTTTAAGGCAATGTCCTTCATTTGTTAAGAAAATGTTGCCACCTGAAAATTTATTTTATTATTGTAATTATATTTTTATTAGAATAATTTCCATAAAAGGTGGGGCATCCTATAGGATGATGATGATATAAAAAAGAAATCCTTATAAGGTGACTTTGTTGTCCCTCCGCCTGTCCGTTTGTCTGTGTGTGTGTCAAGAGCCTTTATCTCAGTAACGCTAAGAGATATCGAGTTAAAATTCAAATCATATACTCAGATCTACAATCTCTTGATTACCTCTACACAACTGAGTCTTTAACACCAGTTTGTTCTTAATTTATAGTATTTTTTTACGACCATGAATGCTATGTCGCGCATACACTAACGTTGGCAGAGGTATTTGAGTGTTAAGGCGCTAGGTCGTCCAGAGGGAATTGAATCCACAACCACGACGTTGACGGTAAGTAAACCACGAAGCTTCTATATCTAGTTAGTTACAAACTCACTCTTAATATCTCTATGTGCAATGGCCCTCGCGTGGAGTTCTGCCACGGCACTGACCAACTGCGCGGTATAACGCCGCACCGTGTGCTCCTCTAGAGCGCCAGATGTCGCTACTAGGGCTTCTAACGAACCTTCCACACAGAGTTCCATGAAAAGGAGCATTTCTTCCTGGAATGTTATTTTGTAACTTAAATAAATAAAAATAATATATAAAGCATTTATAGTAATAAATAATACAGATGTGATACAGTTTTTAGTTATGTCCGTATAACACATATCTCGATATGTAAATAAATAACTAACCCGATGCATTTCACAGCCGTAATATCTCACAAGGTGGGGATGTAAAACACCCTCCAACACTCTCAGCTCGTTGGCGGCGCGCTGCAAGGCGCGGCGGTCCCCGGCGCCTACGTTCAGTTCCTTCATAGCTAGTAACTGGCCACTTTCAATGTTTACTATTGTATACACCTATAACAAATATAATTGGTGAAATACAAATAAAATTTATATATATTTTGACAAAATGTATCTTAAGATCTTAGGTATCGATAGATATATTTTAAGATTTACATACTAGGCTGTCTTGTTCTTGAAAGGTATGCAATTAAATATTAGAAATAAAAATTGCCACTCAAGATACTCGAGAGAAAAATTGTACAGAAAATGATATGAGAAAATGTATAAATATTTGTTTTATTATATTAATTCAATCTTCCTTTTACCTTTCCAAAGGTCCCGGCGCCGATCTTCAACCCTCTCTGCCATTTAAAGGTAACTTGTCTTAACTTCGGTTCATAGAATTTTGTGCTAGATTCTAGAACTTTTCCAACTGTATTAGAATTACGTAGCTTTTCATCTCTTGTTTCGTCCAGATGAGATATCGCTTCTATTAGACGTTTACTCCGAGCTGCGAAAAAGATAGACATGCTTGTATATTTTTCTTTATTTTATCATGAATTCTTTCATATAAGAAATGTATTTGTAAAAAATATGAGATTCATTTACCAAAAACAATTCTGATTCGAATGTCTGTAATTTTGCACATGAAAATATCTAAAATTACAATTTTATATATTTAATAATCTTGGTATTACCACCTTTTAATGGAGTGGATATGCAGATACATATACCAGATAAGATTCATTTATCATTTTGAGCCCCATTAGATATTTAGATAATTCAATGTTAATTACAAAACTACAATCTATCCAGAGGCCAGTCGCGGCGCTGGGGCGCAAAGTGTGAATGCAAGCGCAACAAGTTCTGGTAATGAAATATTTCATATTTTCATTTCTTCGGTCTGGTATCGAGGTCTGGTGTCTTAACACTAGGTTCCCTCTGCCTACCCAGCTGTATGCGGGCGTATTCTATGTAAATATATCTATATTTTTTTATGGAAAAGGACAAGGCGTTCGGCGAAACGAGCGTTCGGGTCACCTGATTGATTTAAGCTGCAGATAGACGCGCTTTTTGAAGGTTCTATCTACCTGGAAACACCGCCGCGGATAGGCCTTTCCACAGTTCCGTGGCTCGTAGAAGGGAGTTCCTACGAAACCGCACAGTAGTGGATTGCCACGTATCCAGGTGGTGTGGATGATATTTTAGCTTGTGACGTACTGTGCGGTTAGAAAATTCGGCGGCAGGTAACAGGTCAAATAGTTCTTCATAACACTCCCCATGATAAATGCAGGAGACGTCTCTACGCAAAGTCAAAGTGTCATGCCTTTCACAGACCTTTGGGTCCCCTATGATTCGAATGGCTCTACGTTGTATGCGATCAAATGGTTCAAGCTGATACTGGGGTGCACCAGCCCAGAGATGAGAACAATACTCCATATGAGGCGGAACGAACGAAGTACCGTCTCGCTCTATTGACCCCCAGTTTTTTCGAGGCTTTACTGGCCTTACAGGCCTTACTGAGACTTCACCTTGCTTTCCATATGATTGCGATACTGGCAGTCACTCGAAACATAAAAGCCCAATATACTGATACTGTAAGGGGAGTGTTTTGAAAGAATGGCGATACGATAAATGGGTTTTTTTTAGTGGTTAACGCGCAAACTTGTGTCTTCAGGGGGTTAAACTGAACTAAGTTCCTTTCACCCCATGAGGAGACATTGTCGAGGGATACCTCAACAGAAGACACAAGTTTATTTCGGCACTGCTCAGGGTTTTCCCGAGAATGACTTGCTCGGCCGGAGTAAACAGTGTCCACTGTGCTATCATCTGCATAGCAATGAATGCTAGAATCCTCTGACATGTCATTGATATGCAGAAGAAACAACGTAGAGGACAGCACGCAGCCTTCGGGAACGCCAGCGTTCACGGGTATATGTTTAGAGCAAACACCGTCGACAGCGACCTTGATGCTGCGCCCAGTGAGAAAGCTGGCGATCCACTTGCATAAATTCTCGGGAAGCCCATAGGATGGAAGTTTAGCCAGGAGTGCCTCATGCCGCACTCGATCAAAGGTCTTCGCCATGTCCAAACTAACTGCCAGGCCCTCTCCCTTGCTTTCAATAGCCGCAGCCCAGCGGTGGGTAAGGTAAACCAGAAGATCACCGGTTGAGCGACCATGGCAGAAGCCATATTGTCTACTCTCTCTCTCTCTCTCTCTCCGAAATCTCTTACTCTCATTTAATTTTAAAGGTAAAATAATAAAGATGTATTTACAATCAGAACAAATGGGCTTACTTACTTCATTCACTTGTTCTAAACAAGTGAATGAAGTGGTATATTTGGGAAGTATGTCCAGTAGTGATGGAAGATACGAGACGGATGTGGAAAGGGGTATGGCTGCCGGTAACAAGGTTAACGGCTGCCATACGACTGTGGAGATGCAATCTCTTCGTAGGATATGTGGAGTCAGCTTAGCTGATCGAATCCGCAATGAAGAGGTACACAGAATGGCAGGTACTAGCGAGGATGTGAACGTGAGAAGGTTTGGGCACGTCGAACGAATGAGTAATGATAGAATGGCAAAAAAGATTTATGATGGAAAAGTGAGCGGTAAGAGAGACCTCAGTTGACCTTCGAAAACACAGTATCAAAGATACTGGAGGAAGGTCACGTAAAAAACATGAGGACCCCCCGGAGGGCATGTATCAAGAGGTTGATGACAGTGGACGAGGCGAAAGAGGTATGTAGAGACCGTAGCGTTTGGCGCTCTGTTCTCTCTGACCACCCCGCTAGGGATAAAACGTGAAGTTAGTTTTAGTTAGTTACTTACAAGCATGCTCATATCTATGTAGACTCAACGGTGTGTTGTCAGCGTTATCAGTGACGTCCTCGGGGGGTGGAGTAGGGGGTGTGACGCCATCCCTGCTGGTTGTACTACTTGTGCTTGATAATGGACTCTGCATATAAAAATTAAAATTATTGTACATTAATTCGGAAGACAGAAAAAATGACTCACGATCACTTTATACAGAAATGTATATTGTTAATCATTATATGGTACTGTGTGTTCTTTGTTTTATTAATTTAATATATTTCTAAGCATTCTTTAAAAAAAATATTTATAATTCTGCACTTCTCCTCAATATAAAATATAATTGTGCCAAATTTCATTCTCTTCTGTTAGCAATATTTTTTGCTACAGGTTTAATAGATAAACGTATCAAATACCTTGTTTTCACATTGTATTCCGCATACACCTGGGTTAGCCAATTATCTAAACATTGCGTGTTAAATGGCGGAGCTTAACGCTGCGTTTTATCTATCAGAGCTCAGGAATAAAAATAAAATGAATATAATAGTTCCACTACGGAGGGGATAGAACCCATAGCCATCGCACTTACAGTTAGGCGTTCTCCCACTACGCCACGACGGCCTGGAGGTAGGTCACGTGAAACGTGAAAGCACGAGGATCTTTCGGAGGGCATGTATGAAGAGGTTGATGAGAGTGGACGAGGCGACAGAGGTATGAAGAGACCGTAGCGTTTGGCGCTCCGTTCTCTCTGACTACCCCGCTAGGGATAAAGTGTGAACCTAAATTAAGAGTTCTTACATACATGTATTTTATGTCGTTGTCGGTGCGGTGCTGACGGTGTTAGCGAGTTCGAAGCTCCCCGAGAACCGACTACATGGGATATACAACCGTCCATTAGTTGTTTTAATTCCTGTTGAATAATAATTATTATTTAATTAAATATATGGGTAAGTTATTGTAAGAAAAAAATATTCTCATATTTAAATCATTCTATTGTAAAACAGAATATTGTTCTTTGTTTGTAATAAATTAAATAAATACAACTCTCTCGTGCCTCCTGCTCATAGCAGAGCATGTGGACATATTTGTTTGTTATAAGAGCAAAGAAATGAAAATAATAGTTCCCTCTAACGGACTGTTAGCCACTGTGCCGCTGTGCCACGAAGGCCTTTTAATATATATATTTTTTAATTGCTTCACACTGTATATCTCGCACACAGCTGGGTAAGGGGAAATAACCTAGTGTTAAGACACTCTGTCCCCCCAGAGCGAGGAAATGAAAATATTTAATATTTCATTTCCTTGATTGGAAATCAAACCTACAACCCGTCGCATTTATAATTGTGCGCCTATGTCCCAGCGCCACGACTGGCGTCATGAATCTTACTCTTATTGCAATTAACTTTCAATTTACCTCAAACTCTTCGTCGGTCAAATGTTTGGTATTACAGGGATCACATGATAACATCAAAAACTCCAGACCTTGACTTGCCCACCTATAAAAAAACCGAATACTTCTAGTTCATGACGTATTTTTTAAAAACAAAACAGTAAACAAAAATACTTAAATAAGAAATAAGTAAGCAAATGAATCAACAATTAATTCATAAATGAAAATTATAAGAAAAGGTAAATGAACAAACTACCTATGAATAAATGAATTGACAGAATTGTCAAAACAAATAAATGAATTTATAGACAAATAATGTAATAAATGAACATATAAATTAACAAAATAATTTTAAAAAGTGAAATAATCCACCTACCTAGGTCTCAAACCGCGTCCCCTATCACATCTCTCCACAACAAAATGCATCCAGCACTTTGCAAATTCAATCACTGCTCTTGCTACCCTCTTAGCCCATTCTGCCTCACGAGGCCTCAGCATTTCACTTGGACTCCCGAAGCAACCAGCTGTGCCCCCGGAGATACCAGCCGTACCCTTCGTGCCAGCGAGTAGTGCTTCTATGTTTAGACCCTGGAGAATGTATTAATTAACTTTCGTTGTCATTTTTTTTTGTCTTGGAAAACATGTCAATAATATATAGACACACTTACGACAGCGCTTAAAATATTTACATTGTTTCTTAAAAAATCACTTACAAACTTGATTATAGAAGAAAAAAATAAAAAATATAATTAAATTGCTTTGTAATTATTGTTAAAATAAATATAATATTCTATTTGTGACTTTGAAAAACCACATTTTACATTATTTTAGTAATATTTTTAGCAAACTTACCGGACTAACGTTACAACTATAATCCACAACATCTTCCCCAATACTCTCAGACCGCATAAATTTCATTCTACGAGGTGACGACATATTGCATTTATTTGTTTTATTTTGTGGAGAATCGTTTACAAATCTGTGTAATTCTTTATGAATCTGAAACAAGAAGATAAGTATAACAGTCTTTTGTTTAAATGGCGATGTGGTTCCCTTCAAACAATGTTTAAGCAATATTTAATAATTAAAATTCCCCAAAAAATTTGAAGCCAAGCTAAAAAAATCCAATACAAAATTAATAAATTATTTTATATTTATTTTTCATTACATATAATTTAAAAAAAGGTTGATTTTACATCCATCTATTTAGATAAGTGCTTGTACATGAATGACAATCATTTAATTTTCTTTAAAATAGGCTATGGAGATGTCCTAGTATATTTTTTTATGTACTCATAGTAAATCACTTATTATATGTATGTAATATATATATATATATATATATATATATATATATATATATATATATATATATATATATATATATATATATATATATATATATATATATATATATATATATAATATTATTGAATACATTTAACTTATAAACTATATACATAAATTGATATTGTTAACTATTTACTATATAAATATACAAATAAATAAATTAGTTATACAATTAAAAATATTAGTTACTTATTAATATTAGATAACTTTTATAAGTGTTAAATAAACATAATTAGTTATATACCCTCTAGAACTAAAGAAAATAAAGCACCATTTCAAAAGCCACTAACATCACAATAAGCCAAAACAAGAAGACTGCCAATCAACTCCCAACAAAAACAATTACTATTAAAGAAACCAAATCTATGACAAATTTAAACTCGGAAATCGGAAATATAAGCTGGAAAGATGATCCATAAAATAAGTACACCTAATAAATACCCCAAACGCACAGATATCTGTGAGTTCATCGAATGAACATCATTATTTATCAATATCATATCTCAACCTAAATGTGTAACATTTTGTACCAACCACAAATATTTACAGTTAGGTATAGAATAGTCTCTTAAAAGTGGTTATTCAAAACCAGGTAATCGCAACATAGACAACAACAAAATAACCAAAATTCACTCAACATGACAAAAGGAGGGATAAAGCAAAGGGAAGAAGTATAAAGTTGCTATAGGCAGTTGATGTGATTAGGGTAACACGGGTAACACAGGGGAGGGCAGGGAGGGGTGTAGTACCGGGTCGGAGGCGGGCACTACGACGGTGTCGGGGCGGCGGCGCGCGGCGCGCGGCGTGGCGGGGCGCGGCGCCTGCAGCGAGGCGGGCCGCGGGCGCGCGCGCACCCCGTACGGCGCCTGCGCGAATTTGTGCAACTCCGTGTGCAGCTGGAATGTGTGCATGTGCGGCTTGTGCATTTCATTGTGAACTTTACCGATCATGTCGATTAGGAAAAGGACGATCCAATTTTATAGTTATATATAGTCATTTTTATTTTTGGCTGTAAAATTTATTATAATTGTAAGGATTTACTACTCCGACTAGCAAACCGTGGCGAAAATCAATCGAAAAGGCTTCCTCTGGCAGTTATGTGGCTAAAAGCACAAAGCTCTTCTATTTATAGACCTACTATAAAATACTGAAATATCAAGGAAAAGTTTGTTTTTACGTTAATTCCACTATAATATCGTAAATTATAAGTGTTATGATAGTTGTAACTAATGCAATTAGTTATTTTTGGTTAATACATGCAACATATAAGAAATATGCGTGCATATGCATGCGTTTGATAACAAATTATTATATATTAATGAAAGTGCAAAATAGAAAAAGATAAATATTTTAAATATCATTCAATAAGTTCATGCAAAAGTACGAAATGAAAAAATAAACAGATTTTACGTGACACACTTTGTAATAAAATAATAGGAATAATAATAACAATAAAGTATCATATTAATAAAAATAGATGACCGCAAAACGATATTATTAACTGTGTTTTAAATAACTTTACTTATTTCACAAACAGAGGACATCTTTAACAACATATTTGTACATAACATAAAAACGTCAAAAACAGTTCAATAATGACAATATAATATGAACGTACAATACATAGTGACGAAACACTCCCTAGTTAGAAACTTCCTAAAACCTATCAATTTTAATTAATTAATTTTTTTACTTAATAATGCTTTAATTAATATAAATATAAATAAATTTAAATTGTGGTTAGGCGCAGGCCAACGTCTAGTAATTATGGCTACAAAAGATGTATAAACGAAAAATCTTATTTCTTAAAATATAAATAAATAATTAAACAAATTAATGATAAGAGGTATTTGACGGTATTCCAATTATTTCTACACGATGGTTTAGGATTCAAAATCAATTCGGATCTCACAAAGTGAAGTATATTTTTATATTTATTTGTTCATCATCTCCAAAAAAATAAGTTATTGACTAAATGCTATTTATTTAATGAAGTTAGGTTTCTGGGATTATACACGACAGTAATTGGTTCAAATTACTAAAAATCTATTAAAGTATATTTATTAATCATAATATTATAAAATCTATTACTAGTAAACAAAAAATATATATCTAGATAATACAAAAATAATATTTAAAAAAAATCAGCTTGACGCTGTATCCTGCATACAGCAGGGTAGGCAGAAGGAACCTAGTGTTAAGACACTCCGTTCCCCACTTTCTGCCAAATTCTGGAGGCGTTGCGTGTTGAGGGGCACAACTCTACGCCGCGCTTGTCCTCGACACCAGAGCGAAGAAATGGAAATATAAATTTAAGTAAATATTTCATCTCCTCGAGTGGGGATCGGACCCACAACCAGTCGGTTTTACAGTCGCACTTTGTGTCACGATTTTCCTAAAAATAATATTTTTATACAGAAAAAAACCATCAAGTTCCGTACCTCAAAACCAAGCTTATATATCTGCAGGAGCAGCTCCCTGACGCGCGCGCCGAGACTCTCCCGCAGGTCCTTGGACATCTCGTGTTTACTCCGCTCCAGGATGATGGAGGTGTGCAGCACTATGGTGTCGCGGATTTGCATTAGACTGTTCTGTAACAGTAGAGTGCCGTTAGCTCCCAGCAGTATGTGGTATATAAGTAGCGGGGCAGCAGCAGGGCGGCGGAGCACTCACCAGTATGCGGTCGGCGAGGGGGGTGTGGCGCGGCGCGAGGCGCGGCACGAGCGCGCGCGCCCAGTGCGCGGCCTGCAGCGCCGCCTCGCGCTCCTGCGCGTACAGGCACTGCGTCTCGCGGCACAGCGCGTACACCAGGTACCTGCACCCGCGGGGCTTTATTGCATTAAATACTATATTGAACGTACAAAAACCTTATATCTAAGGGTTTAGGGACCTTATATCTAATTTTGCATACGTTCAGGCTCTTTAGCTACACTTGCCCGCAACAAGATTAGCAGAAACTCAATGTTAAGAAAATAAGGCACTCCATCTTCCACGCGCTATCTAATTTTTGACACGTTGCGAATACAGCAACGAAACTCGATGCCCCACTTTGTCCAGCACATTACCAGATTTACAGTCAGGCAGACGCCACTTTAACACTAGATTTTCTCTAATTCTATGTAAAAATATATATAAAACTGAAAAAGATCTATTTAACCTTTCATCATCATGTTCATATTCCTTTTTCTCCATCTCCATAACTAACTGGAACCTCTCGTTGAATGTATTAAATATCCTATTTAGTTGATTACACGCCATATCACTGTAACAAATTAAATATACACAAAAAAAATAATTTATAACTTAATTTTTTAATGTAATTTATAAATTCACACAACAAAACACAGAATAAGAATGATAGAAAGATAAATGCTGTGGTGATACGATCTCTTCATAGGATATGCATTGTCAGCTGAACTGATCAAATCTGTATAGAAGAAATATACATAACAGCAGATACTAGCGAAGATGTCACGATAAGAATGAAGAACGCACTTAGCTGGTTTAGGCACGTCGAACGAATGAGTGATGAAAGAATGGAAAAAAAGATTTATGAAGGAAAATAATTATATAAATTATTACAAAAACTTAATAGTATGTAATTATGAACTTGGATTATGTAGCAACATCAATCACGATAACATATTTCATATAATGAAAATATACGTAAATATATATATTTTTTCTTTGAGTAAATGACCCACAGACAACCCACAATTAAAATTATTAGGTAAACAAACTCAAATTAGGAATAAAGACTCCACGCTATTTGTAGGGGAAGCACTAATAGAAGACTTACTGATATATGTCACGAAAATATATTATTTTAAGTAACAAACATATGTGAATCGTACGCCATTGTTGCATAATGGAACAGCATTTTATTGTAAACGCGAATGGTTATTGGTTTGATGTTCACTTGGGGAACAATTAGTTATTCTGTTCTGGCAACTGAACGCACAATGTCTGAAATTAGGGTGTAAATCGGAAAAGTGTGATAGCATTAGTTTTTCTGCCTATACTGCGAAGCGGGATAAAGCGTGAAACTCCACTCACGCAAATGCAGGCGGAGCTAAGTCTGCTGCGGGGAGCGCTCGCGCCGCTAAACGCTGCGTGAAGGCCCACTCTCCACTCAATTGCGCGCGACTCAGAGACTCCTTTTCTGACATTATTTTTAAATAGCTTAGATATTTCTGTAAAAGACAAACAAATATATGAGTCGAGGCCGTCGTGGCGCAAGGACATATGTGTGCAACTTTAACGGCAACGGTTGTGGTTTCGATTCCCAGACTTGAGTGAATGAAATACTTAAAATTTTCATTTCTTCGCTCTGATGACCAAGCAAAGCGTGGCAATGAGTTTTACCACTCAACAAGTAATGCCACAAGGATTCGGCACAAAGTAGGGAGTGGAAGTATCTGAATAGGAAACGGAGTGTCTAAACACAAGTTAGTTAGTTATACTGCAATGTGCGGGAAATAGCAAAAAAGATGAGGCCGTCGATGTGGCAGAATGATTGTAAAAGCGGCAGTTTCAGGTTTGATCCCCACTTGAGAGAATGATCATAATTTCGTTTCTACGCTTTATGGTCCCAGAGCCAAACCAAGCCAGACCTTCCTTACGTTACGTTATTTTTTATATAATCTTTTGCAATATTATTACAAATAACCTTATCTATTGCCAGATATTTAGAATGGATTTAAACCCTAGCTAGACACCCCAAATCCTAATATGCTATAAGCGTCTACAAACATATTAGGATCAAAAAATTAATGTTTTCACATAACATAATTAAAATTAATAATAAATTGTTCGTGCAAGTTACTACTTGTAACTATGCTGTATTTTATTCGTATGCGCATGTAATTTATTAAGGTTAAAGGGTGTCTGGCAAGTTGGATGTAAAAATGGATATTTTTAATATGTGATATTAATAGTTCATGATAAAATAGTGTAAATAAAATAGTGATGTGCATTAGTGACATCAAATAATGATGTACCATAATGATAATTATATGAAATAGTAAATAATATTTAACAGTAACAACAATAAAAGTAAGACATATTATCATTTGTAAAGCAGTGGCAACAGTAGCATCATAAGTCCTCAACAATCTTGAAAGATAAATAGAGAAGTTACTCATGGTACTGCTTTTACGAATTAAGTCTATACTTTCTTTGAATTTGTTGTTGATAACGATTGAAACTAGCGATGGAGAATCATGAAAGTGAAAATCAATAGTCAAGTGTTAGTCATATTTAATAGATATAAGCACCTGTAAAGCAGTAGTGACAGTGGCGTCGTAGGTCCTTAGCAACCTTAGCAAGCAGCGGTCGGGCGCGCGGTCCGCCGCGCCGCGCAGCGCCGCCGCCACGTGGCGCGAGAACGACGCGCGCATCTCCGCCGCTATGTCGATGCCTTCTTTGAGCTCGTGGATTAACTGGAATTGGTTAAATACATTACATTACTAACATAAATACTCACTCATACTCTACCATATTATATTCGAAAAGACTTATACGTGCCATAAATATTGTTACAAAAATATATATATATTTAAATCATCGTATGTTACATTTATTTACATTACAGTGTGTTAGTTAATACATTAATATAAATAATTCGCAGTAGTCTCTATTATAGGCAATATGGCTACAATAAGAGTTCTTTAAACGTTGAGGCCAGTTATTTATAGTAACAAACACTTTTTCTACGGAAAAATTCTTCACTGTCAATCTTATGGATTGTTTTAGGGACTATTTACTACTAATTATCTTGAGGTTTAGTTTGAGGAAGCTTTACTCTCTAAAACTGCCCATAAATCATAATCCGCCGTCCGTCCGTCTTCAGCTCAGATGAAGCTCAGGATGTTCGTTTCTAACCTAGATAGGATGTATCGAGCTTACGGACCTGGTGCAGTCTTACTGAAAGGATCATCACATGGTGTTTCTAAGGCGCTTAACTACCTTCCGAATAATGTTATCTTGATACACTTGTGTCGGTGTTTTGATATCTTATCGATAAAAAAATATTGCTCAGTCACTCCGTAGCTAGCACCCTATCAAACCATTACTGAAGCTGGATAATGTCCACGTTGTACTCTGTTGGCTAATTGGGAAGTTTCTTTAGAGCTTTCAGAATAAATACGGCCATTCTATTTGTTAAATTATTGGTCAATTGTCAAAATTTCCTAATCTGTAAACATTTTTTTTTCTGTGACTTCCCTTTGTGTACCGCTTAAGTAGTTGTTTCCATTCTAAAATTATATTCTTTTAAAAATTTTGAGTTAAGAAATGACTTATGCGTCTCTTATAGGCTGCAAGTCCTAAGTCATCTTTAAAAATACGCGACATAGTTCTAGGAGCTATCTTCCTCTTCCGAGATAAAATCTTTAGAATCGATTTCCCTTACTGCTTTGATCGCCTTTTTCGTACGAACGCTACGTAGACGGTTAGGTATTTTTTTGTCACAAACAGGGGAGGCTTCATTGTACCTATCAATAGCCCGGTACACAAATATTTCACTAATACCAAGCGTATGGAGGATTTTAAAATTTGTATTTGGCTCCACACCGATTCTATTTTTTTTTATCACTCCACTTCATTTTAATATAGGAAAATATTTTACAATATATTGGCGCAAAAATAAGACAACACAATGAATAATAGTATAAAATTGACAAATTCCAAATGTTTATTCAAAAGACAATTTTTTGTTAATTTTTTATTAAACAGTATTTATAGCTAGACGAGTATACACTTTTGTATAATGTAACATACACGTTGCTGTGGCGACGCATATTGTGCGCGTCAATTCGTTTTCTATTTTATATAAATACCTGTTTAATAGTTAGACAAGATGGATGATCGGGTGCACCCTCCATCCTGAGCGAGAGATAATCATGAACCGCCTCCATGCATATGCTGGTGAGGAGCAAGAAATGGTTGCGGTAGGAGGGTAGCTGCATTGAGAGGGATTCGGGTGACCAGCATCCGTATCTGAGAAAAAGTGGACATTTACCATTATTTTAAAAAACAAAGATGGTATTATTTCTTTGATCTGGGGACAGGACGAAGCGCGGCGTAGCGACAAAAAGAAGAACAAACGATTCACCTTTTGAATTCATAAATATCTTCACTATTAAGGTCCCGATTGTTGCTGTCAGTCTTGTTGTCGCCATCTTTGGTTTGTTCAAATACTTCAGGAGGACCCTCTTCTTCAACAAAGGTGTCCGCCTGTAACATTAAGTCTTTTTAAATCAAGTCATCATATATTACAATCATATTTAAATAGGCCGGTCGTGGCGCAGCGGCAAGAGGTGTGACTGTAAAACCGACTGGTTGTGGGTTCGATCCCCATTTGAGGAGATGAAATATTTACATAAATTTATATTTCCATTTCTTCGCTCTGGTGTAGAGGTTAAGTGCGGCGTTGAGTTCTGCCACTCAACACGCAATGCCTCCAGAATTCGGCAGAAAGTGGGGAACGGGAGTGTCTTACCCTAGATTCCCTCTGCCTACCCTGCTGTGTGCGGGATACAGCGTGAAGCTGATTTATTTTATATTTAAATTATTTTGTATTGTACTGTAAACACACGTATAATAGTGGACGCAGTGCAACTGAGTTTGCGTAAACTGTACACAAATTTTCCCATCCCTGGTACAAATTAAAGAAATCTTATGTTATTGCTCCCACTGTAATGATGTGTCTTCTATTGGTCGCTAGCTATTAAATGAAACGACGGTCTTGTTCCAAGGTTCGTTTATTAGTCTTCTTAATTATGTTCAACTTTACATTATATAAAATAACGGGATGGTTGCACACACATACACACTACACCACATTCCCCTTGAGAAACCTAATGATAATTGGGAGCATCAAAAGGTTTGAATCTATGCACTGAGAACAAAAAATGTTTCGCCTTATTTATAATATATATGCGGTTTCCAGATTATTAATGAATATTAAAAACTAAAATCTTTTCAAAAACATGTTAAAAAGCTTAAGCCCTATCTAAGCGAAAATAAGAAACAAAAAATCTATCAACATTTTACCAAAGTCACACATTCAATTCATAGTTTAGAACTCAAAACTTACCGGTGGCTCCAAGAGTGTAAGATGAACTTTATTTAGCAGTTTATTACATAGCTTATCCATGAACATCATACAGCGTCGGACGCCTTGAGTTTTTAAAATTTCGTAGTGGTAGTATCTGTAAAACAAAATGTATATAATTAAAAAATAATGATTTAGCTTTGCATCCCGTATTTAGCGTGGCAACAGAGGGAACATAGTGTTAAGACTTAAGACAGGTTTTTGAGATATTTAGCGATATTACATTAATTCATTCAAATAATTCATTACCAAGTGGAAAAAAAACAACAATATCGCGATTATAGTCAGACGCTGTACTTGTTGTAATTAAATAATGAATAAAAGCCAATAAGCTCTAAGTCACAATTTTCTAAGGTAATCACTAGGACATAACTCAAAATAAATCATGATCATAATTACTTAATTAAGATCATAATCACAACAATTATAGCCCTCACCTATAAGCGGACACATCAGAACGTCCCAATAGCCTCAGCTGTGTGACGTCAGCCAAGGAACCGAGTTCGAACGCGTCACCAACTTCCTCTGACGCGTATCCACTTTCAGCCGACCCCGGATCTGATAACTGTGAGCTTATTGTTGAATTTTCTGTGAAATAAGATAAAATATGAAAGTTAAAGAGTTTCAAAGAGCTTCACGCTATATCCCGTACATAGCAGGTTAGGTAGAAGTAGAATTTTATTTATCATATTGGTTGGACATAACAAATTTCTTGTCTATTTTAGCATAAAAAACACAAAAGTATTTTAAATATTAGCAATGTGTGACAATTCTGAGTGGGAATTGAACTCATAATCATTAAATTTAGCATGTAAAATTTAAAAAAAAAAATCGATGAAATTTTGGCGTAGTTGTGATAGCATAAATAGTTGCTAGCGGTGCCTGCTTATGAGTTATAAGTTATAAGTTGCACTTATAAGTTATAAGATCTCACATAAAAAATCGGTATATACTCTTTTAAAAATAAAAATTAAATCAGCACAGCAGCAGCTTTACGTTGTATCCCGCACACTGCAGGGTAGGCAGAGGGAACCTAGTGTTAAGACACTACGTTTCCCATTTTCTGCCGAATTCTGGAGGCATTGCGTGTTGAGTGGCAGAACTCAACGCCCCGCTTGTCCTCGACACCAGAGCGAAGAAATGGAAATATACATTAAGGTAAATATTTCATCTCCTCGAGTGGGGATCGAATCCACAACCAGTCGGTTTTACAGTCACATTTTGTGTCCCGTGTCCCTGCGCCACGACTGGCACTACTCTTTTTTACACCAAAACATTAAAAAACTAACCTGACTTATCAATCCCACTATCCGTATCCCCTTTATCCTCCCCCACATCCTGGTCTCTAGTTCCTTCCCCTTCATCTTTCAGGTCACCAGTACTTTCCTTCTGGTCTCCAGCCTCAGACCCTGACCCTGACTCCTTGTGGTCAGATATGCCGCTGGACTCACTGTTGTTGGAGTCACTTGTGTTGTTGTTTATGTTGAAACGTACTTGACAGTTCTTTTGGCTGGTTGATGATTGGCTGTGAATATTTGTTAAGACTGTATATTAACTATATATGTTTTAAACTTATAATAACAATATGGTAGTATATTCGAAAGCACAATTAAACATCATTTGACTGTGGACAAAGGAATGATCACATTGCTAAACTGTAATATGGCCTGCTAAGACAAACAAATATTAAAAAATTATATCTTTCCACATTTTTATTACACTTTGTATTCCAATATATTAGACTACAAGTTTATAACCAGCACAGTTACAGTTAAACATTTCTTATCATCACCATTCTTCCATGTTATTACAACATTTGAAAAGAAATATTTGATATTGAAACCTATAGATTAATCCTTTGGCCTTTCCCAGCTGAACCAGAGGCAGCATTCTAACAGTATCAGCACTGGAAGTGTACGGAGAGACGGCGATTTATATATAATTACAATACTTTAAAATACTAACATATAAAGCTTATAGATGTGTCCTTACCTCCCAGCGGAATCGGTGGCCGAGTTCCCCGCAGAGGCGTAGTTGGAGGGGGAGCTGGAGGTGTAGGCGGAGTCGGGCTCGTGCGCGGTGGCGAGGCGGCGCCGCTTGGCGCGCACCGTGCGCAGCATGCGCCGCACCGACACGATCTTGAGCCGCATGTGCAGCGCCGTGTTGTACCACAGGCACATCGCCTGTGTGCGCACAAACACAATCACTATGTAATCCGATCAAAAACATACTTCTTCTATATTGAATACCGTTCCCGATTTCCATTCGGTACCAATTTTTGTACGTTTGGGCTATATTATAATTGAAGGTTATTGTACTTTTTACTTGTACTGAATTTATACTATTAGGTTCATATGTTTAGTTTGGCGGTAATATAACTAAGTCGTATTATGAGTTTGAATTATGTGAATAGTGAACACAGAACTTGACATAAATATATAGATTATTCGATTCTTTTGTTAATTGGAATTTAAGAAATATAATTATGTTCAAATTCAATAACATTCATGTTTAAAAAGTTAGTAGTAGTAGTAGTTTAAAAATAATACAATATTTAATATTTTCAAAATTTTATTCAAACTCTAAGGAAAGGAGTATATTTAGAAAGTCCAAGAATCTCTCTACAGATAGATACTCGATAAGAATGTCTTAATTGCCGAGCTTTTGGATGCTTTCCGAGGCCAAGGTCCGAATCTCGCTAAAATAAATATTATTATCATGCTAAAAAAACCGGTTAAGTGCGAGTCCGGCACGCCCATCTAGGCTTCTGTACCAATTTCAGGTACGGGATGCCGTACGAATGTGTATAAATAAAACAGTTTATTTTATAACTGCAAAATATAATCATAAAACATCTAAAACTATAATGAATTTGATGTAATATGAGTGGTGAGCCACGCGCGGTACTCTTGATGACCGATAGCGATGAACTAACTTATTAAATATAATTAAAATATTAGAATTGAGTAATTTAGGTCACATAAATGCAAGCTAAGCACTCACATGTACGCGCTTGCTCGTACATATTCCCGGGCGGGAAAGATGAGGGTTAGTGGAAGAGATGAGATGCTGCGATGATAACAAGGTGATTATTACAAAGTTGCTTAACTACCGTGAACCCCATGATTAGTAATAATGATTAACAAGATGATTACATTTTTTCCTTAACATATAACTTATACCGGAGAAGTGTTCAAATATCCATCGGGAACACTAAATCTAGGTGTCTCTTTCACTAATACACTTACACTTATATCGCTAACATCTATCACTTCACTACACTGAGCTGGCTGCACTGTGGACTGAGTCGGCTGGGCCGCCCGTGGCCTTAGCTCTGGCGCCCATTGCGCTCGCCTGCTGCTGCAATTGTACACCCAACAGTCATCTAAGACCTTAAACAAGCTGTTTGCAATACATCCGGCGCCCATTTATTAGCCCGCGTTTGTGACGTATGCTATTGTTTACATTGTGCGTCATTAACAGGCTAGTATAGTATTGCAGTTCGCTCACCTCATGCCGTAACTGCAATAAGACGCCGTCTCAATGTGATCGTAATTATATTCTTTCGCATGTATTTTCCAGGTATATTATGTATTTCCAAAAAACCTTAGTGCTATCTAAATACGGTTGAGTATCATAATACACTACTAACCGCCAGTCGTCTCTAATTATTTGCATGTCTTTAATATGATCGAAATAAAGACTATTGTTACTTGGTAATGGATTTATATTATAAAAGATTGACCTACTGGGATAGTTATAAAAAATAATAATAAAGAAAGTGCTACGGTAGCCAAGCTAAAGGATTTATGTTTTGTTATAGATTTAATTTAATTTTGTTTCTTATTTATATCCTCACTACTGTTTCGATTTAGGTTTTCATTTACGGGTAGCCTACATAACTTTATAACTGGCCTTTTCATGAAGCCATTTTTTGTTTTAAGTGTCACTACTCTTACGTAGCCGTCGCTACCGGGGTGTAGCTCTACTACGCGACCTAAAGCCCATTTCCCCGGCGGGAGATTGTCTTCCTTAATGATGACAATATCATCTAATCTTATATTTGATTTAGGATCCCTCCATTTACTACGAGCGGTAAGTGAAGTTAAATATTCCTGGCGCCACCTATTCCATATATCATTCAATATTTTTTGGTTGAGATGCCACCTAGTTCTAAGGTCTGTCTCTGTATCATATAAAGTTAAAATAGGACCGCTACTTAAGAAATGTGACGGAGTTAAAAAATTCAAATCATCAGGGTCTTCGGTTAAGGGACAGAGCGGGCGCGAGTTTAAGCATCCCTCTAATTGAGTGAGCAGGGTAGTGAACTCTTCGAACGTCAAATTTTGTTCACCGATAACCCTTTTCAGATGGTGTTTCAGAGACCTAACTGCGGCCTCCCACAGCCCACCTGCGGATGGCCAAGACGGGCAATTATGGTGCCATTCTATACCCATATCTACAATTTCAATCTTAAATTGTTGACTTTCTTGTAGCTCTGTCAACTGTTGTCTTAATACATTATTTGCTCCAATGAAATTTTTTCCTTGATCACTGTATATGTGACCCGGAACGCCTCTTCTGGCTATCATCCTGCGCAATGCCGCAATGAAAGTAGACGTGGATAAGTCAGAGACGAGTTCCAAGTGTACAGCCTTCGTCGCCATACACACAAATACTGCTATATACCCTTTTGTGGTCTTAATACCACGGCCCTTGCTGGATTTGACGTTTACGTGCCCAGTGTAATCAATACCGCAATGAAAGAATGGGCGTGAAGGGTTTGTGCGCGCTGAGGGCAAATCTCCCATTATCTGTTGCTGAAGGTCCGGAGTATGCCGTCTACACTTAACGCACATGCGAAGCCGTTTCTTCGTAGCGCTGTTGCCACCGATGAGCCAGTATTTGCGCCGAATGATCGCGGTTGTTAGTCGCGCACCCCCATGGTAAGTGAGCTCATGTGCTTGGTCGATGATGAGTTCCGCTAATCTCGTGTTGCAGGGTATAATGGCCGGATGCTTCATCTCAGTATCGATGTTCGCATGCCTAAGTCGGCCGCCGACTCGTAAGATGCCGTTTTCATCTATTATAGGACTTAAATTAAACAATTTGCTTTCTTTCCTCACAGCCTTTTTTAGCTTTAAACCATATATTTCTTGGGAAAAGTTTTCAATTTGACAATTTTTTATAATTAAATTCCTAGCTTTATTTAACTCTAGTATGCTTAAATAACTTTGTTTTTTATTTTTTGTAGTGAATCTTAATATCCACGCCAAAATTCTTATAGCTTTTGTCAGTGAGGTTTGCTTTTCAATAATTTTCTTAATAATTTCGCTACCGCTTAATAAAACATTAACTTGCTTATTACTTTTCATATCTTGATTTGTACTATAGTTTTGTTTCTTCGTATCCTTTTCAGGTATGTAGGTGGTTAGCCATGCCGGTCCATGCCACCATAATTTATGTTCTCGAAGTTGTGAGGCCATAAGTCCTCGGCTCGCGCAGTCAGCTGGGTTTTCTTTGGACGCTACATATCGCCAACAGGTAGCCGGCATCGACTCTGTGATTTGTTTCACGCGGTTCGCCACGAAAGGCTTCCATTTGTCGACCTGACCGTAGAGCCAGCCAAGGACGACCATCGAGTCCACCCAACCATGAACGGTGATATTATAGTGGACGAGGCATTTTATAATTTTTGCCATTAATTTTGACAGTAATACTGCGCCGCATAGTTCCAATCGAGGTAGTGAACATTTTTGATTTAGTGGCACTAATTTTGTTTTCCCTGCCACTAAAATTACTGTAGAATTATTATTACGTGTTATTTTACAAAACACGACAGAACTGTAAGCTTTAGTACTGGCATCACAAAAGCCATGTAGATCTATGATATCCCTCTCGTGACTTTGCAACCACCTTGGTACTTGATACTGGCTTATTGAGTCGATATCTTTTTTAATCTTGTACCATTCTTCAGCTATATGTGGAGGTACGAGTTGATCCCATGCAAGGTCTTCCCTCCAAACGTCTTGAAACAATATCTTGAGCTTTGTAGTGAGAGGAGAAAGCCAACCTAACGGATCAAAGATCTTAGATATCTCCGATAAAAGCGTTCTTTTCGTAAGCTTGGATGATGTAAGTAATTGAGACTGAAATGTAAAGTTATCGGTCTGCGGGTCCCACCCGAGCCCTAAGGTCTTCGTTGACTCCACTTGCTTGAAGTCAAAGGGATCTTGTTGTTGAACAGGTACGTTGACGTGCTTCAGTAGTTCAGGCGAGTTCGATTTCCATTTTCTTAAGTGAAAACCACCCGTCTTCAATAAGTTGGTCATATCTGTTTGTAGCTGTTTGGCAGCTTGTATCGAGTGGGCCCCATGAATAAGGTCATCCATGTAAAAGGATTCTTCTAGTACGCTAGGCGCTAAACTATCTTGAAAGTTCGGCCTTTCGTCGTGAGCTAATCGTTTAAGTGTCATCATTGCAAGAAATGGAGCCGCTTTAGTTCCGTATGAAATTGTAGCTAAATGATATTCCAGCAACTTTTTATTTGGATTATCTCTCCACAGAATCATTTGCAAATTCTGATCTTTATTACTAACCCATATTTGCCTAAACATCTTTTCGATGTCGGCAGTAAATGCATATTTAAATTGTCTCCACTTAAGAATGAGATTCATTAAATCTTGTTGAAGATTCGGTCCCCGCAACATAACGTCATTTAAACTTAAGCCTGATGACGTTTTACTCGATGCATTAAATACAACGCGTAATTTAGTAGTCGTCGAGTCGTTTCGGGTGACACAATGGTGAGGTAAATAACATCTAAGGAATGCATTACGGTCAACAGCTGCGGGTGTCATATGTCCGAGTGACAAATATTCTTGAATGAATTGTAAATAATCATTTTTAATTGATTTATTTAATTGAAGTTTTCTTTCTAAATTATAAAATTGAGCTACAGCTTTTGATTTTGAATTTCCTAATTTTTCCTGATACTCGGGTTTCAATGGCAACCTAACTTCATATCGCCCGTCATCTCGCCTTTTTGTAGTTGACTGGTAGAATTCCATACACCTTTTGTCTTCCAAGGATAAGTCGGACTTTTCCGCAAGGTCCTCAATTTCCCAAAATTTTTGTATTGCTTCGATGTTATGTAAAACTACATTGCAATGAACGGTTTTAGTATTGCCACTCAAAATCCAACCAAGCTGCGTTTGTTGAGCGGTCGGTAAGGCCGAATTTACCCTGCATATTCCATCCATAATAACAATAGAATATATATCTGCGCCTAATAAAATATCTACTGGGCGACTTTTATAGAACTCCGGGTCCGCCAGTGTAATGTGATCCAAGTATGACCAGTTCGATTTTTCTAATGTACAACTAGGTAGGTTTTTAATAAGTTGTTTCATTATTAGCGCATCGGTTTCAAAGGAAAAATCGTTTATTAAAGATGAACATTGTAGGGTGACCATACCCTTACTATTGCTTTCCTTATCGCCGACGCCTGAAATAATCCCCTTACACCGTTGCCGTGGGATTTTCAAGGCCTGTGCTGCATGCTCTGTAATAATACTAGTTTGTGAGCCCTGGTCTAGCAGTGCCCGCAGGATACAGAAAGATCCATTAACGGCTCGCACCTTTAACATAGTAGTAGGGAGTAAGACCTCGTTTGGGTCCTCCTGAACTGACACGTGCGAGTTGCGAGGGAGTTGTTTTTCTGCGCTGTCATTTTCCCTTGTAGCAGAGTTGCCCCCGCGCACGCACGTGCCCTCACCGCTATGACCGACTTCCGTCAATGCGCGCGTGTATTGCGATTGCATAAATGCTTCATGTAAAAGTCGATTATGTGCCTTATTGCACTCGCGACAAGCTTTATTTGACTTACACTGCTTACCTTGATGATTTGATAAACAACTTATACATAAATTTAATTTAGTTGCAGTTTTTAGCCTATCGCTAGGTAGCATCTCTAGAAATTTCTGACAGTAATAGATTCCGTGGTCATTACTACGACATAATGAACACCTATATTTTGACATGAGATTACTTTTATCGTTAAGAACTGGCGAAATTACTTTACTATTAATTAAGGACGTTTTATGATAATATGATTTGTTAAGATGCGTACTAGGATATTGATTTTTATTACTAACGATATTTTTTTGCATAGCGTTGTCTTGTTTCCTATGTGACGACTCTAATGAAATAAATTTAGCTTCTAAGTACTGTAAATATTCTTTAAGGGATGGCAATTCGCGTGGGTTATTTACCGATTCCATATAATTAGTATAAGACGCGGTATCTAGTTTTTGGGTTAATAAATATACAATAATAGGGTCCCAAGAAGTAATGTCAAATAAGTTTTGTATTATTATATCTCTGATTTAATATATCCCAGCAGACTATATAATTATCTGAGGTAACATTTAAATGGTGGATGAGTCTCTCAGCTTCTCCTTTTACTTTGGACTTGAGGTACTGCATCTTCTGAGCGTCAGACATGCCATTATTCTTATGGATAGTCTCATTGAATAAGTCCTTGAATGAAACCCAGTTATTGTAGTTTCCGCTAAACGTAGGAATTTCCAACTGAGGGGTGGATTTTACAATATGTGCAACGGACCATATCTTCTTGTTGATGGCCTTTTTTACGGCCTGGTACTTATTTTCATACGCTGAGAAAGTACACTCGTACTCCTCGTTCGATCCGTTCAGCTCGCTGTCTAGCTCCCAGTGCAGGGTGTCGATAGCGGACCAGCGAGACTGAATCGTGCGAAGCAGATCTTCTAATTCCCATCTCTCGCTTATTAAATCTAAAGTTATACCTTCCACTGTTCGGTGGAAAGCCTTGAAGTTGCTTTGTTGTTTTCTCAGCATGTCCACGGTCTTGCTATCCGTATGCGAGTGTTGTAGAGCAGCCCTACTGCCGCTCGGTTGTGGATTATTTGGAGTCAATCCTTTATTAGGCTCCTGTGTTTTCAGTGTAAACGTGGGAGGTTTACCTAGAGGAGATTGTGGTTTCTCTCCAGCTGTTATATCACAGCTCTGGATATGAGTCTTAATAGTACCATACCTCTCGTTCATCCTCTCTACATCCTTAGTAATAGCCTCACGAGTGTGAACCTCTAACTCCTTACTCAGTAGTCTCGTAAAGTTACTCTCGTACTCGAACCAATAAGTTTCTAGAAGGTCCAATCTCTTCTTTATATACTCGGGCGTCCTTCTACTTGCGCCGTCTTTCTTAAAATTTGTATATACGCTTTCTATGGCCGATGCCAGCTGCTGCTGGTTAGCCAAAATATCAGCCACCGAAGACATTGTTGAGAGAGATATAATATAAAATAAATGGACAGATCTTACTTGGAAACTGCGCGCCCGAATCCTTAGTGCTCAGGCGATTCTCACTGCAACTCTTAATGTCACAGTAAGGGACGAATACTACTCACTATTCCTCTTGATAGAACAGTACACGTAGCACACGAATGTCACTTATTATATAGGTATATAGTTCTAATGCACTGTGTCTCTATAGGTAGACCGGTAGACGGAACCGCACACACGTGGACGTATAAGGGTCCCGCTTTTCGGTAGGTTCGAAGGACCAATATGTACGGGATGCCGTACGAATGTGTATAAATAAAACAGTTTATTTTATAACTGCAAAATATAATCATAAAACATCTAAAACTATAATGAATTTGATGTAATATGAGTGGTGAGCCACGCGCGGTACTCTTGATGACCGATAGCGATGAACTAACTTATTAAATATAATTAAAATATTAGAATTGAGTAATTTAGGTCACATAAATGCAAGCTAAGCACTCACATGTACGCGCTTGCTCGTACAGTAGGTTAACGGGAAGTACACTGTAGACCTTATAAGAGTGGACAAACTTAAGTTTACGGACATATCCACTCATTTTATATAAAATAAATTTGTAGTGTTTTTTTTCTATGAAATACCTATAACTATACACTTTGCTGCCTTAGGACGGTACTTGGTACTCAATTTCAAGATTCCGAGTTAACGGGGATTTGTGACATATTGTCGTATCTTTTGATTGCGCTGGTTTAGAAGTTTGATTTTTTCACGAGTTCCAAGGGAAAGGTAAAAGTTTACTATCTTAGTATTTAATATCAATTTCAGCTTGGTACCTCCACTCGTTCCTGAGAAAAAGAGTCTAGTCAGACGGACGGACGGACATACAACAAAGTGCTCCTATAAAGGTTCCGTTTTCTCCTTTGGAGGTACGGAACTGTAAAAATATTATATATATATCACTCACCTTAAACCTATCCAACAAGGCCGGCGCAAACAACTGCGGATGGTCCACTGCAGCTGCACTACTAGACGGATACAATTGTACGGCGGCTTCATATGCTTCTAATAATTCTTTTATCTGTCTCATCGCTGCACCCACTGCTGCACTGCATTGCGGACAGTCTATGCAGATGCAGGAGCCTGGACCTGGTGCTGCGGGAAAATCAATTTAAATAAATAATCGATAGAGGGGATGATTTCAAGAAAAGATCTATAGCATAAATGGAAACTGTAAAAACTGTAAGTAATTAACTCCAGCAACGTGAAGTTTGAACTGGTTCCAGAGAGGCGCAGTTCAAGTTCCCCTATGTTTAAATTTGTATACTTTTTTATAAATGTATTTCTGTGCACATTTCACCGTAAACTCGACAGGTTGTGGTTTCGATTCTTACTCGGGAAAATGAAATATATCAATATTTTCATTTCCTCGCTCTGGTAACGCGACCATGGTTGTTGAGCATTGCTAATTATCACGCAATGTCTCGAGAATTTTGTGAACTTGGCTAGGGAACGCTAGTGTGTTAATGAGAACAGAGTGTCTTAATACTATGTTCCTAGGTTCCCTCTGCCTAACCTGCTAAGTGCGGGATACAGCCTGAAGCTAAAATAAATAAAAATAAGCATTTAAACTTACTTTCACTATCATCTTGTTCAGGTACCTCAGACTGATCTGTTAAATCTTCTTGTGATCCTTCAATTGTAGTTAAATTTCGCGATTGGTTCATACACGGATTGAGGTTCTCGAATCTGTGGAAAGCAACAAGTTATATTATATTATTATTTATCTTTTCGCAGTTACATAAAAAGCAAGGTGCAGGGAGTGTCTTAATACTAGTTGTATTAAAACACTCCGTTTCCGAACGCTGTGCTTTGTCTTGATACCCGAGTGAGAAAATTAAAATAATTAATTCCCTCGAGTGATGACCGAGTCTACGAGCTTCGCGTTTTGCATCCTGCACTACAGTTTCCGCTTCCGTTTTATGAATAAGCACAAAATAGTTCATATAATTTTGTTACAACAACTAATGAAGATAATATTATTCAAATTGATTCTAGAGAATAAGCTAAGCGCTAGAAAAAGAATCAAACAACATACCTACACAATTTTTAGAGATATTACTATTATTCCTATTCATATAATTTTAATTTTTAATAAACATTATGGAAGTGTCAGTACAAACAGGATGGAAGTGTCAGCTCCACTTTAAATGAAACCACAGTTTTAACAACTCTATAAAAGCCTAATCCCAAAAGTGAAAAAGTATTTCTTTCAAACAAAATAAATAATAAAATTATTGTTGTAATATAAAACATCATTTGCCAAGAACGACGCACGCACACATAAACCTATCAAAGGGAAACCGCCGCATACGCCTCATTCCGAAATCGTATCGTAGGTATTGGCGGCAAAGTTCAAAGTTGCTTAACCTTTAATAGTATTTCTGTAGTAGTATGTGTTTACGTTATTGGTATCTATGCGTGTTGAGGTATCTTGATTAATTTCTTTAGGTTTGGGTTTAAAATATTTTACCCTATATGCTGTTCCTGTAAAAGGAGCGCTGACTCTTCCACCCTGTATACACCATATTATATTATATTTCCCAACATTATAAAACAGTTTGTCAAAATCTGCCATCATACATTGCCGAGTGGGGATTGAATGATGATTATTTGCATTTACAGTCAATCATTGTGTCACTGAACCACGACGGCATCGTACATGTAAATATGAATTCCCTTACTTATACTCCTGTATCCGCTGAACGACCAGCGGCACTATGTTTCTTCGGGCACACAGTAACGCGTCTTGCTGGCTGAGGGTCCTTCCACCTAATTTGGCCTTGATTTCTAACCAAATGAGATCCTTTAATTCATTCTGCCATACTTGTTCTTCACGGCTTATCTGTATGATTATGGATAGATAAATAGTTAACGATATTGGTTTTATAATCTATTTAAGTAATATTATTCTTTTTATGGGTAAATTGCCATAAGACAATATCCGCACTTTGTAAAATATAAAAAAATCTATTTCCACCCCCACCCTATCATTTACAAGATAAAACAATCTTATTCACTAACTGGTTGTCCGATCAAATAGAACATTCACATTCAATAATTTTATTATAAACTAGCGACCCGCTCGCGGCTTCGCCCGCTTATACCACAGAATGATTTACTTAACACACTGAATTATGTTCGTGTTTTGATATACCTATTATTTACCGATATACCGATTTTTTATGAGAAAGTTATTAAAACTATAGGTCGCATTTTTGTACCTCCCATAAGAATCTTTAATTGAATGTTTGAAATAAAAACATAACTTATTGATACAATAAAATCCTATCTCATCGGTGTCTGTACATAGAAAATATTACAATTAACAATGTAATAAAACTTGGTCAGTTGGTCTGTTTGTCTGTGCGTTTCTTCACGATCTCAAAAACTGCTTAACCGATTTAAATACTTTTTTTGTTTGTATTTTGGCAAACTGTCCTTAAATATTGAGTATTAATTTTATTCAGCTTCACGCTGTATCCCGCACACAGCTGGTTAGGCAGAGGGAACCTAGTGTTAAGACACTCCGTTCCCCACTTTCTGCCAAATTCTGGAGGCATTGCGTGTTGAGTGGCAGAACTCAACACCGTGCTTAACCTCGACACCAGAGCGAAGAAATGGAAATATAAATTTAAGTAAATACTTCATCTCCTTGAGTAGGGATCGAACCCACAACCAGCCGGTTTTACAGTCACACTTCGTGCCGCTGCGCCACGATTGGCCTCAACTGGACTGGACTTTATTTTAATCGGCTTACACAAAGTTAAAACCAGATCCACGCTTTATCCCGCCTTTAGCAGGGCAACTTTGTGTTAAGATATTGCGTGTAATGTGTGACTGATGTGCGAAATGAAAATATTATTAAACGAAATGAAAATATTATTAAATAATAATTCAATCCTCCAAGTGGGGATCGGACCCACACCAGTCGCGTTACAGTCACAATTTTGTGCCCCTGTGCCGCGACGGCCTTTAACAAAGAGGAGAAGAGAAGCGTCAGCGCTCCATTTACGGTAACAGTATATAGGGTAAAATATTTTAAACCGGTATGGGTTTAAAATATTTTACCCTCTAAAGAAATTAAGCGAGTTACATCAACAGTGAAGACGTAGACTATATTTCTTGTAACGGGGTTACGCATGGATACCAATAACGTAAACACATACTACCATAAAAATACTACTAAAATCTTTAGAAATTTGAACTTTGCCGCCAATATCTACGACTCGATTTCGGAATGACGCGTATGCGGCGGTTTCCCTTTGATAAGTGTATGTGTGCGTGCGTCGTTCTCGACAAATTATATTTTATTTTACAACGATAATTTTATTATTTATTTTGTTTGAAAAAATAACTTTTTTATTTTTGGGTTTTTTATAGAGTAGTTAAAACTGTGGTTTCATTTAAAATGTTACTGACAAAAAACTCTGTATAATTGAGCATATTTAATATTTATAGTATTTTTTTGGTTAATAGATACCAATAGTTATTACAACACTTGCGAAGAAAGCATATTTTAGGCAATTTTTAATTCTTATACCTTTAGAAAAACTACACTATAATAGGTACCAAATAGTATTGACATAGTAGTGTTGATAGTAATTGAAAATAGTTATACTACAGGAGGATACCTTCATATGCACTGTTTAAACCTGTTTTTATGATATAATGTAGAATAATATATTCTATAGAGGAATCACACATTCTTTTTATTCTTTAACTATAACACGTAAATACATTTTTTAGAGGTTACTCTGTACTAAGATGGCAGCTCTGTTCTCGCATTTACGGCCCTGATATATCGATATAAATAATAGAAATATAAAATATTGGAAAAAAAGGAAAAACGCAATTATATTGCATTTTTTCTTTTTTTCATACTTAAAACGTATTAATCAATTTACATACAATTCATATGTTTTTAGTATAACATTAAGTTTAATCAGCTTCACGCTATTTTAACAGATGACATTAATATATTTGATACATTCTTAACATGAATATTTAATGTATTTTTTAAATATATAGACTTGAGAAAGTTATCTTGAGAAATATATCTACTGTAAATGAATGCAACGTATACCTATATAACGCCAATGATTAAAATGTATTGACATCACCGCGTCATCTAAACACAATATAAAGTTTTATAAACTATGAACTCACAATCAGAATTTACTTTCCAAATACATATACAGTAATTCCGCGAACTTACGCGGTAGGTGGGATCGAGCGATTGCCGTGTAAGTCGAATTCGCGTAAGTCGGGGTTCAACTTTGCATATAAAGTTTCTTTAATCAGGAGGACCAGAGTTAAAAAAAAACATAAATTAGAAGAAAAATGTTTAATAAAGTGTAGGATAATAAAAAAAAATGCATTGTTATGAATAAAGTAACCTAAACCGGAGTTATTTTGATATCGAAGGCTTCATATATTCTAACAATGTTGCCTGCCGAGTTCAATTTTTCTTCTTTTTCAATTCACAAATTTTCATTTTTACTTCAAAGTCTTTAATTATATTTAGTTTACACTCCAAAGACAGTGTTTTTCTTTTCTTGTTATGCTCAAATGACTAATTTTTCGTTCTTTTAGACGACATAATTAGAGATTATAATATAAAATAATTTCACGCGGAACATGTTTAAACCTGTCGCTGAACACTGAGTGGACAGAGCGAGAGAGCCGATGCGCCGCAATCAAAATAACAAATCGCGTATCTCCGAATTCGCGTAAAACGGGGTAGCGTAAGTCGGGAGCGATGAAATGGAAATATAAATTTAAATAAATATTTAATTTCCTCAAGTGGGAATAGAACCCACAACCAGTTTACACTTTGTGCCCCAGTGCCACGAACGGCCTCAATATACTTTCTTCTTTTAAAGTGTGGTTAAATACAATAATCGTAATTTAATTATGTCAAATTTCTATTAACCAACTTCTTAAAAGAGGAGGTCATCAATTCGACTGTATTTTTTATCCTTGTTACCTCAGAACTTTTGACTGTGTGAGCCGATTTTGATGATTCTTTTTTTATTTGGAAGCTAGTGCGTCCCGTGTAGTCCTATTTTAATTTAGTTCATTTCCGACAATGGTATCTATGAAAAAATCATATAAATCTCAAATTTACGTTATGTATGTGCGCGACAAATGGACTAATATCTCAATATCAACTCAACCGATTTTAATGATTCTTTTTTTATTAGAAAGGGTACACATAAAGGGTAGTTTGGTGAAAGTTTGGTTAAGTTCAGAGTATGAAATCCGATTGAAATTGAAGAAGTCTATTTTTTTTATTAAAAAATATAATTATGTAATTTTTTCTGGTAAAATTTATTTGTACTCTATGATAAAAACTATTCTATAAGTTGCATTAGGCTTTGAACTATTACCATGCTAAAAATAATTTAATTTCATATAGTAGTTATCGGTATTTTAAGTAATTTACATTTTTCAGTTTTTATTTTTTTTAAATAAAACTATAATGAAATTCGGAATAAAACCGAAAAAAAATGTACCTTGGGACCCTAGACTAATACCATGCAAAAATTCATCAATTTCTGTCCAGTAGTTTTTGCGTGATTGACGAACAAACAAACAGACAGACAGACAGACAGACAGACAGACAGACAGACAGACAGACAAGAATTCTGTTGAGTGGTTTTTTAGGTTCTATAATCGACATATAAACCGACCTAATTTTTATTTTTTTTATATCTTTCATGTACAGAATTGACTTTTCTATCCTTTTATTATATATAGAGATTTACAACACAAACATATTCTTATAACCAAAAAAAAACTGTGCATAGCATAAATATATCACGTTAAAAAGTGGAAAAAAAAGATAAGATAGAAGTGAAATTAATTAACTTAATTTTAGAAAAATATATATATAAAACAAGTATAATAAGTTCAGTTTTATATTAAAATATTATTTATTTATTATTATTATTGATCGTCACTATAGCTTACAAGATAAAGTTAGTTAGATGAAAAGATGACATAATATGAAATAATAGCGTATGTTAAAGTGAATGAAATATATAACGAAGAAGAAAAAGAACAAGATTAATAAAGAATAAGAAAAGTATAAAACTTTAAATCCCAATGCGACATTAAACAAATATCAACATATATAAACCCTAAACAAAACAATCCCAACCAATACATATAAAAATATACAAAACAAATTCAAATGCAAAATGAAAAATGGAATGAACTTACAGTGATACTTACGGTGCGTCTACACCCCTTCTCAATATTCCCCATATTGATGAGCATGCTGAACGTGTTGTGGAAGTTCACTCTGCTCTCCGGCACTTCATCGTCGGTGACTGCAGATCTCTCCTGGACCTCCTCCTCGGGCGCCTCCCGACATTTGAGACGGGAGGTTAGCGACATGAAACGACTGCACGACTCCACCTTGAAAACGGAAATTGTTGTATGATAAACAATTTATCTAGGCGGAATATTTTGTCATTGAATATCATATCATCGTATATCTTTTAGGTCCGGGCCCGTTGCGGCCGTAGTGACGTAGAGGCACAAGCGTGCGACTGTAAACGCAACGGTTGTGGGGGTTGTCCACCACTCCACTTGGAGGAATGATATATTTGATATTTTATTTTTTTCGTTTCTTCCTATTTCCCGCATATAGCAGAGTGCAAAGAGGGAACCTAGTGTTAAGATACTTCGTTCTCTATTAACCTACTTTCATTCCCCAGTTTCTGCTAAATTCTTGAGTTTGGCATTATTCTATATTTTTCAATACAAAATGGAATGTGTTTTGAGTGGCGGAACTCAACGTCGCGTTTAGCCTCGTCACCAGAGCGAGAAAATTAAAATATAACATATTGAATTCATCCGAATGGCAATCAAACCAACAAACATCGCGTTTACACTCGCACGCATGTGCAACTTCGCCACGATGGTCTCATCAAACTTAATAAAAGAAAACAAAATAAAGTCTTACCAAAGTGGGTACAGCAGGCTGCGGATGTGGGGATGGTAAAGAGTCAGCTCGGGACTCCCTCTGGTCATCTTTCCAGTCGCGCTCCTTCGATCTAGCCAGCTTCAAGTTGGCACGCCTTTTGAGCCGCTCTATTGGACAATACTGGATGTGGGTTAATCACTTCTTAACTAATACACAAGAGTATTTACGTGGACGTAGCCGCCCAGAAGATGGCTGTAAATGGCTGAGCATATTTGATTTTAGGTTTTCTTTTTACTTTTAATTATTTTGTTCCCTAGTGAACAATGTGCAAAAGTTCGGAAAGCCTAACGTCAGTGCGGCCACAACTCGTCCACCGTACTGTATATGGATATTTCTCAGAAATTCCGAAACTTACGTCGTGCTGAGCCATTAATACTAACTTGTACGGATTTATTAGATAATATGTTTACAAAATTATATAGGTAAGTTTGGTTAAATTTCTAGTCTTTAGTCACTCGCACATTTTGCCTTCTGGCCCGAAAGTAATAATAAAAGAATATGTACAATTCAGGTCTATCCATATTCTCATCAGTCATTTCCTCATTTCACATTTTTGTAAGTAATTATTCTATGTGCTATACGAAAAACCTCATAATCAAATAACTAATGGCAAGTAGGACATTTCTATTATGAAAATATAAAATGAAATTGCGATTTTTTTTCAGCTCCACCATATCCTGCCTATAGCGGGGTAGACAGAGGGAACCCAGTGTTAAGGCACTCGGAAACGTCGGAAACGACTTTTCGCCGAATCAGGCGTTGCGTGTTCAGTAGTTTAACTCAACGCCTCGCTTTGCCCTGTTACCAGAGCGAGGAAATTAAAACATATATGAAAACATATAATAAATGATAACTCATTCCCCCGAGTGCGAATCGACTCCACAACCGTCGTGCGTTCACAGTCACACGCATGTGCCACTGCTATATACATACCTATTTTATAAGTTTTATTTTATAATTTTATAAGTTTCACTTTTTCTAAACGATTTCCTTTTAATGAATTCAAGACAGTGACTAACGGTACAAATTTATTATCATAAATAAATACACTTAATACTGAAAAATATGTTTGTCTCTTTAAATAGACCTACGTGGGTTTGTGTAATGTCTAGATATTAGTATGAATAATAAATGTAACGCATATTTGTTAATAAGTTAAATAAAACTTTATTTATTGAAACTAATTGAACTCGAATAACCAATCCAAAGTCCACGCACTTTTTTCGAGTAGGTATATTCTATTGCAACACATCGCTGTTAATTTCTCATATTTCATCACTATTATTCGAGTTTACATGAGAATGCTAAAACAATGGTACCAACGTAATCGACATTTTCTATCAAAAACAAGATAGAAAAAGCCACCGAGGCGAAGCGGTTCAGTGCCTGGTTGTAAACGAGACGGTCATTTTCATTTCGCTATACGGCTACCCCAACGTGATAGTCCACAGTGACAAGATAAGCCGTGTCGTTGAGTTTCGCCACTCAACACGTAAATGTTTTTAAAAAAATTGAGTTGAAAGTGGGGAACGGCTTATCTTAACACTAGGTTCCCACTGGTAAATCTGCTATATGAGGGATACAGCGTGATGCTAAGTAAAAAAATCTAACTACTATGCTAGCGCAAATATTATCTTAGCGAGTCTACGATTTATGCAAAGTATTTTATCTTTCAGTTTCTTAGATTAGATATCTGCGATACATAGAGTAAACTTATAAAAAGTTAAATTCGAGATTACAACGCAACTCTTTATCGAATAAAATCATGATATTATAAACGATAAAAGAAAATATTCCTTTATACTTCCTTATTTTATAGTTAATCTATAAGAACACGGTGACCCATTTACACATATTTAAACAATTGCCTTTGATGGCACTTTTACAGACAAGATTCACGCTTTACCCTTAACAGGGTAGCCAGGATCATCGATAGGAACTTGAAGGTCCACAGGAGGTCAGGGTGCACTGTGTCCATAACCGCGAGAAGTGGAAAGAGAGCAACAAATAGATTTAGCGACCAAGAACGTCAGAAAAAAACATCAACTACCATAAAATTATTATTTTTCTGTACATCGTTGATCGTTTAGATGTCGACAAATAAAAAGGTATATTATATTTGTAGATAGGAAGAGCGTGTGTTGGTTTTCAATTGTTACGGAATTTCCTTTTGTGATAGTACGTGACCTGATCGTTTAGTTTTATTTACAATTATACGAGTACTGTGCCACCGAATGAAAAATACGATGTTTTTCTTCGTAAATAATAGCCACGACTATCATCGTCATCATCATCATCATCATCACTACTAGGCAATGTTTTAAGACATAATAGTAGTAGTTTCACAACAATTTATAGCTATAACTTATAGATATAACATTCTTCCGTTACCGAGTGACTGACTGACAACGCACAGACAACTGACAAGACTACGCAGATAGATTGCTGAAATTTGGTACACTCCTTCCTTTAGAGCACTTGTTCCCAACCAGTGGCCCGCGGACCACCAGCGGTCCGCAGAAACCTAAATATGGTCCGCAAATCATTTTAATTTTATGACTGGGGATGGTAAGGCGAAGTTTCTGTTTGATTATCACAATTAATTTTTAACTTAACTTAGCTTCACGTTTTATCCCTAGTGCAGGGTAGGCAGAGGGAATCTAGTGTTAAGACACTCCGTCCCCCACTTTCTGCCGAATTCTGGAGGCATTGCGTGTTGAGTGGCAGAACTCGACGCCATGCTTGTCCTCGACACCAGAGCGAAGAAATGGAAATATAAATTTAAGTTAATATTGCATCTCCTCGAGTGGGGATCGAACCCACAACCAGTTGGTTTTACAGTCACACTTTGTGCCGCTGCGCTACGACTGGCCTCAAAAAACAATTAATATTTATTATACATATATATAAGCATAGTGGTCCCTGCTACCAAGCATGATATAAAAGTGATTATTGATTAAGAAAAGGTTGGGAACCCCTGCTGTAGAGTATAGGATTATTACTCAAAAGTTGAATAGGAACGGGAAAAAAGGGGTTTTTCAAACTAAGGAAGTAATTCTTTATAAGAGAATATTGTTAGTGGAAACAACAAACCTGGTGGCGAAGGAGAGTCCACTTCATCTATCTTCTTCACATCGGACAGCGAGATCCGTTGCATGTTCAAGTTGCACATGTACATGTTCCTGAAAATTAAGTAACTGTCATCAATATTCTACTTAGGGGCTAAATATCATGAAATATGAAATTATGCCTCCAGAATTCGGCAGAAAGTGGGGAACGGAGTGTCTTACTAAGTTCCCTCTGCCTACCCTGCTGTGTGCGGGATACAGCGTGAAGATTTTTATTTCTTTTAGTAAGGGGAAATGCATATATATGCACATCATTCGAGGCAAACAGATCTGCTTATTTTACAAAGATTTTTTGAAATTATTATTATCCTAGACCACTGGCTCCCAATTGGGTTCCCAACTGGTCCGCGGACCACCACTGGTCCAGTTGGGAACCAACCTAAATATGGTCCGCGAACGATTTAAATTTTATGACTGGGGACGTTGAGGCGAAGTTTTGTTGTTTTGTTTTGTTTTGTTCAGTGGTCCCTGCTATCAAGAATTATATAAAAGTGGTCCTTGATCAAGAAAAGTTTGGAAACCCTTGTCCTCGACCAATGAGATGTTTTTATGTTCTTCATATAAATGTTACTGTAAATGCGACGGTTGTGGATTTGGTTCCCACTGGGGGAAATTAATTATCTTCATTTTCTCGCTAGAGTAAACAAGACTAATTATGACGTAGAATTCCGCCACTTAACATGCAATGTCTAGAAATCTAAGTGGTGCGTGGGGAGCGTAGTGTCTTAACACTATTCCCTTTGTCCTGCTATGAGGGATACGGTGTGATAACAAAATTACTAAAGTGGCGAAGCGGCAGATAAACTAGTAAGTTTATCTGTAGTCAGCATAATAATGCTGACTAATTATTTTAAAAAAAAGAGGTTCTTCCCTGAATATGTTATATGTATGTTATGTATTAGAAAACTGTTTATTAAATATATTGTTTAATTAATTAATTTTATAATTTTAAATAAAACACTAAAGTTTAAACAGTTTTAAGAGCTTCATTTAACTATGTTATATGAAGTATATTATAATAAAATATTTTGGCGCTTTATTTTTTATAGAATTATAGCATTTACCTACTAGAACACCGGCATCCATTTTGTGTTTATTCCTGTTGGTTAACGACAACAAACGCAGAGGTGGGGGGCGTGTATTATCATTAAAAGTCAAAAATAACTTGAACTAAATTATATGTTATCAGTATCTACATATGTGTCGCTTAACTTCATTACGATCGAATTGTATCGTAAATTATTTAAATATAATAATTTCATTTACTTGGCACCGAACCCACAACCATTGCGTACAGTCGGGATCTGTCTCACTGCGCCACGACGGCTTCATATCATGAATGTTATTATACATTAAACCAAATATTTATTTACTTCTAACTACTATTAAAAGCACTCTTTATAGTCAGATAATCTATTTCAAAACGACATAACCAATAACTATATATAGACACGGCAGTGTGTTATGAGAGATTATAGTTAATTAGCCGAGTTGATAAGATATCAGACGCCAGCCAAACGACACCAGTTATACGGTTATACAACTAACGTGAATTGTAACGGTATTATTACAAGTATTTCGTAAAAATAGGTGTTTTGCATTAGTGACTAGGTCGCTCACTTTGCATAGATTAAGAGACGTTATAAATAAAATATTTATAAAAACAAGAACCCCGACTGCATAAAACTAAAAAGAAAATAATGAAGCCCAATAGTTTATTAGGATTAACAGTCGATCGATCATCACTGAAAAATATATTTCTTTAGCTTCACGCTGTATCCCGCACATAGCATGTTAGGCAGAGGGAACCTGTTAATCTATCATTAAGACACTGTTTCCAATCAGACACTTCTATTTCCCACTTCCCGCCGACAAGTGCTGTGCCTCGTTAGTGGCCAGGACTCAAAAAAAAATTATATTTTTATCATTTCCTCGCTAAGGAAAGACAGTGTGGCTCTGAGTTTTGCTACTTAAACGGAATGTCTCGAATTCCCGAAAACGAACTATCTTGACGCTCTTGAGGTTCTCTCAGCCTAGCCTGTTATGCGGGATAAATTGTAAAGACGATTATAGTTACGAAACTTTAAATTACTTAACTTGTTTAGGCAAGTGATTTTAAAATTAAAAAGAAAAGACAATGTAACAATAGTTTTATTTTTGGTCATTTTGGTATCTACATCTTATCACAAAAAAAGAAAAAAGGTTTAAAAATAGCATGCCCCGATAAAAAAAAATTGTTTACATTATATAACGCATAAAGTAGCAACTACTAGTAATATAATATTTTTTCCCACATAGATTAGGCACAAAGAACTTGCTGTTAAGACATTGCGTGTTGAGTGGCGGATCTCCACGCCGTGCATTGTTTAATTATTATTATCAGATATTAAAATTATTGCTTTATTCCGGGTTCAAATCCAAAATGTAAGGGGAAATATCTGTCTCAATATAATACAAAAAAAAGTTGATACGAAAGAAGAGAAGAAAGCAGGGGCACAAGGATGTGACTATAATACGACGGTTATGGGTTCGATCCTCACTCGAAGGAATGAAATATTATTTCTTAATACTTTTATTTCTTTGCTCTGGCACCAAAACAAAAGCCCGGCGTTGAATTTCGCCACTCAACACGCAACGCCTCGAAAAATTCCTCAGAAAGCGGGGAACGGAGTGTCTTAACACTAGGTTACCTCTGCCTACCCTGCTGTGCGCGGGATACAGCGTGAAGCTGATTTATTTATTTTATATTTTGATACAAAAGAGAGCAAAGATTATTTAAAGCATCTATGGTTAAAAACACACGTAGCGCTATGACGTAAAGGCACGTCATCTACTCAATATAAAGGAACCATTCATGACTTCACAATGGAAAATCATTTTGAAATTAACACTGAATGATGATTATTTCGTGAGATTTTTGAGAAATATGATTTCAACTTACATTTTCTTTATTCTTCATTTTGTCATAATGATACTGACTGGCATTGAGTTAAAGAGAATATTTAAAAAGAAGGAGCATATAGTTTGAATATAAAATAATTGGAATGTCATCTTAGTTTACTTTCTACTGACTTGGGAGTGATTTAATTTTTCGAAAACAGAGTGATAGAGTACTAACTTCTATCTGCTTACCATTTTGAGTGCGGGAGATAAATAAAGAAAAAATACAAAAGAATATCTATAAAATTAAAAGTTTAATATGAATACTAAAGTTTAATATTAATAACCTTTAAATCCTGAAAGTCCAGTTTTCTTTTACTTTTCAGATCTTGACATTTATTTAGGACAAAACACGAACTGCGTATCACAGATAGATCAAAACGTATTAACTTCAAAATATTTACTGTTTTTTGTCTATTTAAATCAATAAAATGTTTAAAAGATTCTACACACGTCCACCATTGCAAAAATATCGCCGAAAACTAAAGGCCGACATGTGTTTGTTAACACAATCAAGGTAACATTAGTCGATTGTGTTGAAATGTTTTTCATATTAAATAACAAGTTATATATATATGTACATATAATTATAAGTAATATGATAAGATTTTGGAAGAAAGCCTAATCCCAAATTTTCATTGCTCTTAATAGGTATCCGAATAGATAGCCGAATTTAACGACCACCAGAACAGGATTACCGATAACATATATTTTTAATTTAAGTAAGTTTCTGTGCAGGGATCAAACCCACTACCATCGCACATACAACAAGACTATGCCAACTGCGCCACTAAAGTCCATATCTTTATATATAAATATTTCATCTCCTCGAGTGGGGATCGAACCCACAACCAGTTGGTTTTGCAGTCACACCTCGTGCCGCTGCGACCGGCCTCATTTTCTATTCTATTTACTGTTAAATGATTTTGAACATAAATGTGTCGAGTTATATTCTACCTACCCTACATATTCTCTTCCTTGGTTGAGGAGAGTAGGATAGGAGGAGACTGGAGGCAGAGTGCTGGGGAAGACATTCTTGATACGATGCTCGATGAAGCTAAAAATAATTAGTGTTTACTAAGACGTATTTTAATCGGTCACATGTCTCTATCTCCTTAACCTGTTCAACACATTTCTTTTATCTATATACGTATAGATAGTGTCGCATGGCACTTGAACTATGCTACTGTAGGCTTATTTTTAGCTTCATCGAGCATCGTATCAAGAATGTCTTCCCAAGCACTCTGCCTCCAGTCTCTCCCTATCCTACTCTCCTCTACCAAGGAAGAGAATATGTAGGTTAGGTAGAATATAGTAACTCGACACATTTCCGTTCAAAACCATTTTACAGTAAATAGAATAGAAATGACACCGTATCAGTAACGACATCCAATAAAATATTTATTTATAAGTGGCATATTGTTAGTTGCTTTCCAAAAAAATTCTTTTAATTTCAGGTTAAACTTTTACGGGAAATTACTTATGCTACGAAGCGAAAAATTTAATTTTAATCGATACTAATATTATAAAGCAGAAGAGTTTGTTTGGTTGAACGCGTTTAGCTCAGGAAGTACTTCCTTTGATTGATAAAATATTGAATTGTTATTTTTTTTTTGTGTTGGATAGTCGCGTAATTATCGAGGAAGGCCATAGGCTGTATTATATCATTGTAAGCCAATGTACCTGCGGTCAGAGTCCCCACTGGCACATACATGTGTCACACTCAACTCTTAGTTATTACTTCTACTATGCTGACTAATTATAAGTTATTTTTATAAATAAACTAGCGGACCCGGACGCGGCTTCGCCCGCTTGAACTATACGAATGCTTATTAGATATATTTATGAAATTGTTTTTGAAAATATCTAATTTGAATGAAAAAAAATATAAGTAAACGTAATCATATTAAAATATTTATAAAAAAAATTAAACAAAACCGGCTACATTATTAATATCATCAAAGTAAAATAAATATTTAAAAGAATTAAAATTAAATGTGTTGTGCTATGTTTTTGCAAGTGCATGTGGTTATTTACATAACACTTAAATACAATAAAAAATATTATATTTTTTGTCTCTGTCTGTCTTTCTATTTCCCCGATCTAATGTCCAGAATAACTGAACTGATTTTTATTGGACTTTCAGTGATCGATTTTATTGATTTATCCGGGAAAAATCTTTTTACACGTTTTCCTTGCGTGCATACATAGATACTATATGAAATACCTAACTAAAGTCCTTTCTACATTAAATATGATAAGTTTTGCGAGCAATATCAAATAAAATCCCAAAAAACTAAAACCATATTTTATTAAGTGTATAACAACGCAATAGATAACCATCCAAGATGAAATAACCAACAATTCTTTCCTTAAATAATAAGTACTTTAATAATATTATGCCGCTGCTGCACAGGGCCGCAACTTACACCACACCAAGAAATTTATGAAAATCTAACTATACTACTACTCGAATAAGCGAAGAACCAAAGAAAAGTATAAATTAATTATAATTACATAAAAATTAACAGTAGTTCGAAAATGTATAAAAATTTACAAAACTGTCAAAGTCATCTGCCCGTTCGCGTCGGTCATACTATGCCGCTCGTAGGCTAGGTCATTTCGAATCAGTGACATCTCCTTAATTATATATTAGAATGTTATACAGTAAACTATAATTTTAATCCAGATGAAATGTTAAAAGTGACTATTATATTCATTTTTATAAGGATCAATATCAAATTATAGAAAATACATACAACAAAAACCCGATAAATATAAAGTAAATTAATTAAAATGATTACTTTTGCTTAACCTTCAGAGATAAACATGGTATATAAACATTAAATATATTTTAAACATTAAAGAACAATATTTTTGTAAAACATTGTTTTTATGTATCTCATAAGGTTGACTCGGCGCCCGCCATGTATGCGTTAAGCTCATTTAGGGTGACGTTTTCTTATAACAAACAAACTTTGCAAACCGTTGCTTAGCAACGGTCGGTTGTTATTAACATGGCGGAATAAATTGCCTGTCAAACTAAAAAGTATTTTAATATATTAGTATATATCGACAATATTACAAATATGAGAAAAAAAAGTAACCTATGTTCATCCGAAGACCCTTAAGTATCTCTTTATGAGTATTTTATCACAATTGAATTAGCGGTTTGGCCCTGATTGCGTAACAGACAGACAGACAGACAGACAGACAGACAGACAGACAGACAGAGTTACTTTCGAATTTATAATATAGGTATGGATAGGTTCTTCCCCGAAACTGTGTTAATAGGAAGTTATTAAATATATTTTTTTGGGTTTAAATTAATTTTATAATTTTAAGTGAAACTCTTAAAAGTTTTGATAGCTTCATTTAATTATGTTATATGAAGCATATTATATTCTCATATTTAGTGCTTGAAGTATTTTTTTATAGAATTATAACTACTACGTACTAGAAAAATTCTCTCCAGTAGAATTATAGCCCCCTTAGTTATTACCGTTTAATTTAATATCTTTCGTTCCTAGCGTCCAAACCTTTATACGTTCTAGTTATACCTATTAGTGATAATGTTAGTTATACCTATTAGTGATAGTGCTAGTAGGCAGAGGGAACCTAGTGTTAAGACACTCCATTCCCCACTTTCTCTCGGATTCTGAAGGCATTGCATGTTGAGTGGCAGAACTCAACGCCGCGCTTTGCCTCGACACCAGAGCGAAGAAATGGAAATATAAATTTAAGTAAATATTTCATCTCCTCGAGTGGGGATCGAACCCACAACCAGTCGGTTTTACAGCCACATCTCGTGCCGCTGCGACACGACTGGCCTCATTATTAAAATTTATAAAAAAAGTGTGTCTCAAGATTATCATATTTGTATAAGAAATGTATTCTTTAAACAACTTTATGAATGTTGTTAAAGATATTTTTAGATGACCGAGAAAATAAGTTAGATATTCTATAAATAATTTACATATAATAAGTATAAAATTTAGTCATATATACATTAATAAATATTAATTCCAATATTGAAATGTAAATAGTAATTCTTTACATTATTAAAAATGTCAATTATTTACACAATAAGCACTTTTTCACTCTGGTAACAAGCGAACCAAGCGCAGCGTTGGGTTCCGCGACTCAAAACGCCATACCTCATTCTAATTATACAATAACGACGATTACACACTCACATATATATAAACATGTAACCAAAAATAAGTTAAGTAAACGGCCTGCTGACGTTAAGCGTTTTTAAACAGAAATTGATAAAATATTCAGCAAATTGAGGAAAACTAATATATTTATTAAAAACTTGTGTAAATCAGGTATGTTATGTACCTACATACATAGAAATCAATGTTAAGCAATAGGTAGGTAGGAACGTAGTGTTAAGACACTCTATTCTTAAAGATTAAGTTGTTACAAAAGACCCTGTCTATGTCCAGAACTATTATCAAATTATTTCTAGAATATACTTTGAAAGCGGCACCAGTAAAATCATTTTGAATTTTGGTTAGGAACTTGTACAGTGGAGGTCGCCGTTAATGCGTTTTAAAAGGGCCCTTTAAACCTACACTTGGGTCATTTTAAACGACGAAAAAAAAACACTCTTTACCTGTGAGGTAGCACCCGTGAGCATGTGAAAATGTAAATTTAAATAATATATTTCATTAAATGAAGAATTTAATAATAAACTAACATTTATTTATTATTTTCTCAAAGTTATTATTTTATTAGGGTCATCTACTCGCGCTGTCTGATAAGTTTATGTGAATTTCCTTAACAGATATCTATGATGCTGTCTCTTACTGTTTGCCCTGTGGAGACAAGGACGGCATAATCTCATAATGATTATAATCTATTAGGTAAGTTAATAGGAAATTATCAAGTCATTGTAAAAAAAAAAAATGTATTGGGCTCTAAAATGAATTTATGAAAATAGAGTATGTGCTCGTTACTGTTTTATTTATTATATTTTTTTTAGTTTCACACTGTATCCCGCACGAAGAAGAGTAGACAGAAGGAATTTACTACATAGTGTAACACTGAATTCCCCATTTTCCACCAAATTCTGGAGCACGCTTTGCCTCTACACCAGAGCGAAGAAATGAAAATATTAAATATTCCACTTCCTTGACCGAGGATCGAACCTACAATCTGAATCGCCACTCAAGGGAACAAAGATATTTTTAATTTAAATTTATTTTTAATTTCCCCGGTTTAGTAAGACAAAGCGCAGCATTTAATTCCGTCAATCAACACGCAATATTGCGAATTCAGAATGATAGCGGAAAATGGTATGGTTTTAGCGTACTCTGTTATGCGATGCCCGGTGTTTTATAAATATACAGAAATATAAACACGCTATCAATATTTCCACAGGAAGTGATATTACCTAATTTCTTGGTTAGCGTTATATAACAGATGTTATTACTTGAAACGTAATTAAATATACCTACATACACATATAGCTATAACCAGGTATTGTAGCAATATAAAGAGGAGTCCTATTATTGTATAGGTCCTACACTACGTTGAACAGTCAATTCCGGTTGTCCATTGATGGGAACTTGTCCTTGCAGGCGGAATTGTGTATCAATTGTACCAGTCTTAGATAGCAAAATGAGGGTAATGTGAAGCAAGCCCGCACATAGCACGGTAGGCTGAGGGAACCTGATAACTTAGTGTTATATATAACACTAAGACACTCTGCTCTTATTAAAAAAACCCTCTCGTTCCTCACTTTTCACCGATTTCTGAAGACATTTTGTGTTCAGTGGCGACACTCAACGCCGCAATATAATATACAAGGAATAAAAAATGCAGATTAAGAAGACCACTATAGTTAGACATTTATTCATATCTGGAAAACATGTCTAACATCAAATTTCCTCTGCCTACCACACAAAAAAGCTGGATGTGCGTGAAGATTATCAAAACACATCCATTTTTATGGTACTGTATCTATAAAAAAATATATATAATTGTAATTTTTTTTTGGCAATATATAAGAACTTTGGCACAAAGAAAAGAACAATACTGAAAAATTTAAATGGGTTATGTAAAAAATTATATTTGTATTAATTTCATATAAAATAAGTCTTACAAATTTAAATTGGTCACCTAAAATCATAAAATTAGTACGAAACTCTCGGAGGCAAGTCCAACTCGCACTTAACGGTTTTATTTTGTTATTCCTTTATATACGTAAACTTTACCTTCTTTTCTCCTTATCCCGATTCCGAGCTCGTGGTGGTGTAGTACCGAGCATATCGGCTTCCGAACCGTCGCCATCTTCCGCTAGCAGGTACTTGGAGGAGTGACGAGAGTGTCTCATCTCTACGCCTTTGATGTCACTGTAACAAAATACGAAAATACCTTTAGTATTTTTAACATAATTCATAATAAAAACACAAAAAAATATTCTGTAAAGTATTACAATAATTAAAATAGGTCGAATACTAAAATATAAATATTTAATACATTAAAAATTCATGACATCAAGTAAAAATAAAAAGTCATCGCATATTTTCTTATTATCAATTCACAACAGCGGAAACGAAGTCAGCATATAAAATGTTATACGCAAATAGACCAACGTTCGAATCAAATACAAACATCAGCAAATTCTTGTATGAAACATACAATATAAATAAAGCATCTACATATACACAAATATTTAAAATAAATGTAATTTCTTTTTTTAGCCTCACGGATGTGATGTGGATGTGCAAAACACGGGATACGTTATCCCGCATACTTATAGTAGAGTAGGTAGAGGGAATCGGGAGGGAAGTGTTAAGAGACTTCGTTCCCCCCTCACCGCCCAACTTTCGAGATATTTTGTGAGGAGTGGCGGAACGCAGCGCCACGCTTTGTCTTGTTACCAGAGCGAGGTAGTTCAAATATTTAAACTCCGAGTGGGAATCGACTACATGTTATGTCTACCTCACGTCAATTGTTTCTACGTAGCCCACTGTTGCGGCCATAGACTTGGAATGGGTCACACACAATTCTTAGTTATTTCCATTTGGGCATACGGGCAAAATTACAGGTAAAACCTGGTATAAAATAAATAAAAAATAATTTTAAATGTAGTATGTCCCAGATTTTTAAAAATGACTTTTATCAATATTTCAAGGAAATCAGCTGTTATCATAATATAAACAAATATTTAACGGTGACAATCTGTGTATCACGGACGCGATCGATTATTTATGAACTTCCAATGTATAGCAATTGAAATATTAAGGAGGAAACGAAATTTTTATGTTTAACTCCTCATTCTGGTAACGAGGCTGAGCGCGGCATTAAGTTCCCAGGTTCCCTCTGCCTTAGCATGTACGGGATACGGCGTGCTTAAAAAAATATTAAAGAGCATAGTATCGCAGCGGCACAGCATCTGAGTGACTCGCATATTTGTTGTTCACAGTTACAAACGAAGAATGTTTATAATTTAAAAAATCTATATTTATAATTCAAAAAAACTTTAAAAGAAAGCCTTGGTGTAGAGGAAGATACGTAATTTTAAATCTATATTCATACACATTTTTTTTGTAAATCTCAAAAAAATCATAGTCAACATTCTTAAACTAAAATTCTATATTTTATAGCAAACAGCATTCGCCACGACCCCATGTAACACTAGAGGACCAGAGGAGCTACAGGTGCCTTGCTGGTCTTTAAGTAGAAAAGGACAAACTTTATTAACTCACGAAAAGTATATATTTAAAGTTAAGTAAATATCATATTTTAAAAGAAATTAACTTTGCTAAAAAATATTTAGCCCTGATGCTCAGCTTGTCAAGTGATAGAGTGTAAATCACGCAGGCGAAACCGCGAACAATAAGCTAGTAATACATATTATATTCTATACAAAACACCTATTATTGGAGCATTAACAAAATTGTGACAGACCAAGTTATAAATGATTTATTGATATTTCTATTTAATATTCGCCTCGTCTGAGCCAAACAACACCACTGCTGTCGTCTACTTTTAATGGAAACGACCTTGCAATGACGCTACGTTTATACAATATTTGCCCATTACAGGTAATAGTGACTCTGTAAATAGTGATAATATTCATGAAATTCTATGACAGAAAAAAACAGAGAGAGATATCACTAGGCTGTGATTTATTTAGAACTTGCTTTAAACTCTCTCTCTCGTAGTAAATGGAAATATGTCTTTGCACATAATGCATGACACATTATTAGAGCCCAGAATAACTGCACTGCATTGGGTTACACTTAAAATTATTTTTATTTTAGTTTGTTGTTATGTTTATTTTAGTAGTTGCCATAAAATACTGTCCAACTTGGATGGTTTCGAGGTTGCATTCAAATTCTGCTATATTAACTTTTTTCTAAATAAGTATAAGTAAATACACATCTGTGCCTAGTTTAAGTGGCAGATAAATATACTGTTAATTAGCTGATAATAACGAAAAAGTAAAAAAAAAGTATGGACCATGTGTCTGTAGTGTTTAGTTAAAATTATATTAAAAAAAATACACATCTATATGAAATACTAATATTATTAAATAAAAAATTATAATTCAAATAAAATAAAATAAATTAGTTGTAGAATATAATATGTACCCAATATTATCATGGAGGTAATATATACATATCCAATAAAGTATTCATTTCTATTTCAAATTAAAAAACTAAATCAATTGAAACAGTCATTTCATTATAGCTTTTTTAAACAATGGCTAGCCAATACTACTTAGTATTTATTTCAAATAATTATTGCAACAAAAAGGTAATTTCCCCTTCGGGTACTTAAAATGAATGGCAATACACAATAACTAAAAAGACAATAGGGATAATGCTGCTAAGTAATATCTTAACATTGAGTCTATTCATAACATTACATTTGGATATTTATATATAAATTTATAAATTATATACTTAATATACTTATATAATTTAATAATATATATGAGTACTAGCGACCCGCTCGCGGCTTCGCCCGCTTTAACTACTGAATTATTCATGTAATGTACCTATGTTTGCAAAACACTTAAGATGTGAAAATTATTTAAACCTTAATGCAACCCGCATTTTCGTAGTTCCAATAAGGATGTTCCAATTGTTTAAAAAAAGACACTTAAACAAATGACACAAACAACAGAAAACTTTAACGAAAGAAATTATAAACAACAGACTACCTACTATTCTCTTACCCAAAAATACTTAAACGAAAGATGTAACCAAATATGTCGCGTTGAAATACATTATAATTATTGGATAACTCCAAAATACGTGCAATCACTTCTAAATTTATTTTGCTATAGAGCCAGGCGCAGAATTGAAGCATTCTCTCGTCCATCTCCGTTGTAGCTCCAGACGACATTTGGGCGTTGACACAGTATGAAATTGGAAGGATTATCAAATGCCATCTAGGCGGTCAACTCAGTCAGGAGAGACCCTCGGTTTCCTGAGGGAGGCCCATCTTAAACGACCAAGGTTCAATGCAAGGCTCATGAGTAGGAGTTGGAGGAGAATAGAAAGTCCCTTGGAAGTAGTCTTACGTCTGACCTCGGGCGGCCGGGTATGCCACGGAGTGCTCCTCCTTAGGTGCAGGTGATACATTGGCGCAGCGGAATGCGTTGGACGCGAGACGACCAATGTGTACCTCCAGGCTTTCTATTTTTATGTTGCGATGATGCGTGGTGTTCCTAATTTAGTATGGCGCCTGCGTCACTCGACAGAGGATGAGGTTCTGGACCACCAGTAGGATTTCTCGTTGAGTGATACTCGCTAGGGCGTTGTGATGTCATCAGTGTATAGTGCGTAGAGAGCAGGTGATAAAATGCTGCCCTGGGGAACAACGGTAGCGATCGAGTCGATGCTAGACCTCGAACTCTCAACTCTCACGCAAAATGTCCTGTCACTGAGGCAGGGAGGCAAAGACATGCGCGACGTGCTGGGGGGTGCCGGCTCTGAGCACTTGATGAAGTAGGCCCGGGTGCCAACGCGGTCGAATACGCGCGCTACGTCGAAGAAGACTACTATTGCACTCTCCTTTCGGTTGATCGCTATTGCGGCGTAGTATAACCAGAGTGGTATACCCGCTTGCCAAACTGTTCGCTTCGCGGGTGGATGTGCGACTGGAGAAGTGAGAGGAATAACTTCTCGAACAGCTTGGCGACCGCGCTAAGGAGGGTTATAGATCGGTATCCCTCAGGCTGCGGGCTCTTCCCAGCCTTGGGCAACATGATGACCAGGCCTTCCTTCCATGCCCGGGGGAAAGAAGCCAGGCGGGTTCATTTTCATAAGCAAAAGGTTGCGGGGCGCGGGGGGACGCGTGGTGGGCGGCAAGCCGTGTACACAGCAAGAACTTTTTAGTACCGTAATTTTAAATCTGTGCTACTAATCTTCTAAAGTACTTATTGAAATAAAAAACAGTAAACAACATTTTAATCTATATTAAATGGCCAAAAGGTAACTATTATACTTTGTTTTTTATATTTGTAATTTGTATTTGTAATTTCGAAATATTGTAAAGAGCAAAGTTTATCTTTGTTTAACGTAGAAAATTAAGAACTTATTTAAAAGAATAAAATAAATTAAATTAGCTTCACGCTGTATCCCGCACACAGCAGAGTAGGCAGAGGGAACCTAGTGTTAAGACACTCCGTTCCCCACTTTCTGCCAAATTCTGGAGGCATTGCGTGTTGAGTGGCAGAACTCAACGCCGCGCTTAACCTCGACACCAGAGCGAAGAAATGGAAATAAAAATTTAAGTAAAAATTTCATCTCCTCGAGTGGGGATCGAACCCACAACCAGTCGGTTTTGCAGTCACACCTCGTGCCGCTGCGCCACGACCGGCCTCATTTATTACCGGCCGGCCTTATTTAAAAGGATAAGGATTAATATCATTATGGACACACATCCCTTTCAATAAGAAAATATATTTAAATTACCGTCTAATTTCCGTCTCTTCTACGCTTTCATTAGTAAGACTTAAACGATTTTTATTTGCATTTCTTGTTCTACGACCAATGAACGACTTTTTCGTGGCATAATTAAATTAAAAAAGGAAATGTTTAAAAAGGTAAAAAAAAATTATAAAAGAACAGAAGAAGAGTAAATAAAATAAACAACAGGATACTTAAACGAAAGAAATGATAAACAAAAGACTACCTACTATTATATTAATCAAAAAAGATGAAACTAAATATATCGCGCTGAAATAATACATTAAACTCTAATTATCCAATACGTACAATCGCATCTAAATCTACTTTGCTACAGAGGCAGGCGGGGAGACGGGCGCGGCGGACGCGTCGCAGGACGCGGGGGGGACGCATGGCGTGTGGCGAGCCGTTTCGCAGCAAGGATTTTTTGATATTGTAACAACTTCTAAAGTACTTATTAAAATGAAAAACAGTAAAAGACAGTTTTGATCTCCATTAAATGGCCAACGTAAATAATATACTTATTTATATGCCGAGAGTAAGGTAATAAATGAAACTTGCGCCAAAACTGCGGTTTACAGCCGGCGTGATGTGTCAACAATTAAATGCGTTTTTCTCTAAAACTATTCGTAATTTCAAATTAGTGTAAAGAGCAAATTTTATCTTCGTTTAACGTAGAAAATTAATAAACTATTTAAAAGGATAAGGATTGATACTATTATCGACAAACATCCCTCACAATAAAAAATATATTCAAATTACTATTTTTAGACAGAAATATGCTTACTGTATGTTATCCTTAGTAGATACAAATATGCTGTCGCTGACTTTTTTGTAGATCTTATTAAGAGGAATAATACTCTAGTACATTATTTTCATGTAAGACTTACCATTAAGGCAGCGCATGCGTGAAAGTGTCTCAACGGGTAGGACTTTATACACATTTATCATATTTATGTCAAATTACTATAAAATATACATATAATAAACTATATATAAACCTTCCCTGAGAAATACTCTACCTAATGGTGAAAACCGCATCAAAATCCGTTGGGTGGTTTAGAAGAAGATCGCTTAGAAAGGCCAGACAGAGACGAAATGCCTTCTTATTTTATAAGATACTAGCGACCCGCTCGCGGCTTCGCCCGCTTTAACTACTGAATTATTCATATAATGTACCTATGTTTGCAAAGCACTTAAGATTACTAATGTGAAAATTATTGAAACCTTAATGCAACCCACATTTTCGTAGCTCCAATAAAGATGTTCCAAACAACAGAAAACTTAAACGAAAGAAATTATAAACAACAGACTACCTACTATTCTCTTACCCAAAAATACTTGATGTAACCAACAATGCTGCGACGAAATACATTATAATTATTGGATAGCTCCAAAATACGTGCAATCGCTTCTAAATTTACTTTGCTATAGAGCCAGGCGCAGAATTGAAGCATTCTCTCGTCCATCTCCGTAGTAGCTCCGAACGACATTTGGGCGTTGGTTCCATGGCCGTGGTCTCAAGCTATAACCTGCTCTAGAGCAGACACAGAGAGAGGCGTGCGGGACGGGATTGGAAAGATTATCAAATGCCATCTAGGCGGTCAACTCAGTCAGGTGAGACCCTCGGTTTCCTGAGGGAGGCCCAGCTTAAACGACCAAAGATCAATGCAAGGTTCATGAGTCGCATTTGGAGGAGGATAGAAAGTCCCTCGGAAGTCATCTGACGTCTGACCTCGGGTGGCCGGATATGCCACGGAGTGCTGCTCCTTAGGTGCAGGTGACCCAATACATTGGCGCAGCGGAATGCGTTGGACGCGAGACGACCAATGTGTACCTCCAGGCTTTCTATTTTTAGGTTGCGGTGATGCGAGGTGTTTCTCACGTAGTATGGCGCCTGAGTCACTCGACGGAGGATGAGGTTCTGGACCACCTGCAGGATTTCTCTTTGAGTGATACTCGCTAGGGCGATGTGATGTCATCAGTGTATAGTGCGTAGAGAGCAGGTGACAAAATGCTGCCCTGGGGAACAACGGCAACGATCGAGTCGCTGCTATACCTCGAACTCTTAACTCTCAAGGAAAAATGTCCTGTTACTGAGGCAGGGAGGCAAAGACATGCGCGACGTGCTGGGGGGTGCCGGCTCTGAGCACTTAATGAAGTAGGTCCGGGTGCCAGACGTGGTCGAATACGCGTACTGCGTCGAAGAAGACTGCTATTGCTCTCTCCTTTCGGTTGATCGCTGTTACGGCGCAGTGAAACCAGAGTAGTATACCCGCTCGCCAAACTGCTCGCTTTGTGGGTGAATGTGCGCCTGGAGAAGTGAGAGGAATAACTTCTCGGACAGCTTGGAGACCGCGCAAAGGAGGGTTATAGATCGGTACCCCTCAGGCTGCTATGGGCTCTTCCCAGCCTTGGGCAACATGATGAGCAGGCCCTCCTTCCATGCCCGGGGGAAGCTAGGCGGGTGCGGCGGATCCATTTTTATAAGCAAAATGTCGAGGGCGCGGGGGGAAGCGTGGAAGTCGGCGAGCCGTTACACAGCAAGAATTTTTTAGTATCGTAATTTCAAATCTGTGCTACTAATCAACATTTTGATCTACATTAAATGGCCAAGATAACTAATATACTTATTTATACACTGAGAGTAAGGGATAACATGAGTCGATATAGCTTTTCTCTAAAACTATTTGTAATTTCGAAATATTTTAAAAAGCAAAATTTATCTTTGTTTAACGTAGAAAATTAATAACTTATTTAAAAGGGTAAGAATTAATATCATTAATGACACACATCCCTCTCAATAAGTAAATATATTTAAATTACTATCTAATTCCCGTCTCATATACGCTTTCATTACTAAGATTTAAACGATTTTTATTTGCATTTCTTGTTCTACGACCTATATTTGAACGACTTTGTCGTGGTATAATTAAATTAAAAACATTTCCTGTGTTTAAAAGGTAAAGAAAATAATAAAAGAACAGAAGAAGAGTAAACAAAATAAACAACAGGATACTTAAACGCAAGAAATAATAAAAAAAAGCCTACCTACTGTTCTCTTAAACTAAAATACTTATACGGAAGAAATTATGAACAAAAGACTACCTACTATTCTATTAATCAAAATAGACGAATCTAAATATATAATATATATAATCAGCCTATCGCCGTCCACTGCTGAACGTAGGCCTCCCTCATCGAACGCCAACCATCCCGGTCTAAAACTAAATATATTAAACTCCAATTATCCAATACGTACAATCGCATCTACATCTACTTTTCTATAGTACAGAGGCAGGCGGGCGCGGCGGACGCGCTTCTATAAGCAAAACGTCGCGGGGCGCGGGGGGACGCATGGCGTGTGGCGAGCCGTTTCAAAGCAAGGATTTTTTGATATTGTAACAACTTCTAAAGTACTTATTAAAATGAAAAACAGTAAAAGACAGTTTTGATCTACATTAAATGGCCAACGTAACTAATATACTTATTTATATGCTGAGAGTAAGGTAATAAATGAAACTTGCGCCAAAACTGCGGTTTATAGCCGGCGTGATGTGTCAACAATTAATTGCGTTTTTCTCTAAAACTATTCGTAATTTCAAATTAGTGTAAAGAGCAAATTTTATCTTCGTTTAACGTAGAAAATTAATAAACTATTTAAAAGGATAAGGATTGATAATATTATCGACAAACATCCCTCACAATAAAAAATATATTCAAATTACTATTTTTAGACAGAAATATGCTCACTGTATGTTATCCTTAGAAGATACGAATATGCTGTCGCTGACTTTTTTGTAGATCTTATTAAGAGGAATAATACTCTAGTACATTGTTTTCATGTAGGACTTACCATTAAAGCAGCGCATGCGTGAAAGTGTCTCAACGGGTAGGACTTTATACACATTTATCATATTTATGTCAAATTACAATAAAATATACAAATAATAAACCATATATAATCCTTCCCTGAGAAATACTCTACATAATGGTGAAAATCGCATCAAAATCCGTTGGGTGGTTTAGAAGAAGATAGCGTAGAAAGGCCAGACAGAGAAAAAAATCGTTCTTATTTTATAAGATATAGAGATAAGGGGAATATTATTAAATGAATGGATTTATATTTTAAATGTTTTATTAGACAGAACTTAATGTCAAAACTTTTCATTTTTACCTTTCACTCACTTTTAAAGATACATATTTTTTTTAATGATTAATATTAAGATATGTTGTGGTTCATACAATAATATTACATTGTATGTAACAAAAATATAAAACATGTTAAATTTTTTATAAATAAAACATTCAATACAAATAAATAACTACACAAAATCAAATCAAATCAGCTTCACTCTGTATCCTGCACACAGCAGGGTAGGCAGAGGGAACCTAGTGTTAAGACACTCCGTTCCCCACTTCCTGCTGAATTCTGGAAGCATTGCGTATTGAGTGGCAGAATTCAATGCCGCGCTTAGCCTCAACACCAGTGCGAAGAAATGGAAATATAAATTTAAGTAAATATTTCATCTCCTCGAGTGGGGATCGAACCCACAACCAGGTTTTACAGTCACACCTTGTACCGCTGCGCCACAGCTGGCCTCAAATAACTACACATTTATATGATTTTTTTTCTTGTAATTAAAATCACATTAAAAAGTTTAAGTTTCAAGTAAAAAGTATGAGATCAACAACAAAGGTTGACAATGTAATAAAAAACAAGGGACAGCATCATAAAATTGACAAAAATAATTACAGAATGGCAACCATGTGAAAGTAAAAGTAAAAGTGGGTGGATATCAAAGTTATTGTAGGCATATTCTGGTAATAATACAGCAGAATTGAAAAATCTGAAGAAGCCTGTGTCAAATATTTGGCCAAGGGTAGGCTTCATATAGCAGAATAGACAGAGGTAAATCAATGTTAACATATAGTGCAATGTTCATATATCCTGAATTCTTATTAGATAGAGCAATAAAATCAAAATAATTATTTTCCCCTTAATTATAATCAAACCCACAGCCAGTGTGTGTACAATTTGATACTGTTCCATTTTGTCACAACAGTCTCAAAAATATAGCAATAATAAATCTGTTATACTAACACATAAAATAAAATGAAAAATTATATTACAATGAGTCATAAGCACAATCAACTTTGCATGCTAGTTAGAGTGATAAGAGATAGCTAGGTAATCTAACACAGCTAATGTATATGGGCACTTGTATTAATCTCCATATCTGTTGTTTTTATAACAATCATTTCCATGTATTATAATATAATGGATATTAATGATTTTAAGTTTATGATTTTTCAGTTAATGTGTTATATATTTTTTTCTAATAAGATTTTTATTAGAAACTGTTGTTAAAACAACTAGAGAAGATATTGATAAGAAACAACTTAGCATTCTATGGATACACCTTGTGTCCATTGCAATGCAGATGTGCAGCTCAGAGGAGTGCCTGGAACTTGTGATCCACACATTTAAACATGCATTAACACTATTCCTCTGTCTGAGCCCCTCTCTATACAGGCACTAAATTTTAAATGTCCCTACTAAACTACCCGTAAAATATATTCTAGAAATGCATTAATGATATTTCTAGATAGATATGACAATTATTAAGATTAATTATAGAGGCCGGTCGTGGCGCAGCGGCACGAGGTGTGACTGCAAAACTGACTGGTTGTGGGTTCGATCCCCACTCGAGGAGATGAAATATTTACTTAAATTTATATTTCCATTTTCTTCGCTCTGGTATCGAGGTTAAGCGCGGCGTTGAGTTCTGCCACTCAACACGCATTGCCTCCAGAATTCGGCAGAAAGTGGGGAACGGAGTGTCTTAACACTAGGTTCCCTCTGCCTACCCTGCTGTGTGCGGGATACAGCGTGAAGCTAATTTAATTTTTTTTTTTTTTTTATGACAATTATTTTGAGATACTTTACATAAAATTTGTGTTCCGCCAATGCTAGTTCTACAATACAAAGAAAGGTGTTTATAATTTTCTTATAATACTTTAATAAATACATAACGTTCATATAAATCATTTAATAAACACAATTTATCTTTGATATAATATTTTAAGGATATTGTTGTCACTCACATCAATGATGAAAAATAATTACGATAAAAATACTAATAAAATACATAAAACTTTGTTTTATAAATCAAATAATTTAAGAAAATTGTATATTTTAAAGATGGAAAATTCTAAATGTATTGTAAAAGTTATTGTTTTTATTAATATTTTGTTTCTTTTTATTTGGAAAATTAACATCTAAGAGCTCTATTGTATACATAAGCATATCTACTATTACAATTTAAATAAAATGAAGTATCAAACGTAATGCGTACAGATAAAGATCCGTGGCCTTCACACTGTGAAGGTCTTTAATAACCTAGTTATATAAACAATAAACTTACAAATCCTCATCCGAGCTCTGGCCTGAATCGTAATTAACTGGGAAACCCAGTTTCTTCTTCCAAGCCTTACCCTCGCTGTCCATTTTGCAAAACAATGTAAAGTGCAAAGTTCCCCCTTACATGTTTTCATTAATTTAAGTAAGTAAAACCCGCACTATGATTGTATGCACATTGTAATTCAATAATTTATTTATACAGTGTCATTTTAAATAAAATTAATCAAGTAACTGCGCAATAATGCTAGTATTTACCGGCGAAACATGATCACAACACAACACATCACCACCTCATCAATGAACGGTAAATGTCAAACTGAATTTATAGCCTTAAGGCACACTACGTCACTAGTTATACAAATATTGAATGAAATTGTAATGTCTGTTGAATGTCAACTTAAAATAAAGTTTTATATTAATAAATGAGGTGTTAAAATAAATTATCCAAACTGTATTGTTAAAATATTAATTTAAAATTATAAAATATCAAAAGATATATAAACGAATGATGTAATATATCGAATAAAAACGTTTATTAATTAATGAATTATTAAAAAATATATTAATATTTAAGATAATAACAATATTTTTAGTCATATTATAATAAATTATTAATATGTTTTACTTTTTATCATTTTCCATAGAAAAATATTCTTTTATTGCGATTTGAATTTAATTGATATCCGGGTAACCAAGGCCAATAATATTTGACATTATTTCTCGATTCGCTGTTATCATAATATTTAACAAAACTATAATTGTCCAGTTCAGGTTGTAGCGGTAATGTTTTCATTAATGGCAATAAAATTGTGATCATTAGGAATTGCCATATCTGAAAATAAAATATTTTGTTGCAATAAATAAAAAAACTTATTAAAATATGTAATAGGTACAAATTAAAATTTTCAATTTAATATACTATATTTTAAACTAAATCTATCATTTTACAAAAAAAAATAAAAAGTGAAAATTAAAAGTACAATTATTAACTCATACAACATAAAATAATAATTAAAATTAATCTAGATAATTTCAAAATAAATAATTACGATTTAGATTATTTTAACTACGTCGTCAAAAAGATATGCAATGTTCATTATATGTCATAGGAAATATATCACTTGTTGTGGTTATGATGATGACGCTTTTTTAAACCGTATTTGTACTTCAAATCGCTGATCGTCATTTCACCACTTTCTTTTTCACTTTCTTCAAATTTCGATAAGACTTTCTCTTTTCCCAATTCCAACCAATCTCCAGCGTTTTCCTTTTTTATTTTTTTCTGATAAATGACTCTCCCGTTTCTTGTCACATAAGATATGACGGGTGTTAACACTTGTCGTCTTTTCTTTTGTCTTCTTTTACTTTTTAAATATTCTTCGCCAGAAGAGCAACTTTCGCTATAGCTAGATGATTCCAAATCATAATATTTAGGTCTTCTTTTCTTCCTTTTATTAAATTCTTTGTCAGCAGCTTTCGAATGGTAGGGCATCATCATAACTGGTAGACGTTGTTGAGGATACGCGGGCATTTGTAAGTGAGGCATGGGAGGCATCATCATGCTACCAGCGGTATTAGATCCTGAAAATCCTGGAAATCCTGGAAGTCCTGGGGGTCGTTGAAACATGGACGGCGGTAAAAATTGCGTAACTGATTCCGAACTCAGATATAGCAAAATACTTGCCTGAATTAATACTATTGTATGCATCTGAAATATAATTTAACTTTAAAATACTAACTATATTTCAAAATACTAACCATTTGTTGCTTGCTTATTTTATTAGTTAAATAGGTAAAATGAACTGAGAAATTCGGCAACACAGATATGGATATGACCAATGGCCAAGATTGGTCAGTTTGGTTAAAAAAAATTATGCAAACCTTTGTGTAGCAATTATAACAGATTGCTTCGACTAACACAAATATATCTCAGGTGCTAGCTTTAAATACCATTCTTAATGGAAACAATGGCTTCTGATTACTGACTTTTGAGTGACATAACACTATTTCTCTATTAAAACCACGATTACACGATAGTTACCCTGTATATATTATTTATAGCTGAACGCTGTATTTCGTGAACGCATTAACAGAGGGAATCTAGTGTTAAGACATTTCGTTCCCTACCGTCCAATCTGCGAGACATTGCGTGTTACGTGACGGGAGTCAACAGACGCTTTATTTTGTTACCAGAGCGGGGAACTCCTGGCCGTTGCACCACGATCTTTATATCAAACATTGTAACTAATAAGTATATATATCTGCACTTAACATTGGCTACATTATTAAAGAATCATCAAATTAAATAAATATCACTGATTTGTAACTATTTAGAACCTAATTTTACATTATAGAATCTTCTCGAATTTATTCTTTTTTACGCATCTTCAATATTATACTGACCATTGGGAGATGTTTCTATCACCAGTATATTTAAAGAAAGTATTTAAATATACAAAAAACAGAAACATAATAAGGTACATCTTTAGTATTATATAAGAGACTAATCTGAAATAATGAACAATAGTGTACATTGTTGGGTTGTTACGACGACCTACCAATATAAGAGTATATAAAACAGTTTTACATAAATTAAACGTATTTCAACTTCATTGCGTGAACAAAATAGTATCGAAATAAATACATACAGAGGGTATTAATTGAATTATTTTAATTGAAACAAATCAATTGACGACCACTTCACTTTTATAATTGAACAAGGTAGGCAGAAATAACTGACAAAAAAATTTCTCCCACATTTTTCCACCGTATAGGATTATATTTTATTACGTTTTAAATATATTTTAATTATTTTTACTCCAGTCCAGTATGAGGCCAGTCGTGGCGCAGCGGCACGAGGTGTGACTGCAAAATCGACTGGTTGTGGGTTCGATCCCCACTCGAGGAGATGAAATATTTACTTAAATGTATATTTCCATTTCTTCGCTCTGGTGTCGAGGTTAAGCACGGCGTTGAGTTCTGCCCCTCAACACGCAAAGCCTCCAGAATTCGGCAGAAAGTGGGGAACGGAGTGTCTTAACACTAAGTTCCCTCTGCCTAGCCTACTGTGTGCGGGATACAGCGTGAAGCTGATTTGATTTTTATTTTTACTCCAACCGACAATAACCATGTGCGGTGCCTCACCTGTCGTATAGTTTTAAAAAAAAAAATAAATCAGCTTCACGCTGTATCCCGCACACAGCAGGGTAGGCAGAGGGAACCTAGTGTTAAGACACTCCGTTCCCCACTTTCTGCCGAATTCTGGAGGCATTGCGTGTTGAGTGGCAGAACTCAACGCCGCGCTTAACCTTGACACCAGAGCGAAGAAATGGAAATATAAATTTAAGTAAATATTTCGTCTCTTCGAGTGGGGATCGAACCCACAACCAGTCGGTTTTACAGTCACACCTCGTGCCGCTGCGCCACGAGTGGCCTCGTATAATTTTAAAAACATATATTATGAAACATAATACTATTTTGTTTATTTGTATTACAGATATAGAATGCGAAGATTTTTTTTCCATGGAATACTTATTTGGAGTTTTACAATCATAAAAGCTAAAGAACCAGAGTTGCCGCTATGTCCAACAAATATGCAATATTTTCCACAAAATTTACCAATGCACTGTCGTATGCCAGTCGGCGCTCCACCACGAATATCACGTAGTCCATCGGATAAACCACCTCAACCTATACAAATTCCTATGAATGGATTTCTTGGAAATGTGCCTGGAGCAGTTCCCGGTGGGGGGTTTCCAGGAACACTAGGTGGAGGCATGCCAGTTCCAATGCCAGGAGCGTTTCCAGGAATTTCTGGAGGTGTACCAGGTCCACTATCAGGGGGTATGCCAATGCCGATGCCAATGCCATTACCACAAAGTCCTGCGCATAAGCTGCCAGTTATAGTTATGCCATTTTATTCACAAGATACTTCTGATAAAGTACCTCAAATCCCACAAAGGCAAAAGCACAAGAAGCATAGAAAAAATTATACAAAAAAAAGACCAAAACAGTACTACTCCGACGAAGATAGAACAGATACAGATACTTCTGAAGATGATAATTCAGATTCATCTTCTAATGTGGGGTGGTGGAAGAATTTAAGGCATGGTAGAAGATCTAACCGTCATAAATCTAATCGACGAAAACATAAAAAACAAGAACTACTCACACCAGTTCTCCAATACGTAACAAAAGATGGTTATGTTATATATGAAAAACAAATATCCAAAGGGGAAGCTAAAGGTTGGTTGGGCAATAAAAATGGCAACGGTAACGAAGAAGACACGGCACGCAGACATCAACAGGAACTAGAATCGCATGAGCCAAAGGATGATGTTGAAACTGGATTTCTAGTAAAAGAAGAAGAACCCGTTGAAACTACAACAGAAAATAAGCCACAAGTCATATATAAAAATAAAAATCTTAAGCGAAAAGTATCCAAGAAACATACATAGAATGCATTTCTACTTTGTAGGATGTTTCATATAATTTATATGTTAACAATTTTTATACTCTTTAACTTAGATACAAAAAATAAATGTAATTGTTTTATAAATTTCTTGTTTTTTACTTATATATTGTGTATAATTATAATGGAAACAAATATCCCGACCAATATAAAGCCTGCTAAGAAATAGAATATTTATGATTTAAGCTATAGTATGAATTTAAAGCTTAACTACAGCTTAGACAGATCCAAATATCTTGAGAGGCTACCTCTACGGTATATTTAATAGTTATAAAATATTGCATTAACCTACTTATATATAATACATAATAGAGAGAGAGAGCGCTTCACATATCTCCATGTATATATGTGTATTTCGAAAATTAATAATCAAATTTGAATTATTAGTGCATTTTTTTATTGTGGCAAATAAAGGCAATTATTTTTAAACATTTTTAAAGTGTTATTCCACACTTAGGAAAGAAAAATACTTATTTAGAAAACGTATAAAAATTTGAACGTAGCGGGACTCGAACCCGCGCCTCCTGGAAACCGACCAGGTCCACCTGGTCGGTTTCCAGGAGGCTACTACGGCTACGTTCAAATTTTCATACGTTTTCTAAATAAGTTAATTTTTCTTTCGTAAATGTGGAATAACACTTTAAAATGTTAAAAATAATAAATTTTTATCCAAATATTGTTCTTAGGTAAATATGTACATGCACATTTGAAGGTACCTACGTACCTACCTACGTACTACGTACGTAACTACGTACCTAATATGTATTATTATATAATTAAAATGCTAAAGTGTGATGTATATTTTTACCTGAATATTTTTTATTTTTTATTTTTGCAAGTCATATTTCCGTACAAGTAACATTTATTATATTATAAAAGTAATAATAAAAAGTAAATAAATCAGCTTCACGCTATATCCTGCACATAACAGGATAGGCAGAGGAACCCTAGTGCTAAGACACTCCGTTCCACGCTTTTCGAGAAATTCTTTCCTCCGGGCATTGCGTCTTTGTCACCGAGCTCCCGCTCTCCTTATGCTCATGGCTTTTTACTTTGCAGATATTCCACTTTGACTAGAGAAGGCGTCTATTTAAAAAAAAAACACATATGAAAAATATCGCAAAACAGATTTGAAAAATATTACAAAATAATAATATAGCCTATAAAATTATATTACAGCGCCTGCAAAATACGTTAACATTGCAACTTGCAACAGTAATGTTCCTTATCTCAGAGGCTCTACAATGCAACGTTGTATAAGAACTAAGAAATAGCTAAAATGTATAAAAGCAAAAATCTTATACGAGTTTGCGATTACAGCGAGCGTGTCAAGAATGAATTACGTGAGTTTCTACAAAAGATATCTTATACTATCTTTACAAAAATATTAAACAAATATGACCTTATACAAGCTGTGTACAACATTTTATGGTTATATATATATCATATTAAAATATACACGGCAACAAAATATTAATAAAACTTAAGCAAAGGCTCAGTATCCTTAAAAACGACATTATCAACATGAGAACCATATAGAGCAAATAAAATATATAATAAACTTCATTTCTATTTTTTAAAGATCTGTTTTTTTTCAGTGTTGCAAATATTTTTGGATATTAACAATCATCAACATACTAAGACCTGTGCTTGTCCAGTTTGCAATACCAATATTTCCGCCAGCACAGCCAGCCATGTTTCCCGTACCTTTTCTACCTATGGCAGTGCAATTACCAAATGACTGGGATGATGAGCCATCAACAACAACAACAACGACGACAACACAACGACCAAACGATCAAGTAGCCTTTGCTTTTCCATTTCCCGTTCCGATGCCGATGCCAATGCCTATGCCAATACCTCAACCAATAATTGCCACTACTGCGCCTACTGTTTGCCAAAAACCACCACCGAGACCGCAAAATTGCCCACCATGCCCGCCTTGTGTATGTAAGCCATCTTGTACTCCATCATTCTTTTCATTCTGTTCTCCATGTCACCAAAAATGCAGATGCAAACGTCAAGAAGATTCACCGCGACCTTTACCACCAGCATCTGGCCCATCATACGCCATACAAATAGGGCCACCGCCTGTTGTTGTAGTGCCCCTTCCACCTGGTTTGCCTAAAAGATTCCCAAAAAAGCAAAAACCGAGGTACTCGTCGTGTTCAGCTGATTCATCAGACACGAGCAGCGAAGAATATGACTTAAGATCACGAAAAAGTAAAAAACAGAGAAAACTTAATTTATATAGAAGAAGCCTGACTAGTTATGAAAGTGAAAACGAATTAGTGAAGCCAATGTTAAGTTATGTGGCAAGAAATGGTGAGATCAAATTTGAAACTAAAATTGACAGCCGTGATGTAGCACAATTACTGGGTGAAAAATCAAATAGGGCCAAAACAGTTCACGTCGTGACCAGAGGAGATGAGGAAAATAAACGAGAAGTGGTCGTGTTATCAAAAAATGAGTATAAACGAAATCACAGACTGAAAAATAAAAAAGTTTATCTTAGAGGTGGTATTGCCAATCATATGCTAGAAGATGGTAAGAAAGAATTAATATTCAAACCGTCTGGTAATAAGAAAATTAGCAATTTATCGTTGACATTTCAAATTAGCTAAACTTTAAAACATAATGTACTATCTTGCACTAAATTTAGTAATGAAAGGATTGTTCTTGGTTTGTGTATATATTATTTATTTTTCTATATTTGTTTTAAAGCTTACATAATAGTTTTATACGTAAATGAGTGAAAATATAACTTATATAAGAAAGCAGGTGTGTAACGTAAACGTAACAATAGTTCAAGAATACAATGAACAATTTTTAAATTCATATAAAATTTTGCATTTCACACAAGTTCCACTATTTTGGCTGTAGTAATGCTTCAATTAGTTTCTTTACTAGTTATTTTAGCATTAAATGCATTTGGAAACAATATCTACATGGGACAGTCATACATGGAAATTTTAAGAAACAGTGAGTTTTTCCCAAAAGAAGACCAGCAGGTTGTAACAACGAAACCTACTATATGCTGTTTAGACTACTCTTGTCCAAATCCTTGTTATCCTGTCGCGTACCCGATGTCTATGCCTATTGTATTACAAGCACAAACTGTCTTCGAACCAGTGATACATAATCATCCGCCTTTACATGTGATAAAAAAGATAATTAAGGCTGATAAGAAAAAATGGAAGAAGCATTCGTCAAATGAAGACTCGAGTTATACTGATACTGACACGTCGAATAGTGACTCTAATATAGATTATGATTAGGTAAAATTTACTAGAAATACAAATGTATTATTTTTCAAGATAAATCTTGTTTTTAATAATGTTGTTTGTTTTTGTACTATTTTAATTATTTCTTTTTTAAATTTCGTTCTTAATAAGCGCTAGAAATTTTCGCCAATGTCAACTCGCTCACAATAAAATAAACAAATGTTGTTAAAATTATTTTATTGTAAATATTAACAGCAACTTTTAATTTACTTTACATAAAACTCACTATCACATTTTTTATATAATTTTATATATTTACTTTAGCTACTTGATTAAAATATACCTGATCTAAAATTTTTAATGTTTGCATCCATCAAGGGTGTCTCCTGTAGAATATGAACGTGATTATTGTTTGTAATGTTTCTATCTTTAAATCCTGTTGTAGAACTTCTTATGCATAATCGCTCGTACATTTGGCAAGCTACGTATGCCAAGATTACTAGACCTACTAGAAATATTATAAATTCTATAGTATGTACGATGTACGGATATACATGGTGGACAGCGCTGATATCCTTTTTGACATCTTCACTTGCTTCTGAAATCTAAAAAAAAAAAATTTTGGGCAATTTTCAGTTATTAACAGAGGATACAACATTTTCAAAACTTTGTAGAAAATTGTTAATTTGAAAGGTTTTGATATGAATAATTTTATAAATCAAATAAATCAATAAATGAATAATTTTAATAATACATTTAGTGTTACAGGATTTGATGCTAATAATTTTCAGCATTTTAATTTTTCTTATAAGAAACAACTCGCATCTTTTTCATAATATTTAGATAATATATAAAATACCTTTTATAATCCTTTTAAAACCAAACCACGCCCAAATCTAAATGTTTTTACGTCATATATTGAATAGATTTTAATTATTATAAATTAGCTTAAATGTATATTATTTAAGTATTTTTCAATTATTCTATCATTGCGAGAGGTATCTGTCATAGCGAGAAACCAATTTTAAATCACTGCATTCTCAACTTTATCCATTATGACAATCATCATTAATATATTTTTAACATTTTTAGTATTATTCCACACTTAGGAAAGAAAAATAATTATTTAGAAAACCGACCTGGTCGGTTTGTAGGAGGCGCGCGTTCGAGTCCCGCTACGTGCAATTTTTTATACGTTTTCTAAATAAGTCAAATTCAAATTCAAATGATTTTATTCAAAATAAGAAGTTACATGCTTCATTTATTGAACGTCAAATAATTTACCACCAATTCACTAAAGTTAATACCTCAGACCTGAGAAGAACCGGCGCAAGAAACTCAGCGGGACCTATTTTTTAAAATCAATTTTATACAAATACATATTTAATTATCTGTGACAATGATACCTTTGAAACAGACTGGAGCGAGCATTTTATTCCCAAGGCGTGTTATCATTTACAAAATCATTAATTTGGTAATAACCTTTAACACACAAACGTCTTTTCACAATTTTTTTAAATCGTGATATAGAAAATTCTCTGACGTTTTCTGGGATCCTATTGTAAAAGCGAACACATTGTCCCATAAAAGAATTACGAATTCGATGCAACCGAGTTACAGGTGCACCAAGATTATGCCTATTTCTAGTGTTAATATTATGAAAATCACCAATTTTGGTAAAATTATTAATGTTTTTCTTAACATACATAACATTTTCAAAAATATATTGAGATGCAACTGTCAATATATTAATTTCTTTAAACTTTTGCCTTAAGGAGTCTTTAGGGCCTAAGTTATAGATTGCACGAATAGCTCGCTTCTGCAGGACAAATACTGGTTGAATACCGGCTGCATTACCCCAAAGTAAAATCCCATAGGACATAATACTATGGAAGTAACTGAAGTAAACAAGTCGAGCCGTTTCTACGTCAGTTAGTGATCTAATTTTTTTGATCGCGAAAGCTGCAGAGCTAAGTCTATTCGCCAATCCATCAATATGGGGTCCCCACTGTAATTTGGAGTCTATGAGAAATACCGTAGAATCGACAGGATCTACGGGTTTACCATTCAAGAGTACATCGGCTTTAACAACTTTCGTGTTAGGTGTTCTAAAAATAATACATTTAGTTTTTTTACTATTCAATAGTAAGTTATTAACACTGAACCAATGTACTACTTTCGAGAGAGCATTGTTAACATCGTCATATACGATTTGTCGTCTTTTTATTTTGAAAATCAATGAGGTGTCGTCAGCAAACAATACTATCTCATGGTTCTTTTCAACTAGATATGGTAGATCATTTATATATATTAAAAAGAGAAAAGGACCAAGAATAGACCCTTGTGGGACCCCCATGCTGATTACCGAACCAGGAGATTTCTTGCCATTCACATCAATCCTCTGAACTCTGTCAGCTAAATAAGAGGTCAGAAGATTGAGTGCACGTCCTCTTATGCCGTAGTAGTGTAGCTTCATGACCAATGTTGAATGCTGTACACAATCAAATGCTTTGGAAAAATCACAAAACATGCCAAGAGCATCCTGCGATCCCTCCCAAGCCTCATATATATTCTTTATAAGACCTATACCAGCATCTGTAGTTGAACGACCTTTAGTAAAACCATACTGTTTATCGTGCATGAGATTGTGTGAATCAAAATGCAGTAATATTTGATTTAGAATAACTTTTTTAAAAATCTTACTGAACGAGGGTAGTATAGAAATAGGTCGAAAATTATTGGGATCAGATGGACTACCCGATTTAAATATAGGTATGACTTTACTAAATTTCATTAGGTCAGGAAACACACCATACTCTATACAATTATTAAATATAGTTGCGAGGTGAGGAACAACAGCGTCTATTATATGACTAATCAATTTGACAGAAATACCCCATAGATCCGACGTTTTCTTGATATCTAGGGACTTAAATGTCTTAATTATGTCTCTTGAATTGACTGGTTCAAATTTAAAGTCTACATTACATTTGTGTATGCTCTCCTTAAGTAATGATTCAGCGACGGTTGTGGAGGATATAAGTTTATCGGTTGTTGAAACTGGAATATCAGCAAAGAATTTTTCAAATACACATGCAACTTCTTGATCTGAGCTGGTTAAACCATTGTCAATTTTTAATTTAAATTCAAAGTTACGATTCTTAGCTTTTCCAGTTTCACAATTTATTATGTCCCATGTCATTTTAATTTTAACAAAAGAATTTTTAATTTTATTTTTAATGTGTAAAGATTTTGCCATGGCACATACTTTTTTAAACAATTTAGAATATACCCTAACATAATGATTAAATGATTCACTATGGTTATATGTTTTCTCACTATAAAGTTCATATAACCTTTGTCTACTCTTATGAATCCCCACAGTCGCCCAATCATTAAATGACAAGAAATTCCTAGAATTAACAGTTTTAGAAGTAAATATAGCATTGAACTCACTTTTAATAATTTTGAAAAAATTCCCATATAATAAATTGGGTTTATTTTTATATTTTAAGTATTTAAGTTTTGCTATTATATTACTTCTAAATTTTTCTACACGACCAGTTGTCATCGGTATACAAACAATTTTTTTATTTTTATTAATTATATTTTTACCAAAGTGAAAGGAAGCCGACTGTCCGCAATGATCTGAGCTTAACATATTAATTATAGATTTTTTACATGGCACAGAGTTTGTAAAAATATTATCAATGCAAGTAGCGGTACAATGAGTGATTCTTGTTGGCTCTAGAAATAGATTATCTAGGTTATATGAATTGAGTAATGACCTGAATCTGATACTAGTAGTGGAATTATCTAGTAAATTAATATTAAAGTCACCACATACAACTATTAATTTCTTAGATCCAGATAATTTTACAAGTACTTGTTCTAAAATTATTTCAAAGTGTTCATATAACCCAGTGGGAGGTCTGTATACACTTACAACAATGAAATGCTCTAGCTCAGCACAGGCCATTTCAATAGTTTGCTCAACAGAGAGGCTCACAATGTCCTTACGTTCTTTAAACTTGTAAGATTTATTCAAAATCATTAAAGAGCCACCACGAATTGCTTTTTCTCTGTTGAACATACTAGCTACTTGGTGATTATTAAAATTAAAAATAGCTTCAGAGCTTCGAGTATTTTGCTCGTTAAAATACTTTTCACATTCACAACTATATCAACTCATTTATAAATATTTTTTTACTTACAATTTTAAAGTAAGCTAGAGGCACTGTCATTTTGGCAAAAGGTTTCACTTTGGCATTAAAAGTAACATCCTCCATCAATACATTCACTTGTATCATAAATGATGTGCTTAGAACTGCCCCGACTCTCTGAAAATTATTCAATATGTAATATCTTTTGGCGCCATATAAATCCCGTTTTATTAATAGAAGATTTATAAATACAAATAAAAAATAAATAATAGAATAATAAGTGAAAATTTGATGTTTAATTTTGAGTTTAAAATTTAAGAATCTATTTTAAATTAAAAATAAATTAAATTAGCTTCACGCTGTATCCCGCACACAGCAGGGTAGGCAGAGGGAACCTAGTGTAACACACTCCGTTCCCCACTTTCTGCCGAATTCTGGAGGCATTGCGTGTTGAGGGGCAGAACTCAACGCCGCGCTTAACCTCGACACCAGAGCGAAGAAATGGAAATATAAATTTAAGTAAATATTTCATCTCCTCGAGTGGGAATCGAACCCAGAACCAGTCGGTTTTGCAGTCACACCTCGTGCCGCTGCGCCACGACCGGCCTCAAGAATCTATTTGGTATTCTAAATTTATAAGTTAATAGTATTGTTAAGAGTTAAGTATATTTTTTATAATATTAATGTAGCTATTTTAATAAATTTGTACTTCTAGTTATAGCAGTCAAATTTTGTACTATGTAATGATATGTAATTATTAAATTAAGTAAATAATAGTCATATAAAATACAAATTATACCTCCAATAAATTATTTATATAGAAGTTGTACTTACTGAAGACTAGAGGCCAGTTGTGGCGCAGCAGCACGAAGTGTGACTGTAAAACCGACTGTTTGTGGATTCGATCCCCACTCGAGGAGATGAAATATTTACTTAAATTTATATTTCCATTTCTTCGCTCTAGTGTCGAGGCTAAGCGCGGCGTTGAGTTCTGCCACTTAACACGCAATGCCTCCAAAATTCGGCAGAAAGTGGGGAACGGAGTGTCTTAGCATTAGGTTCCCTCTGCCTACCCTGCTGTGCGTGGGATACAGCGTGAAGCTGATTTGATTTGATGTACTTACAGGATCAATGACAATTCTACTGCCATGCTTTTCTTGGTTAGGATTCATACCCTCAACACGTTCATATGTTTTAGGATTGGCATGCAAGAAATGAGCATTGGACAGTCCTATTCCCAATCCTGGAATAAACATAAATACTTGGGTATGTGTAATTTATACTAAACTCAAACCTTTACCCTTTAGAAAGGTCAACGATGTGTAAGCACACATGTATACACGCAACAGTGGTCTATTTGTAGGCGACTTTAGTGCCTATCCATTCCATATACGTTCAGTGATTTTCAGTGTTTCAGTAAATATTTCGGAATCTGTGATTTTTTTATTGAAGAAAATTATCAAATCCAAATTACAATAATTTAAAACTATCAATATATAAATTGGCAATAGCATCGAAAGAAAATAGTTTTTTCAAAAGATAAATTTTAACAAAAAATTTCAAAGGCTGTAGCGAACAAAAATACTCCTGATTCTTTTCCAGAAGTATTTTCATAAACTAGTGGCATTAATGTAGAGTAATCTCTGAAAGTTTCATAAGGCTAGCTTAAATATAACATGTTAAAAAAAACTTGAACCATAAAACAGTAAAATTTGTTATTCTGATTACGAGAATTGACTACCTTCAAATCGATTCCTTCATGTATTTACTTAAGTGTTTGCATTTTTCACAAGTCAATTACAGTGGAACAATGCTTGTAGGATATTAATATTCGAATATTTTCAAGCTATCGTAGCATAGACTGTGAATGGGCTAATGCACTTGGGTGGTGGTTAGTATTAGCTTCACAGACTTACATCTTAACAAATCCCGCCCGCCCATCTTAACAAATACTGATATACAATAAAAAATATTTTCTAAAAGTTTAATTCAATATAGCATAACATTAAAGATAGATATTAAACTAACTTAACTTAACTTCACGCTTTCTCCCTAGCGGGGTAGTAAGAGAGAACGGAGCGCCAAACGTTACGGTCTCTATTTCTACATACTTCTCTCGCTTTGTCCACTGTCATCAACCTCTTTATACATTCTCTAGATATTAAAATAAACTTGAATTAGAAAGCAGTTCACTGCTTTCTAATATCACGTATTTCTTACTAGGAAATTGCCTACCTACTTCGAACGTTTTTTAATGATCTCTCCGAAATGTATGTCTTAATAACGTAATTGTTGTTGGTGCCTCATTTTATTTTGGTCAATTTCTGACAATGGTATCTATGAAAAACCACATAAGTCTTAATTTTACATTAGGAATGTGCGAGACAAATGGATGAATAAGTCAATATCACGCCGACCGATTTCGACTATTCTTTTTTACTTGAACTTCAAGGATAGTTTGGTAAAAGTTTGGTTAGGTTCTGATTATGGTATCTGGTCGAAATTGAACAAGTTTGCTTTTTTTGGTAAAAATTAATATTATATTGTAATAGTTACAAGGAAAACATAGTTAAAATTGGTGTCAGAAATGAGATTCCTCATCGTAGCATTTCTTTTTAACCAACTTTAAAAATGAGAATGTACTCATTTCAACCCAATTCAAAAAAAGGGAGAGATTCCCAGTTCGCCCGAATATTTATTATGTATGTTCTTGTCAATATGATAAAATGTTAGTTTGCACGAAAATAATACCTAATTAAGATTAAAGTTTTATATAGGACAACCACTACCTAGTCGTTTGAAAAGCATCCTTTTAAGGTCTACCCATCACTTGAAATCGTATAATAATTAAATTTTCAACAAAAAAAACCGACTTTAAGCAACGAACTAAAAAGTAGTAGTAGTAGTAAGGTTACATACTGTCTTTTGTGTTTTTATCTTTACCACTTTAAATGAAGGCACAATTTTATATTATAATTTTTACAATTTTATTCTATGGTAACTGCCTCATACGTAATACAATATACATAAAAATCATGAAATGAAATAATAATCCCACATCTAAACTATTGACGAATCTTATTGTTTTAGGTATTGGCGTGAAATATTTTACTCTTTATGCTGCTCCTGTAAAGGGAGCGCAGACGCTTCCACCTGGCATAAGATACGATGCACTTTATCAAAATGTGCAGTAAAAATGTACACTGTAAAACAAGGTATTATTTAATTTAATACGTTAGATTTTAGAGAACAGAGATTTAATATAGGTAGAGTAGTCAGTACAGGACCGCCATCGCTGCATTTTCGAAATAGTTTATAGCTGGATTGTTTGATCAGATGCTCCAGATCTTCAATTTCAATATGTCAATGCAAAATGCTTATAGTTTAGGTGGGCTGTCGTGGTTGTTCGTCAGATGTTCCACATGTTCAATTTCTATATCACATTGGGAAATGCTCATCACACTTAATAACTTTCGTTATTGGGCCCCTATGGTTCGATACGTACCGACTACGGACGAACAGACAAACAGAAATTTTAACTTACTTACTGTATTTTGAAAGAGATGAAGAAAGGACGGAATGCAAGATCAGTGTAAATAGTATGATATTAGAACAAGTGAATGAAGTGGTATACTTGGGAAGTATGTTCAGTAGAGATGGAAGATACGAGATGGATGTGGAAAGGCGTATTGCTGCCGGTAACAAGGTTAACGGAGCCTTAGCTGCATTGATGAGACGGCGAAACGTCAGCACAGCTGCGCGTTTGGCCGTACACAATGCAGTTTTGGTACCGACTCTGTTATACGGCAGCGAAACGTGGGTATTACAGAAGAAGAACGAAAGAAAGATGAATGCTGTGGAGATGCGATCTCTTCGTAGGATATGCGGAGTCAGCTCAGCTGATCGAATCCGCAATGAAGAGGTACACAAAATGGCAGGTACTAGCGAGGATGTCACGGTGAGAATGAAGAAGAACGTGCTCAGCTGGTTTGGGCACGTCGAACGAATGAGTGATGAAAGAATGGCAAAAAAGATTTATGATGGAAAAGTGAGCGGTAAGAGAGGTAGGGGGAGACCTCGGTTGACCTTCGAAAACACAGTATCAAAGATACTGGAGGAAGGTCACGTAAAAAGCATGAGGACCCCCCGAAGGGCATGTATGAAGAGGTTGATGACAGTGGACGAGGCGAAAGAGGTATGTAGAGACCGTAGCGTTTGGCGCTCCGTTCTCTCTGACTACCCCGCAAGGGATAAAGCGTGAAGCTAAGTTAAGTTAAGTTAAGTTAATGATTCTTGTTCTTTTACTTATTTTAAGTACCTACATAATTTTTCGCAAATATGTATATTTAATTTTTTACTGTTTTATTATAGAGTAGAACATTTGAAATTTCATCATTTTCATTTCTTTTTCTTTATTATTTTTAATGTAGTCTAAAGAGACTCAAAAAAATAGTTTTTTTACGTAAAACTTACCATATAAACACGGCGCCATAGTGGATGCTCCATCCGTACATTGATGTTTGTTAGGGCATAGACATTCGTTATCCGAATTAATAGAATAAGTAGTGTTGCTAACATCGTACACAAACAAAAGAGGACTGACTTCGTTAGAGGTAGTTGACACAAGCTCTAAATCTACCATTCGACAGAAGATATTTCGAAAGAGCCTGATCCTGACATCTTTAGTCATTCCGGGGAGGAACGCGTAACCCTCATAAGTGTCTTCAAATGTGTTACAACTACTTCTGAAAATTTTATTTTTTGGTGTAGGATTTGGAAAAGATGATATTTCTCTTTATTACTCTTATTATGTACTGATATTTGAGCAAGTATTTAGTGACATTTTATTTTCCGTAAAACTGTTGTGGGTTCGATTTCCTTTTGGTATAACGTTCTTAGAATATTGTAATTTCTCTATTCTACTCAGTCAATTGCAGCATGAGGGTCATGGTTCACACCCAACATGTAATCTTTGTAATTACAAGAAAAATGGGTGACAGAGTGAAAATTTCTGCAAAAATGTGTACCGCTTGTTTACGTCCTCGTATCCCAGCATGTTCAAACCTTTACATCTGTTCATGCTCTTCACTTGAAACTTATCCTCGTTCTTCGTGCTGACTTCTAATAGAGGAATAGCTGATTGATCGTATAACTGAAAAAACACAACACATTATGTCACAACCAGTCGGTTTTACAGTCAAATCTCGTGCCACTGCGCCACGAACGGCCGGTAAATTACTTTTAATTTGAGAATTTATTTTAGTGGCATTTCGTCTAAGACTGTAAGGAACCTGACAGCACGTTTCATTCGACTGGCAAAAGGACAAATAAATATTTCCCTGAGGCTCTTCAGATTCATGGAAATTGAAAAATTTGAGGTGTTAACCTAACAATGTAATATTCATATAGCAAAAAAAAAAAAATTTTACCCGATCTAAAATTCCAATTGATTCAAAATGTATCCATCCCGGCAGTAGACTGTGGCTGAGTGCAATCAGCGGGTCGTCGTAGCCCCACAAATAGTTGTGTACATTCAAATTGACAATTGGCTGCGACTGCAATTGACTTGCAATGACGTTAAACGCACTCTTGGTCCAAAATGGATAGGGAGAAAACATTGAAGATATGCTCTAAAAATAATTTCAACTCTAAAAAACTCAAAATTAATACATTCTAATATAAAAACCATCTTCACGACTTCTTACGCAGAACAGGCAGAGGAAACCTAGTGTTAAGACACTCTGTACCACACTTTCCGCTTATTCTTCAGGACATTACCTTTTGAGTGGCAAAACTCAACCCCGTGCTTTGTCTATGAAATAAAAATATAATTATTAATGTACTATCGTATTATTTGCAAGTCCGCAACATTATGTTCTATTGTGGTACTTTATTTTACTTCAAAAGAGACGGTCTTTGGAATACATTTTGTTTTTTTTTCAGCTTCGAATTAAGCAAGATAGGCAAAGAGAACTTAGTGTCAAGTCCCTCCGTTTTCAACTTTCAACCATTATGACAAATACAAGTTGATCTAAAAGTTAATTCCAATCTATGCCTATTTTATAATATAAATCATGGTTAACGTCACAATAATAAAAAATATAGACATATATATTATACCAAGAAAGAAATATTTGGCACGGACACGTTGATTGAACAAGGGTCGCCTATGGAAGAATGTTCTAGAAACTCTGTTCTTATGTGCGGGAAGTACCTCATTACTCCCTCTTCCTCGTCCAGTTCGAAATCCTTATTCACACGAAATTCTCTTAAATTAATGTTATTATTTTTAGTAACCTGTATTTCGTATATATTGTGATATTATGATAGATAGAGACCGTCTACTCTTAAGCTGTACTTTTGTCACTCAGTAAGCGTCACAGCAAAATATAGCATTAACAAAAAAAAATATGTAACAAATATATTTGTTTTCATCAGCTTCACGTTGTATCCCGCACTGCGCAGGGTAAGCAGGCGAATCCTAATGTTAAGACACTCCGTTCCCCACTTTCCGCCGAATTCTGGAGACATTGCGTATTGAGTGGCGGCACGCTGCGCTTTGCATTGAAACCGGAGCGAAGAAACGCAAATATAAATATGAATAAATATTTCATTTCCTCGAGTGGGGATCGAACTCACAACCAGTCGCTTTTATAGTCACATTTTGTGCCCCTGTGCCACAACTGGCACGTTATAAATGCATAATATATATTTTTTGATTTGTCTGTCCTTAGAAGTGTAATGATTTTATATTTACAAGTTTTAATATTCGCAATAATTTATTTTAAAAGTGTACATCAACCTCTTTGTTTAATAAAAAGATGATTTTAAAATAAGTTTATAGAACTGTCTCCAGAGGACACTAATAAAATGACGCTTTATGTGTTCGGAAAA